>JAHLGO010021097.1:3121121-3155344 GCA_020615895.1 Ceriops decandra
TATGTTAATCATGATGCTATAAAAGCTTGTGATTCAACTTAAATATCCTAAATTGTGAAGAAAATTCTAGTTAAGGTATTTTCAATTTTTACAATATTTTTAAATGAAAATTTATTCCTTTAATTTTTAACGTATTACAAGACTAACAAACTTAAGTATGAAGAAGGAGAATACCATCATAATGTACCAAAACTAAATTATGCAAAATAAGTTACTAAAAGATAAAATGTGCATAAGGAAGATTTTAAATGACATAACGATTCATAACTTAAGCCCAAAAGTAAAATATTTCATTTATTAGGATGAGCAAAACTTTTGTCTTAAACTTTTAATTTTTTTTGGTGTAGTCCTAATCTTTTAGTTAATTTTAATTTAGCCATAAACATTTTAATTTCATGTCAATTAAGTCTAAATGCTAATAAAGGATAGTTTAACGATTAAATAAGTATAATGATTGAATTAAAAAATACTAAAATAATTAAAATACTTATTGAATTGTATTTTTCACCTAAATATTAACAACCATTACTACTAATAGTGCTACCATCATCACCCCTTGTCATTTCTATTTACACCTTTAATGAGCATAATAATCTTCTTCTCTTCTCACAAAAAGCTCACAATTGTCTTCCTCTTTCTCTTTCTCACCACTATCATTCTCTACTTCATTTCTTCCTTTCTAAAACTCATTTCATTGACATAAAATTGTTATGGTAATGATTGTAGTGATCATGGTAGTAGCAAAGGTGGTGGTAATAGTGGTGGTAATGGTGATGGCATGTATTTGGATATAATATAATATTACATATTTTACATATCTTATTATCTTTTTGATTAAGTTGATGTACTTATTTGATAATCAAACTATCTTTAGTTAGCAATTGTACTTAAGTGATATGTAATCAAAATATTTGGGACTAGATTGAAATAAACTAAATGTTTAAAATTACATTGAAAAAAAAAACTAAGATTTAGGTCCAAAAATATACTTATCCCTTAATTAATTTGTAACTTATCATTTATTATAAGTACTTTTGTTTTACATTTATGATTCAATCTACTAAATTATTTCGTCATTGCAATTAAGGTTTTTTAATTGCATGTAGCACAATTTGCAGCCAAATAATAAAGAGCCTTTTATGTTGTAGTTAATGTCACTTTTATTTTGGTTAATTGTTGTCTAATATAATATGATATCATGCTGCATCCAATAGCAGTTTATTAGTAAAAGAATTTAACTAAAAATAATATTATATAATACTAAAATGGTAATTTTTAAAAAAAGCTTGTATTAATGTTTTCACAATGAATCGATTACCTAATATATAACATAATTTCCATCCAAAAAAAGAAACTAAAAAAAAACAAAAAGATGAAAATTTGTTTGTGTATTTATATTTGGCACACTATCTAATACAAGCACGCATCTAACATATCTTTAAAATGTGTTCAACATGACAAAAATTAAAAACAAAAGGACCAAAATTATCTTACAAACACTTCTATGTAATGTGTCAAACAAATTCTTAATTAATTGTCATTTATATAAAATTAGAAATTTTTTTCCTCTATGATTTTATTTTTTAATCAACAATAAAGAAAATAATAATTATTTTGATGAGTTTAACTAGGTTGTTTATTTCACCATCTATATTAATTTTTATTTTATTAACTAGCTTTGTTGCATTTATATCTAATCCGTGACTTTAATTTGAGAGATATTTTAGGATTCCCCTTATCCATGGCTACCCTACTCAAGGTACGTATGCATATATCATTGATAAGGTCCAATAACAATTAGCTAGTTGAAGAACTAAGATTGTTAATATGGTTAACCATATGACCTTATTAAAGAGTTGTCTTGTAGTGATATCATTATATGCCATGCAAACTACCAAGTTACCTAACTCTATTTATAGTGAGCATGATAGGATCACACACTATTTTACTTGAACTTTAAATTTTAACAAGGGAGGCAAGCATATGGTTAATGGTGAGGAAATATCTTAGTCTAAAGTTAAATGGGACTTAGGGCTCTATCAAGCAAGGCTTAATAATGTGGCTACTTTTGGTAAATTAAGTTAAGAATTTTTAGGTGATAATAATAAACTCTAGGTTTCCATATTAAGAGAGATGTACTTAAATAACTCAAATTCATTGGGATCTTATTCCTTTGTAGCCTAATATACTTGGAAATCTATTTGTAAGAGCATTATCAAGTTGGAGAATGACTGATTTTTATATTGGTCTAGGAAGTCAAGTATTTATTTGGCATGATAGATAGGCATCTTCTTCACCATTATCCCAATTGGTTCCATTTGTTCATCTTAGTAAAGATCACATTATGGTATGTAAAGTGATTAATAGGGGAATTAGAACTTAAAAGACTTATTTCACACATTTCCCTAAGGGTGAACCAATTGTTTTAATTCCTATTTCAATGCATGCCATTGGAATACACTCAATAAGTTGGATGCCAAGTCCTAATGGAAGCTACCTTACCAAGGAGGGTTACAAATGGTTGTGTTGAAAGAATACCCATTAAGGTATTACACAAGATTAGGTGTTGATATAAAGGTTAAAGGTTTTGCAAAAGTTTAAACTATTCTAGTGGCTAGTTCTTTGAAATAAAATGCTTTCCAATATAGACAAATTGTGCAAAGGGCTTGCTCATTGGATTTATGTGCTAAATGTAATGTAGAGCTAGAGGATACTTTACACATTTTAAGGGATTACACTTAAATTAGGGGTATGTGGAAGATTCTTTTACTAAATAAGATTCCTCCTTTCTTCTATCTTGCTTTAGAGGATTGGTTACACATATTCTTAGTTCAAAGGGTTGTAGGTTACCTTATTTACATAGGCCTTCTCTTGTTATGTGTAGTGTGCTTCATTTAGGTCATTAGGAATGATGAAGTAATTTGTGTTAATCTTACAAGTATCTTCTATCAGCATAAATGTATATGTAATTTATGGAAGAACTATCTCAATAGTTTCTTGATGCCTAACATAGAAATCATAATGCCTATACATGTAATGTGCTAAGAATTTTGAAGGCCAAGATAGGTGAGATGTAATACTAATGGCAATTCATATGTTTGTTGGAAAACAAATACATTTTAAAAGGTATATATCTTACATAAAAAAATAAGAAACCTTATTATACTTATTTATAAGACAACATTTGTTTTATACTTTACAAACTAAAAATAAAACCTAGCAAAGATCTTACACATAAAAGAATATCTAAAAACCTAGGCCTGGACAAGAGGCCTGATGCAACCCCATACATTAGACCAAGTGCCCAAGGCCAAAAATTTTTCAGATCTTTCAAATTGTATTAATCAAATTAGTCTTTTTTTTACTAGCCGCTTTTCACTACTAAAAGTTGTTAGTGCAATAAAACCACTAGTCATTACTACCAATCATTATCTTTATCCTTAATATTCATCTTTATGAAACAAGAAACCAAACAATATAAAAGGGCTTATTTTTCTTCTCTTAAGCACACATTAGAAAAGGCATTCTTTCTTTCTCTCTCCCTTTTCTTGCTAAAACTTTGTTAAGTTAATCAAATTAGTCTTATTTTTGTTGTCTCATTATTTGAAGTACATATAAGTAAAAAGGTTTGTTGTATCTTGAAAGGATAACCATTGTAATTTGCTACACTAAAATAATGTTTACAAGAGCAAAAACTATCCTTAAGGACAATGCCAAGCACACCTAAAATATTATATCCTTCCTTTTTAGTTTAATTTTATTTACATCCATATTTTACATGTTTCTTTTTTTTTTTTCAACAATCTTAAGGGTGGTATCTCTCATTTTACTATTATAATGAAACAACTAATCAAAAAATTTCTACTACTATCAATTTACTCTTGTTTTTATTTCTTGTAAACAACTAATCAAACTATGAAAGAAACCATGGTTTCTATTTCTTGTAAACATAGATATAAGACTACAGACCAAAAAAAATATGGGAAAAGAAGCATGAAAGTTGTCATAGTTAATGGAATTCAACTATTGGGAACAAATTATTAAATGACCTTAAGAGAAATTCATATTATATAAATATAATTAGTTTTAATTAAGGAAAACATAGATTGTTTGAACTATCTTTCGCAACCAATGCTCCCCATCGGCCTACATGAAAAGGGTTAGGTGATTAGAGGGTCCGATGTTGATAGTAACTCTAATGTTTGTTAATAATTTGCCAGTGAGAATGGATCATAAATGATTATGGAGAATATTCTAGCAATGTAAGAGGATTATATATGCGGTGATCCCAAATAAGATGACCAAGATAGGTTGTTAGTTTGTGTTTGTCAAATTTTGTAACTAATAGGATGTTATTAATGCCATTTAAAGGCTAAATAGAGAGAGGCTGCTTAAGCATAGACTGTGAGTCAAAATTATAGAATACTCAATGGTTGCCAAAATGGCAACACTACTTGTGTTCAAGGTATCATAGGTCAAAAGGTAATAGGTATGCCTTATAATGATGTGATGGTGAATAAATCAATGGGAGAATGTAAATGGTCAATTGAAGAGCAAGGTGAATTCATGCCCAAAGCAAATTTGATGATGGTCATTTTGTTGTACCATACTAAAGCCTTCAAGTCTTAATGGCTTTATCAAAGCATGATTGGAGAAGTTCGTAACCTTAGATTAATCAAAGGATTAAAGGATCAATTGAAAAGGGCTAATCACCATCCATTTAGGGTTATGATAAAGGAAGGCTTTACAATTTTGCTAACATTTGATTCTAAAGAAGATATGATAAAAGGGCTAAATGTTAACGAGGAATGGATCCATGGGTTGTTCTAAAGTCTGGGATTATGGTCAATAGATAGGTTCAACATGGATCAAAGGTTCTAAGTGTGGTTAAAGGGGTTACCACTTCTGCATGATCTAGTAAGTTCCTTTCCCATTTGGCTGAGAAATGGAGCATTTTATGTAAGGATGGATTTGCAATCCAATTAGAAGGGTGATTAAATCAATGTTGTTTTCTAATGTTAGTGAAGGCTGAGGTGGTTATTTCCCCTACAATGGTGGTGTAGGTCAATGGGCAGGTCTTTATTTTGAAAATAAAATATGAGAGGATCACTAGGAAAAAGTTATTAGAGAAATGGGTAGAGATTGGCTTAAAATCCATTCATAATTATTGGAGGTAGTTAAGAGGAGGTGCATGGTATAGCAAAACAACATAATAAAGTTAAAAAGAGACAATTTAGGCCTAAGGCAATGGTAGGCCTAATCTAGGATTTCAGGTTAGTAGGATAAGTGATGTTAAGGGAGGGAAGGCTAGTGGATTAAATTATAACGGCCCAAATAAAAGAGAGATAATAGGCAACCAATCTAGTCCACATTCCATCTACTCTTTTATCTAAGGCCTAGGGTTATGCTTAGGCTAAATAGGGGAGTCTAAGCTAGTTAGGGTAGGCCATGATGTCAATTACATAAAAGAAGAGGTAGTTAAAGCATCTTTGACAAGCAAGAAAGGGAATATGATGTGAGGTGTAATGGCTACTAGTGAAGAAGGAGTAGGCAATTGATGGGTGTAGTTAACTGAGAGCCATAAGGAGTGCTCGAAGGCAGCAAGAGAGGTCAAGGTATTTTTGGGTGATGGGAATGGTAATAATAAAGGAAAATTGTGCTATAATGACCATAAGGAGAATGAAAGGAAGTTATTGCTAAGGGATGTTTTGACAATGATCACACTTATAAGAAGAAAGGGGAAAGGCCAAGATGGAAAGGGCAAAAGTGCAAGGGTGAATCGGCATAAACCTAGCAAATCAACTAAGGGTGTAGTGTCACTAAAGCAAGAGATTCTTTCAAAAGGGGCACAATTCTTAAATGAACACATTTGTTTTCATGATAAGGTTATCATAAGGGAGCCATTAAAGGTGCTTAAGTTAGGCAAGCATATAAGATTGACTACTTACAAAAGGGAGGAGATAGTCATTAGATATTTGTCCTCTATGGAAGAGGATGACAAAGATTGCTGAGCCAATTCCAACTATTAAGATAAGTATAGGATGCTTTTTCTCTTAATAATTATCTGCTCTATCAATATCAGAGGATTAAGAAGATCCATGAAACATAAAGTATTCCAAAAGTAGGTCAATCAAGTTAATTTAGGTATTTTGTTTGTGCAAGAAATAAAATTGCATAATCTGACAAAACCAATCTTAGGAAAAGTGTGGGAAGCACAAGGTGTTCATGTGTTGGTTACTAAATCAGTAAGGGCGTTAAAGGATTTGGTAGTATTTTGTAAACACTCAGCCTTTCAATAATAACACAAGTTGCTAGTGAGTTAATTTATAGAATTAATAAGGACAATTGCACCATTAGAAAAAATTATTGTATTGATTAACATTTATGTAACATTTAGGAGGAATTAAAGGCCCTCAAAAATAGATTTATAGGTTGGTGGTACATATAGAGTAATTAACACAATGTTGGCAAATAATTAATAAATAAGAGTTTATAATGATAATCGTGCAATCCAACAATTTAACAAGTTTGTGTATTATATGGAGTTAGTAGATCTACTTATGCAAGGGAGGAGATACACTTGTTGTAATTTTCATAAGAGTTTGTTAATAATCTGGGTGGATAAATTTTTAACTAAGGCAAATTGGTTATTGGCATTATTAAATTTGAAGCAATAGAGTGTTTATAATTGTTTCTTAGATCACTTTAAAGTATGTCTAAGGGTTTATGTAGGGATTAGAGACCAATTATATTAGATATTTCAACTATTAGAGTAACAATAAAGATCTAAGGAAATTTAGGCTTTATAGTTGAAACACTTAGTGGTAGGGTATTAAGGTACATCTTTATGTGATTGAATAAGGTTAATCAAAAGTTTTTTAAAGTCTTAAAGTGCAAAAAGAAAAAAAAAAAAAAAGAAAGACAGTAGGATTTGAGAGTAAAAATGGAGTAATTGTCTCTAAAGTAGAAAATTCAATTGTTGTCAGAAGGGAAAGAAAAGAATTGATGCAAGCAATGAATGATTATTAAATTGGCCTAAAGAAGTAAGAATAAAAATGGGTTTAGAAGTCACATCTTTATGGCTTAGTGGAGGATGATAAAAATACGAAATTCTTATAAATTACAACTTTTAATAGGCATTGCAAGAACATGATAAACTACATTAAGATGGGAGGACATACTTTTACCAAGTTTACGTAGGTCTAGGGTGTTATCCATACCCATTTCAAGGAACAATTAGGCACCTTTATTGTGCTTAAAAATGGATGATAGATTCTTTTAGAAACTTAAGAGGGCTAACAATACAATCCTTGAAAGTTCATTTATACCTTTAAAGGTGTGGAATGCAATCAAGGATTGTAATAAGAACAAAGTGTCAAGACTAAATAAGTTTAACCTTAACTTCATCAAACACTACTAGAAGATAGTGGAGCAAAATATGATGGATTTCATGTAGAATTTTCATAAGAATTGAAAATTATTCAAATCTCTCACCACAACCTTTTTGGTACTTTTACAAAAGGTCAACGAAGCAAAGTCTATAAGTTAGTTTTGCCTAATCTCATTGGTTAGATATTGATTGAAAAGGTTATGGTGGCTCTCAATTTGCCTTTTTAGGGGGATACAACATTATAGAAAGCTTACTTATAATTAATAAAATGATTAGAGAATGAAAAAACAAAAGAAATGAGGGGTCATGACAAAAATTAACTTTGAAAAAACATATAACTCAATTAAATGAAGTTTATAGTGAATATATTGAAATACATAAGTTTTAGTGACATGTAAAGGTAATGGATGCAAGAGTATATATCTACACCACAACTTTCTGTTCTGGTTAATAGTAATTCCAAGCAATAGTTCAAAATGGCATGGAGACTATGACAAGACCCTCTTTCCCCATTCTTGTTCATGTTAACATCTGAGGGACTGAATTTCTTATTAAGAAGAGGATCAAAGCAAGGACTCATAAAAGGCATCCTCAGCAACAACAATGTCAAGTTAGCACATTTGCAATTTGTCAATAACACCATCATCTTTAACAAAGCTAACAAGGAGTATGTTAAGACTTGTAAAAGGATCCTTAAATGCTTCTAATGCTATACAAGGCTAAGGTTGACTTAGCAAAAACTATTATGTAAAGATTAAAGGATGTAACACCAAGACTTAAAGGTAGCTAACTTCTAAAATTACAATGTTGTGTCTCTCCCTTTGAAATACCTTAATCTTCAACTAGGGGTCAATTTGAGAAGGTAAGGGTTAAATAGGCAAAAGTGGAATGTCAAATTTCTATTTAAAGCTAAGAGGTTAATCCTCTTCAAATCTTGTTTGTATTCTTTTATTGTGCATTATATGTCCATATTCAACATGCCAAAGTAGTTGGAACAATAACTAGAGAAGATACAATAATCCTTCTTCTAAGAGGGAAAAAAATCATGATAATGCATACAGTAGATTGGTTAGGATCTTATATGCAAAAAGTAAAGTTATAATGGGCTAGGAATTGGGAGATTAAGAGATAGCAATTTAGGATTACTAGCAAAATATTTTTTAAGGGTAAAAAATATCAAGGGCATTATAGGTGAAAGTTCTCAAGATAAAATATAGAGAGAAGTAGGCATTAATGAGGTGTTTATAAATGCCCTTAATATGTAAAAGGGTGTATTTTATATGGTAGAGTAGGGTAAAGAACACAAGCATGATGAAATTCAATTTCAACCATTTGATAGGGGATGGTAAGAATATGGATTTTTAGAGTCATGTAAAAATAGGTGACGCTCCTCTAGCATAGAGATTTCCTTGTATTTTCACCTTAACAATGTAGAAAATTGGCCTAGTTAATAGTTTTAGATAATAAGTGGAGGCTAAGTGGAAGTGGAGAATTTCATGGCATTACAAGTACTTTAATTAGGAGAGAGATGTGCACATTGAATTTATGGGATTGTTGAACACTTAAAAGCTTTCAAGGAAGGATAAGGATAAGGATAAACTAATTTAGCAAATAGAAAGAGATTGTGTGTTTACCATAAGGTCATTTTATGATTTAAAGAATAACTTTTACAAGTGATATGATGTAACACCATCTTAAATGTGGTAACAGTTGGCTCTTCCAAAGGTGGAGATTTTTTTGTAGCAATTAATCATGAAATGACTACCAGTTAAAAAGCATCTAAGATTGATTTATAGGGATAAAGATCAAGACTTAAACTACATAATTTATGGTAAGGCACTTAAATTTTTCTATCATTTATTTCTTCACTACAACCTCATTTGAGCAATATAGTGTAAGTGTTTAAAGTGATGGGGCATTTTGTGGATGGTTTTGGGGTTGTTGAAGTAAGCACAGGAGTAATGGCATGAACTAGGAGAAGGCTAAAAGTTAAGGGAGATATAATTAATAGAATTGTTAAGCCCATCCTTGATTATTAATGTTTGATTTGTTGTCAACACCATCCCACACAATTATATGTGTTGATTTAATGATATAAATATCATTGAGATATAGTGAGGTCATTGGAAGAAACTAGTGATGACAAGTCAACCCTAGTGCTAAGGAGTTAATGTTGACCGTAACCCTAAATTTTAGGGGTCAAGATTAACCGTTGACTATAACCATTGACTATAAATTATAGAAAGTCAATGTTGACCATTGACCCTAAATTTTAGGACTTAAATATGGTCATTATTTGTAGGGCAACATATGGGAATTAACAATGACCGTTGATGATCGTGTAGCCCTAATCCTAAGGCTCTATAAATACCCTTAGGTGTCTTGAAAAACAAAATAAGGGGCTGTAGAAAATTGAGTGAACAACAAAGGCAAGGTAACCGGCCAAGGAGAGAAAGGAAAAAGGCATTAAAGCAGTTGGCTAAGGAGAAAAAGAAAGTGAGTAAGGCTACCGATCAAGGAGAGTTCAATATCCACCAAGGAGATGCAACAAGGTAGCCAGTAAAGGAGAGTGCAACAGCCCCTAAGGAGAAGCAACAAGGTGCAATTAGCCAAAGAGAAAAAGAAAGAGAGCAAGGTAGTAGTTAGCACCAACAAATCCTCAACAAGGTAGTAGTCATACTAGCAAACACCACTAAGGTAGCAGCTACATTAGCAAACCTTCACCAAGGTAATAGTCGCACGAGTAAACACCACCAAGGTAGTAGTTGTTCTAGCAAACCAATAAAGTAGCCAAAGAAGACAAACTAGAAGGAGGCAGCAGCAGCTTGTGAGTCCAGTAGGAGGTGGAGTAGTAGCACAAAGGTCCTACACTAGTAACTAACGTGTAGTAGCAGATGGTGTACTAGCACGCGCAGATAGCAGCTACAATGCATGCAGACAGTAGTAGTGCACGTAGATAGGAACAATAGCATAAGCAGATAGCAGTAGCACGTGTAGACATAAGCAACACACACGGATAGTAGGAACAACATGTGCAATAAGCAACCGCAATGTGTACAGATAGCAACAACAATGTGTATGGATAGTATTAGCAATGCATGCAGACAATATTAGTAGCATGCATGGACAATAGCGGCAGCGTGCACGAATAGCAGCAGCAACATATGCAAACAACATTAGCAGCACATATAGACAACAGTGGCACCACGTGTGGATAACAAGAACAATATGTGCTGACAGCATTAGCAACGCACATAAACAACAACAATAGTGCGTGCGTACAGCATTTCTAGTGGATAACATTAGCAGTGCACATAGACAACAATGGCATCATGCACAAACAGCAGTAGTAGCACATGTGGATAGTAGCAATAGTGCACACGGACAGCATTAATAGTGCATGGAGACAATAATGGCAATGTGTACAGACAGCATTAGCATCGCGTGCAGGTAGCACCGGCAATAAAGGAAGTAGAAGATCTATATTTGGCTCTAGTAGTTTGTACACATTAAGTGATCATTCTCTAATAAGGGTTTTACCATAAACTCTTGATAAACTTACTAAAAAAAAGGGGTAAGATACCCTTGAAATGATCAAGAGATTGTTGTAAGTGGTTAAGGAGTAGTTCTTCCACAAGTGGTAAAAGAGTGATCCTTCCTATAGCCTTGTGATTTAAAAGTGGATTGTGTGATTTAAAAGTGTTGTTCCTATAGCCTTGTATGGGTTGTAATTGTTGTCAACTAGATTTAAGTGTGCAAGCAGAAGTGGCTCATATCTCAGGAATTACAGGATAAGGCTAGCATGTCAAATAACCCCGTAAAGTAATCTTCTTGGAGTGAACTTGTAAAGGGAGTTTAGCATTGCTTAAGTCTTAGTGTGACATAGCATTGCTTAAGAAAAATAAATTAAAAAGGAGGATAATGCTAAATTTTGAATAGAACAGTGATATGAAGTCATATAGAAGGGCAAGAAAGGAAATTCAATTTTGAATGGAACAATAATATGAAGCCATATAGAGGGGCAAGAAAGGAAATTCAATTTTGAATGGAACAGTAATATGAAGCCACGTGGAGGGGCAATAAAGGAAATTCGTCACAGCTATAATAAACCCTACCAAGGTTTTCATAGAAAGGAATATATAAACCAATACTTATCTCTTTTGGAGCAGCCATCAGAAGATAAAGCTGACTAGACCTGAAATCATGAGACCTGGAGAAGGAGAGATGTGAGAGCAGACCACCCAGAAAATAGTGAAACAAAGCAAACTAGAATTAGGGAGAGCAAACCAAAATTAATGGAACCACCATAAGATAGAGAAACATGTTAGAGCAAACCAGAAAGAGAGGACGTGAGACCTAGAGAAGGTGAGATGTTATAGTAGACCGGACCTAGAAACTATAAGACATGAGAGTAGAACAGGACTAGAGAAGACGTGAGACCAGTGAAGCATGCAACGGGTGAGACCAGACCAGAATGTGAGACCAGGTGAAACCTGGAAACGTGAGACGAGACTAGACCAGAATGTGAGACCAAGTAAGACCTGGAAATGTGAGACCAAAACAAAAACGTGAGATGGTGTAGCAAACCAGAAACGTGGGAGATGAGAAAAGGGTGAAACACTGTGAGACCAAGTGAGGCATAAGACCAAAAAAAGGTGAAACGGGTGACACCAGAACATACCATAAGACTAGAATTGGTGAGACCAGAAAAGGGTGAAACGGTAAGACCAGGAGACTGGTGAGACCAGGAGTTGTGTGAGATAACCTAGAGAAGAAATTTGGTGAAGCATCTGAGAGAACTCAACGAATTCTTCATATTTCTTCAATAGAGGTTAAATAGTGTTTTGGTGATCTTCCAAGTGATAGTGAAGCAGCCTATTCAAATCAAAAAGAGGTAACACAAGCTAGGAGAAGGGTAGACACAGTAAGTGACACTCTTTGTATTATGATTGCTTTGTATTTGCAATAGTGAAAGGAGTAGAAGATTAAGACATCCATTGTAACCATAGGGGATACCACACTGGTGTTCTTAAGTATAGTGGATTGTCTCCGTAGAGGAAGAATCCCTACCATCATGGAGAATGCCATATTGATGGAACCATGTAAATCTCTCGTGTCTTTGCTTTGAATTTACATTCTGTGTTTTGAATTGAGTTGTGAACATAGTTAAAGAATCATCAAACCCATAACCTAAAAGAAAATCTAGTTAAGAACAATAGATTTGTCTAATAAGCAAGGTGTCTAAAAGGTAAATTTAGGGACAATTGTGATCAATAGGTAACAATAGATCTACCTTAGTTGAATCTAGAAAAGAGTTCATTTTTGGCTTAAATTATTAGAGTTTTTTTTAAGGGGTGTGATACTGATTCACCCCCCTCTCAGTATCACAGACTAGTAGATCCTAAGGTGAAGTTGGGAACTTCAATTGATATCAAAGCATAGGTTCACCAGTTTGAAACTTAATAGCTTGGTGTACTAGTTTGAAGGATTTTAGAAGTTTTAACTTGTTTAGCATATTGAGAAATTGATGCCAGTACTAGTAGCACTACTTACAAGAAGAAGGTTCTAATCTTCAATGGAACCAATTACCATATTTGGAGAGCGAGAATGCAGGTGGTATTTTCAACCATGGGCATAAACGTGGTGAAATCTGTACATGAGGGTTTTGAGCCTCCAAAAGAAGGTAGAGATCTAACCCTAGAGAAATTAAGGCAATTTGAGATCAATGGGAAGGCCTCAAATGTTATCATTTTAGCATTAACAGATGCTGAATATGCTAAGGTTATGGATTGCAAATCTGCTAAGGAGATGTGGGATAGATTGCAGGAGGTCTATAAAGGTGATGGCAGAATGAAGGAGGCCAAGTTTCAAGTTTTTAAGGAGAGATATGAATCCCTTAGAATGCAGAAGAATGAGACAGTCTAAGAGTTCTTCACTAGGGTTATTGATGTTGTAAACGACCTTAAAAGTCATGAGAAGAACAAGAAGGACTCATTTATTGTGAAGAAAATTCTAAGAATTCTACCTAAGAGGTTTGCCTCAAAGGTGGCAGCCATAGAGGAGATAGAGATCTCAATTCTTTATCACTGCATGATCTCCAGTGCAATCTCATTGCATATGAGATGATAATAAAGTCAACTGAAAGCTCTTTAACATCAAAGCTATCAAAAGAGACAGCTTTCAAAGCTATGAGACACTTGAAGATAAGAGAAGAGGAAGAATCATCCAGTGAGGATAATGATGATGATAAGGAAGAAAGTGAAGGTGAAGTGTTGGCTTACTTTACAAGGAAATTCAAAAAGGGGTCTAAGAAGGGAAAAGGACAGTTGTCCTTAAGATGTTATTGTTGTGGGCAGACTGGACACTTTACTTCTCAGTGCAAAGTGAAACTTGATGATGAAGATGAGGATGGTGATGATGAGTAGAATTCAAAATAGAGAAGACCATCATTCAAGTCAAGGAAGTCCAACAAAAAGACTACTAACCCATAGAAGAAGAAAAGAGGCTTATTCAAGAGTTATATAAGCCAGATAAAAAAAGCCAATGAGGAGGATGATGTAGACTTATTAGATGAGCATGCCATGCCTTTATGGCATCAACTCGATGTGGTAGTTCAACCTCTGAAGAGGAAGAGGAGATTGATGAAGAAAAACCAGATCTTGAAGTTGAGTTAGAAGCAGCTTCAAAGGAGATAATCTGAAGTGGCAGAACCATAAGAAGGTTGGAGACCCATATAAAACAAGTTGAAGTAAAGATTGTGGAAGTAGAAAGTCAAAAGGATGAAATAAGGGCTGAACATATTGACTTAAAGAGAAGATTTGAAGAATAGATCAAAATGTGTAAAGACCTTACTATAGAGCTTGGATCAAGGACTTCAACAATTGAAGAAATAGAGATTGAGTTACTGAGAATTCAGTAACAATTCAAAAAGAGTGTAGAGAACTTACAGAAGCTTGAAGTAGTAGGAGAAACAAGCTCTGTAAGAGAAAAGAAAAATAAAGAGAAAGTGCAGCAATCTGAGGCTGTATTGCCTAAAAATAATGAAACTTTGCCACAAAAGTTGAAAAAGAAGGTTAAGTCTTAGAAAGAAAAGATTGATCAGCCAGGAACAGTGAAGACTGAAAATAAAGAAGATTTGAAGAAGCAACCTAAGGTTGTAAACAAAAATGAAGAAAAGAAAATCAGCCAGCAAAGGGCTACAGCTGAACAGAAGAAGTAGAAGAAGGTGATTGAAATGAAAGTCACACAAGCAAAAAAGTCAGCAATCTTGCTTGCACAGCAAGTAATGAACAAAAGAAAACAAGCTGTGATACTCAAGGAGAGGTAGTTTTAAGGTTACTGTCTTTATTGTGAAGTTTGGGGTTACAAGACAAGTAAATATTGGTGAAGAAGGCCAGTATATGTCTCCAACTTAAGAAGATATGATGTTACATACAGAGGAAAACAATACAAAATTCAGAGGAGAACACATGTCGTGAGTTCTTGCACATACTATAAAAAGCAAGGACACACTAACAAGGATTATTGGTGGAAGCCCAAATCGGTGGTTTCAAAGAACAAATTTGCTATATTGGCAGATTTGAAATAGTGTGAAAGGTGCGGGCAGGATAGCTATAATACTATGAGATGCATGACACTTCTCCCTGATCAAGAAAAGACACTCAAAGGCATAGTAAAACCAATTGGTACTGTTAAAGCTGAGAAAAAGGAGAAAGCTATCTTCAAGTCAATTCAAAAGAAGGAATATAAAGCTAAAAGGGAGGAGGCTAATATAGCTGAAATTGCACTAAAGGCTAATGACAAGGATAAGTAGTGGATCCTTGATAATGGATGCACTTCACATATGACAGGAGACAAGAATAAATTATTAAAGCTGAACAAGTCAAGAGAAGGCAGAGTTAAGTTTGGTAATGATGATTCACTCAACATCAATGGTCAAGGGTCAATAAATATTGAAAAAGGAAAGCTGAAAGATGTTCTGCACGTTGAAGGACTTAAATATAATTTAGCATCTGTTAGCCAACTATGCAATGAAGATCATAAAGTGATATTCACAAAAATAGGTTGCCAAGTAAAGAGTAAAAAAGGCAATACATTTACAGCTGGGAAGAGAACAACTAGAAATTTATATGTGATTGATAAGGACAAGACAAGTAGTTGTTTACTTACAAAAGAAGAAGAAAATCAACTTTGGCATAAGAGGCTGGAACATTTAACACAGAAGAACTTGAGGAAGCTGACCACTACTCATGCAATCAGAGACATTCTAGACCTCAAGAGAGAGAGGAAATATGTCTGCTCAGGCTCTAAAGGAAAACATGTCAGAAAGCAATATGGAGAGGTACATATTGATTTGTGTGGGCTGATGAGAAAAAAGGGTTGAATGGAGAGGTACTTCATCTTGTTTGTTGATGATTATTCTATAAGGACCTGCATCATGCACCTCAAACACAAGTCAAAAGTTTTGAAATGGTTCAAGAGATATAGAAGATTGGATAAAAATAAGAGTGGAAAGAAGATCAAAGTATTGAGGTTAGATCAAGGCACTACATTCACAAATGGAGCTTTTAAAGATTACCTTGAGAAGCATGGAATTCACCATCAGATGGTAGCAGCAAGAACACCTCAACAGAATGGGGTGGTAGAAAGGAAAAATAGAGCTGTGGTTGAAATGGTAAGAACTCTACTACTGGAATCCAAGCTTCACACAAGATTTTGGACAAAAGCAACATTTGCAGCCGCACACCTATTGAACAGAGTTTTACTAAGGCCCAATACTAATAAGACTCCATATGAGCTATAGAGTGGGAAGAATACAACAGCCAAGTATCTTAGAATCTTTGGTAGCCCATGTTTTATGAAAAACAAGGAGCAAAACTTGGGAAAATTCCATGCTAGGTCAGATGAAGGCATCTTTATGGGATACTCAACAAAGACAAAAGGTTACAGAGTTTTTCTGCATAAATTGGGAAAAGTGGTCCCTTCTAGTGGTGTGAGAATAGATGAAAACTAGAAAATAATGCATAATGGAGAAGTTGAGGATAGTGAACAAGATGACTTCAAGATAGATGAAGAATCAAACCAATACGAAGAAAAGGAAAAAGAAGTTAGTTCAGACTTAGAGAAGAGTGAGTCTGAAGATAAAGAAAAAGATTCTCTTGCAACTAGGACTATGCAAGAGAGAAAGACAAAGAAGACATGGACCAGTGCTCATCAAGGAAATCAAATCATAGGTGACCCATCAGTAGAAGTTACAACAAGAAGAAGAATTGTGGGAGCTACTGCTTTACTCTCACAAGTTAAACCTAAATTTGTTGAAGAGGCTGCACAAGACAAAGCCTAGGTCAAAGCTATTAATGAGGAGCTGGATCAAATCGAAAAGAATGAAACATAGGAGCTGGTTCCAAGACCCACTAACAAGAATGTCATAGGAACAAAATGAGTGTTTAAAAATAAACATAATAAAGATGGCAAGGTGGTAAGGAATAAGGCTAGGTTGGTTTGCAAAGGCTACACTTAGATAGAAGGAGTAGATGTTGATGAAACTTTTGCACTAGTAGCAAGGTTGAAACTATCATAATGTTCTTAGCTTTGGCAGCACATAAGAGCTATTAGGTTTACCAGATGGATGTGAAATCAGCCTTTTTGAATGGGCTCCTAAAAGAAGGAGTGTCTATTGAACAACTCGATAGAGTACAAATCAATGAGGATGAGACACACGTGTGCAAGCTGAAGAAAGCCTTGTATGGCCTTACACAAGCCCCAAGAGCATGGTATAGTAGGCTAGACACGTATTTGAGAAGGTTAAACTTCAGAAGAGGAACAGTTGATAATAACTTATATGTGTTCAACTCAGAAAAAGACCAACTGATAACCATAGTATATGTTGATGACATCATCTTTGGAAGGGATCACTCTGAGCTATGCCAAGAATTTGCACAGAAGATGAGTGAGGAATTTGAGATGTCATTGATTGGAGAAATGACTTACTTTCTTGGATTACAAATAAAATAATGTGAATAAGGTATTTTTACTTCTTAGACAAAATATGCCAAAATGATGTTGAAAACGTTTGGCATGGAGGATAGCAGACCTATCAATACCCTTGTAATAGTAGGCTGTAAGTTAACAAAAGATCAGGAAGGAAGGAATACAAGCCCTACAGAATATAGGAAGACAATAGGGAGCCTTCTGTACCTTACAGCATCAAGGTCTGATTTCATGTAAGCTGTGTGCATTGCCGGCAAATTCCAAGTTGATTTTAAGGAATCTCATGTGTTGGTAGTGAAAGGAATCCTAAGATACCTCAAAGGAACACTAGAAATGGGTTTATAGTATCCTACCATGGATTCTGTAAAATTACGAGCATACACTGATGTAGACTGGGCAGGAAGTACAGATGACAGAAAATCAACCAGTGGCTATAGCTTCTACTTAGGTTCAAAGTGTGTTGCATGGTTAAGTAGAAAGCAAAACAGTGTTGCTTTAAGCACAACTAAGGCTAGGTATATGGATGCTAAGACAATTGGCAGATTTAGGTGTTGTTCCCACAACCTTGTATGGGTTGTAATTGTTGTCAACTAGATATAGCAAGCAGAAGTGGCTCATATTTTAGGAATTACAAGATAAGACTAGTATGTCAAATAACCTCGTAAAGTGATCTCCTTGGAGTGAACTTGTAGAGGGAGTTTAGCATTGCTTAAGTCTTAGTGTGATATAGCATTGCTTGAGAAAAACAAATTAAGGAGGAGGATAATGCTGAATTTTGAATGGAACAGTAATATGAAGCCACGTGAGAGCAGATCAGGACCAGAGAAGACGTGAGACCAGCAAAGAATGCAATGGGTGAGACCAGACCAAAACATGAGACTAGGTGAGACCAAACCAGACCAGAACGTGAGACCAGGTGAGACCAGACCAGACCAGACCAGACCAGAACGTGAGACCTGGAAACATGACACCAGACCAGACCAAAACGTGAGACTAGGTGAGACCTGGAAACGTGAGACCAGGTGAGTCCAGACCAGACCAGAACGTGAGACCTGGAAACATGAAACCAGGTGAGGCTAGACCAGACCAGAACGTGAGACCAGACCTGACCAAAATGGTGAGACCATGTGAGACCTGGAAACATGAACCAGGTGAGACCAGGCCAAACCTAGAACGGGTGAGACCAGATTAGACCTGGAACAGGAGGGACCAGATCAGACCTGGAGCAGGTGAGACCAGAACAGAAACGTGCAACAGTGTGAGCAGACCAGAAACATGTGACTGTGAAAAACAGACCAGAAATGTGGGAGACGAGAAAAGGGTGAAACACCATGAGACCAAGTGAGGCATGAGACCAGGTGAGACATGAGACCAGGTGAGGCGTGAGACCAGAAAAGGGTGAAACGGGTGACATCAGAACACATCGAAAGGCCAGAATTGGTGAGACAAGAAAAGGGTGAAACAGGTGACACCAGAACACATAGGAAGACCAGAACTGGTGAGACCAAAAAAGGGTGAAACGTGTGACATTAGAACGCACCGTGAGACCTAGAATAGATAAGACCAGAAAAGGGTGAAACGGTGAGATAGTGAGAGCATGAGACCAGGAGATGGATGAAACCGTGAGACGGTGAAACGAGGAGTTGTGTGAGACAACCTAGAGAAGAAATTCGGTGAAGCATTTGAGAGAACTCAACGAATTTTTCAAATTTCTTCAAGAGAGGTTAAAGAGTGATTTGGTGATCTTCCAAGCGGTAGTGAAGCAGCCTATTCAAATCAAACAAAGGCAACGCAAGCTAGAAGAAGGGTAGACATAGTAAGTGACACTCTTTGTATTGTGATTGCTTTGTGTTTGCAATAGTGAAAGGAGTAGAAGATTAAGACATCCATTGTAATCATGGGGGATACCACACTGGTGTTCTCAAGTATAATGGATTGTCTCGGTAGAGGAAGAATCCCTACCACCGTGGAGTACGTCATATTGATGGAACCACGTAAATCTCTCATGTCCTTGTTTTGAATTTACATTCTATGTTTTTAATTGAGTTTTGAACATAGTTAAAGAATCATCAAACCCATAACCTAAAAGAAGACCTAGTCAAAAACAACTGATTCGTCTAATAGGCAAGGTGCCTGAAAGGTAACTTCGGGGACTATTGTGATCAGTAGGTAACAATAGATCTACCTTAGTTGAATCTGGGAAAGAGTTCATTTTCGGCTTAAATTATCAGAGTTTTTTTTTTAAGGGTTGTGATACTTATTCACCCCTCCTCTCAATATCACAGACTAGTAGATCCTAGAGTGAAGTTGGGAACTTCAAAATGGGATCCTATCACATCATAGACAGCTCACACATCATGGGTGAACCAATTGTCTTGTGTTCTTTGGTGCTTGCACATTGATTTTTTAGTCGTATAGTCATGCACACATAAAGGATAAAAATAAAAATTGGATCATTGGCTTTAACAAGCCACAGAGGTTAAATTTGGATCGATTTGCAAAGCCTGGTTCATTAAGTGGTATCAAAGCCTGGTTCCTCTATTGATCTAATTTTTTTCCTTTGAAGTGAAGTTGTGTATTGCTATGTGAGTTTTTATCTTTATTACTGCTTGAGATCATGGATAACATGAACAGTTTTAACAGCAAGGGCATCCTTACATTTAATGGATAGAATTATTAGTTATAGAAGAATAGAATGCTCTTATATCTGATGTCTATTGGTCTTGATGTGTTTGAGTCTATTGTTAATGGCTTCATGCCTATTGCTGAAGGTGATCCTATGATGCCGACTGATAAGAAGAACTTAAAGTGTTATGAAAAAGCGAAAAAATGTCTTATATGCCTCCCTATTAGATAAAGAATTCACCAAGGTGATAGGGTGCAACACAACTAAGCAATTCTCAGACAAATTGAAGAATATCTATGAAGGAAACAAGGTTGTGAAGGAAGCCAAGCTACAAATTTAGATGAGCATATTCAAAGACATATAGATACAAAATGATGAGACTGTGGATGTGTTCTTCACAAGAGTCAACGAAATTATGTGCTCCATCAGAGACTATAGAGAGGAGATCTATGGTGCTATTGTGGTAAGGAAAATGCTTAAAACCTTACCGAAAGCTTACAATGCCAATGTCTCTTCTATAGAAGATAGAGATCTGGATAGGATACCTTCAGATGATCTACATAGCATATTGGTGGCTTATGAAATAAGAATAGCCTCAATGAAGAAAGAAAAGAAGTCTAAGGAGGAGGAGGAGTTAGCCTTCAAAGTAATGAGGAAATTAAAGATTAAAAACCAAGAAAAGGAGTCTGATAATAGCTTTGAAGAAGAGGATAGTGATACTAAGTTAGATGAAGTCATGATATACATCACTAGGAACTTGAGGAAAGTAAAAGGGAAGTATAAGGGAAAATTACCCTTAAAGTGATTTAGCTGTGGAGCAATTGGGCACTTTGCCATGGACTGCCCAAAGAGAAGAGACACCAATAGTGAGGATGATGATAAGTCGGTCCCAAGGAGGAAGATAAAGCAATTTAGCTACTCCAAAGTTGGAAATTTAGGTGCTAAAGGGAAAAAGAAGTTCTTTAGATCCAAAAGAAGAAATTTCCTTAGCAAGCTAAAGGAAGAAGATTCTAAAGAAGAAAGTGATGATGATTCTAATGATAAGGTTGCAAAAGATGTGCTGGTCACTCAAGTAGATGATGATCAAGAATCTTTAAGTGAGGAGAAATTAACAGAAGAGGAAAAGGATGAGTTGTTGGAGCAACTTAAGAATGACCTGAAAGCTTGTTTGCATAAAAATAGAAAGTTAAAAAAAGAGGTAATTCATCTTAAGAAATTGTGTAAAAATTCTTCTGCTAATGAATCTAATCTCCAGGTGAAGGTAAAGGAGTTTGAAGCAAAAGATAAGGAGTACTTGAAGAGAATTGAGGAGCTGAGTGTACTTAAGATAGAGCAAGGTAAGATACACGAAGACTTAGGTGCTAAGGTGACTACATAAGAGCAAGAGATGCTGACTTTGCAAGCCAAACTTCACAAGGCCAAGTCCAAGCTAAATAAGCATAAAGAAAGCTTTATGCAGACCATGGAAGTGAAATAAGAGTCATCATCAACAAATGTCATCGAGGAGGATTCTATCAAAAAGTTAGATGAGTGTCTAAGTAATCAAAGACCTTATTCCATGGGGAAGAAAGGACTTGGCTACATTGAAAAGCCAAATGAGAAGGTAGAAGAAAAAAATAAAATTATGTTTATGCCCGAAAGCAAGCACAATAATGTGATGGAGAAGAGAGACCAATCCAAGTTAAAATGGGTTAGGAAAGATGTGGTGGAAACTCCCATTCAAAGGAGATAGGCTATTAAAGATCGTGAGAAGGCTACCACACCAATTGCTAAAGAAAGAAAACATGAACTTGGTAAAAGAAGTAAATCTAAGTTTGTAGGTTTTTACTAGAGTTGTGGTAAGTATGTGCACAAGGCTAATGCTTGTTGGTATACTTGACCTATAATAAAGAGGAGTATGAGGCAAGAGTCTAAGGGGAAACTCTATCAAGATATGAGGTAGTCTTATCTGAAAAGAAGTCATATTCCACTAAGAAACAGGTTTGATTTACTGGGAGAGTTCTATGGAAGATTCTGCTAAGGATTGCTTGACATTGCTACCTAGTCAAAGAATGCAAAGTAGAACACACCAACCATTGCTTCTTGGTCAAGGAATGCAAAAGAGAGTAACTACATATGCTCCCATATTCAACTAAAAAAGAAGAAGAGGAAGTGAAATATCTATAGTTGTGAAAGTAGCCTTAAAAGCTTCCAAGAAAGAAAAACCATGGATCCTAAACAGTTGATGTTCTTCACACATGACAAAAGACTTCAAGATGTTAAAGGGAATAGTCAAATATGATGAAGGGTTAGTCAAATTTGGCAATGATTGTGCCTTAAAGATTCAAAGTATTGGTGCTGCTGAAATTGGTGCAGAAAAGATAAAATCGAAGAAAGTACTTTATGTTAAAGGGTTAAAACACAATCTCATTAGTGTTAGCCAGCTTTGCGATGGACATAAAGTTACTTTCAATAAGTATAACTGCATAATAAAGAGACTAAAAAATGGTACTATTCTTACTAAAGGTGAAAGAACATGTGAAAACTTGTACTAAGTTTCTAAGAGCATAAATAGATGCTACATAAGTACCAAAGATGAGAACTTATTATGACATAGAAGATTGGAACATCTCAGAAAAAAGGGGCTAAACAAGCTATCCAGAAATGAAGTTATGAGAGATATACCCAAGTTGAAAAAAGAGAGATATTTAATTTGCAACACATGTCAAAAAGGGAAGATAGTGAATGCTCCCTACAAAAATATGGAGATCCAAACAAAAAAGCTATTAGAGCTTATCCACTTGGACATCTATAGGCTTATGAGACAAAGATCAACCAAGGGTGATAAGTACTTCATCTCCTTCATTAATGATTTTACAAGAATGACTTGTATTATGTTCTTGAAACATAAATTAGATGCTCTCAACAATTTCAAGAGCTACAGAAAGCTAGCTAAAAACCAGTTAGGGGGAAAAATTAAAAGGCTCAAGATAGACAATGGGACAAAATATACATACAGTGAATTTGAAGATTATTTGAAGAAGCATGGAGGGAAGCATGAATATGCTAGTCCTTACACACCCTAACAAAAGGGAATGGCTAAAAGGAAGAATAAAAGCCTAGTGGAAATGGCAAGAACCATGTTGGCTAAGCATGGTACGTCACATGGCTTTTAGATAGAAGCTATCACCACTACAACTCAAGTTCAAAACAAATGCTTGATAAGACCATATACTGAGAAGACACCCTATGAGTTGTGGTATGGAAAGAAGCCAACTATAAAACAAATTTAATGAGAAGGCTAACAAAGGTATATTCTTTGGCTATGTACCAAATGAAAGAGGCTTCAAATGCTATAACAAAAGGTTGCTAAAAATGGTGGACAACTTTGATGTTAAAGTGATTAAAAATGGTGCTACAATACAATCACAACATATAAAAACTGAAGATTTCATGTATAACAACCAAAGAAAGTCTAATAGTGATGAATCTGAGGCCATTCAGCATGAGGAAGATGTTGATTCTCAAGTTTCAAGTGATGAAAAAGAAGAATTAAGGCATTTCTAAACTTATAAAAGAGTTAGAGCTGAAGTTTAGGCCAAAAAACATTATTGGCAAGAAAGAGGACTCTATGCATACTAGAAAAAGACTAAAGGGTGGTGAACAAACCTCACTAATTTTCGAGGTTAAACTCAAGTTCGTGGAAAAAGCACTAAAGTACAAGGAATGGGTGTGTGCTATGAATGAAAAGCTTGACCAAATTGAAAAGAACAACACTTGGTGTTTAGTAACTAGACTTAAAGGGAAAAACATCATTGGAACCAAGTTGGTGTTGAAAAATAAGCTCAATGAAAAAGGTGAGGTGGTAAGAAACAAAGAAAGACTTGTCTATAAAGGCTACTCACAAATAGAAGGTGTTGACTTGGAAGAGACCTTTGCTCCAATGGTCAAACTTGAAGCAATTAGAATATTTATAGCCATTATTGCTCAGAGGAACTACAAAGTCTATCATATGGATATGAAGTCTACATTTTTTTAATGGAGAGCTTAAAGAAGAGGTATTTATCAAATAGCTTGATGGTTTTATACTTACTCATGATGGTTCAAGTGTTTATAGATTGAACAAGGCTTGATATGGCTTAAAGTAAGGTCCAAGAGCATGGTATTCTAAGCTAGATACATGCCTTAAGAATATAAAGTTCAAAAAAGGGAATGTGGATAACAACCTGTATATAAAGGAAGACAACCAGGGTCAATTAATTGTTGTGGTCTAAGTTGATAACATAATCTTTGCTGCAATAAAAGAGGCCCTATACACTCCCTTTGCTAAGCAAATGAAGAAGAAGTTTAAGATGTCCATGCTTGGTGAAATGAAATTCTTCTTAGGATTATAGGTGTCACAAAGCGAGGTTGGAATTTTTCTCTCCTAAAGAACTAAGTTGGAACTCTAAAAAAAACTCTAAAAAAGTGAGCACTCCCATTACAGTTGGAACTAAGTTAAGTGAGGATAAAGAAGGCAACATGGTTGATTAGAAGGAATACAGAAAGTTAATTAGAAGCTTACTGTATTTGATAGCATTAAGGCCTGATATTATGTTTGTTGTAACCCTTTATGCTAAATTTCAAAGTGACCCCAAGGAGTCCCATCTTGTGGTAGCTAAGAAAATTCGAAGGTATGTGAAAAGCATAACAAATTATGGGTTGTTTTATGATAGAAGTGGATAACTTAATCTGTATGGGTATACAAATACAGATTGGGCTGGAAATTATGATGACAAAAGGTCATATCTGGTGGTGCATTTTATTTAGGTAGTGGATGTGTTTCATGGCATAGCAAGAAGCAAAATTCAATAACTCTAAGTACTATAAAGGTTAATATGTGGCTATGACTTAGGCTTGTACTCAACTGCTATGGATGAAACAACAGCTTGAAGATATGAAAGTGGATGTATAACTATTATTGCTGATTGGCTGTGATAACCAAAATGTCATCAATTTGTCAAAGAATCCTATCCAACACTCTAGAACTAAACATATTGAAATCAAGTACCATATTAAAGAAAAGGTGGAGAAAAATAAAGTAAAGTTAGAGTATATGTCTACCATGGAGCAAGTGGTAAATATATTCACTAAACCTTTGTTAAGAGAGATATTCCAAAAGCTGAGGCTGACCCTATGTGTTCAGTCAACCCTTAAAGTTTAAGGTATTTTCTAACCCCTCTCGCCTTCCCTCTACTATTATTCTTTGGATTTATTGTCAAAGGGAGAGATATTTTGCATAAAACCAAAGAAAGTGTATACACATAAAAAAAAGGGGAGTAACTTGATGAATAAATGGGGAGAACTTGTCATGGGGGAGAAATAGACAGGGGGAGTAGCAAGTGATGCATGTTTCAGGGGGAGCCAAATGACTTTATGCAAGGGATGTTATGTATGGTTGGATTTAATATGTTGCCAAGAAATCCAAAAGGGGAGATTATTAAGCCTATATTTAATGGCTAATGTTAGATTTGTTATCAACACTGTCTCACACAATTATATGTGTTGATTTGATGTTATGAATGTCATTGAAATATAGTGAGGTCATTAAGAGAAACTAGTGATGATAGGTCAGCCCTAGCATTAAAAAGTCAATGTTGATTGTGACCTTAAATTTTAGGGGTCAAGATTGACTGTTGACCATTAACCATTAAATTTTAGGACTTAAATCTAGTTGTTAATTGTAGGACAACATATGGGAATTAACGATGACCGTTGATGTTTGTGTAGCCCTAATAGCAAGGATCTATAAATACCCCTAGGTGTCTTGAAAAAAAAAAAAAAAGAGGCTGCAGAAAAATTAAGTGAATGGCAAAGGTTAGGCAACTGGCCAAGGAGAAAAAGAAAAAGGGCAAGGTAGCTAGTTAAGGAGTGAAAGGAAGAAGGCAAGGCTGCCGGCTAAGGAGAGGCAGCAAAGTAGTCAGCTAAGGACAATACAGCAACCACAAAGGAGAAGTAGCAAGGTGCAGCCAACCAAGTAGGAAAAGAAAGAGAGCAAGGTAGCTAGCCACCACATCAGCAAACCCTTATCAATGCAGTAGCCAGCACTAGCAAATCTTTACCAAAGCAGTAACCACACCAGCAAACACCACCGAGGTAGCAACCGCACCAGCAAACTAACAAAACAACCAAGGAAGACAAATCAGAAGGAGGCAACAGCAACTTGTAAGTCTAGTAAGAGGTGAAGCAGCAACACAAGGGTCTTACACTAGCAACCAACGTGCAGTAGCAGGTAGTGCACCAACAAACAGTAGTAGCATACGCAGATAGCAATTGCAGTGTGTGCAGATAGTATCAGCACTTACAGACAGTAATGGCAGTATGAGCAAATAACAGCAGTGCACACGAATAGCAATAATGCATGCGAACAAAGGCAATAACGCACAGACAGTAGGAGCAGTACACACAGATAGTAGGAACAGTGTGTGCAATAAGCAGCCGCAATGTGTGTAGACAGCAGCATTAGTAGCGCAGGCGAATAGCATTAGCAGCGTGCACAGATAGCAGCAACGTGCATGGCCAACAGTAGCAGTATATGCAAATAGCATTAGCAGGCACAAATAGCAATGACACCATATGCGAACAACAAGAGCAACGTGTGCAGATAGCTTTAGTAGTGCACACAAATAGTAGCAACATCAAGTGTGGACAACATTAGCAGCAAACAGCATTAGTAGTGCATGTGGACAACAACGGTAGCATGCACAGACAGTAGTGGCAGCACATGTGAACAGCAACAGTAACACGTGTGAACAGCAACGATAACGTGTATGGACAACATTAGCATCGCGTGCAAGCAGCACCGACAACGGGTGAGATAACACTGGCATCAAGTGAGACAACACCTATAGTAAAGGAAGGAGAAGATCTATATTCATCTCTAGTAGTCTATACAAATTGAGTGATTGTTCTCCAGGAAAGGTTTTACCATAAACTCTTGATAAACTTACTAAAAAAAGGTAGGATACCCTTAACGTGATCAGGAGAACGTTGTTAGTGGTTAAAGAGTAGTCCTTCTACAAGTGGTAAAGGAGTGATCCTTTCATAACATTATTGTATCCCTTGATAGTGAGAGTGGATTATGTGATTTAAGAAGGATCCTATCACACTGTGGACATAACTCACACATCATAGGTGAACCACATAAAAATTGTCATGTGTTCTTAAGTACTTACACATTGAATTTTTAGTTGTATGGTCACATTCACATAAAGGAGAAAAATAAAAATTAGATCATCGGTTTTAACAAGCCATAAAGGTTAAATTTGGATCGATTTGTAAAAAACACATATCTCACATTGATTCAGCCCCCTCTCAATGTGAGACCTAAAATGATCTTCATTAAGAATTCTATATGATTGTTTGGTTTATATGGTTCTAGAAAACCATTCTTAATAGATAAAGTGTGTGACTTGGTTTATATTAAGATATGGTGATAATCAAAAGCTAAATGATATCAAAATAATTTTGTAATTGATGATTTTTTTTTATTAAATCTTAAAAATATTTGACTTATTAGGAAAAGTAGGTTATGTCTTAGTGATCTTACATGGGAGGCACTACTAAGGGATATAGTTAAATTTAATACAAACATAGTTACGATAGACTTATTGAGCATAATAGGCATAAAAAGAGTATTGTAGGGTAAGGACAAAAAAGAGATATGTTTATTTTTTAAGATAATTGTTGCATCAAGCATCAACAAGGTAGAGATGTTATCAATCAAGGATTCAATTGTACTATAAAGCTATTGAGCAAAATCCAATAACTTTCCCTTAATCATCGAGAGTGATTTTAGTATTGTAATAACATGAATAAATAACATGGTGAGAAGAATATGGAATCTTGTATCAATACTTAAGGATGTTAGTAACAAAACCATGGACTAGGTTTCCTTCATCTTTTAACCTTAAGATTATAAATTTTTTCACAGACATAATGGCAAAGTAGGAAGGGTCAAATGCATAGATTTTGTCACATGGGTTTGATTAGTAGGGTAACCAAAATTAAAGATGTGGTTATAGGGTAGGATTTCTTGGATTTTCCCTTTGTGATGGAAGATTACATTTTTGTTTGTGGTTTATATCCATATAAAATTAAACTTACTTTACTTGAAGCACATAAGACTATTAACATTTTGCATAAAGCCAATACACAGTTTTATACTATTTGTTATGTTTAATGTAAATATAAACTTATGATTATAACAAAATGTTTAACTAACTATATTATTCATGCAATGTAGGAATATTTTGTTTTACTAAAATTAAATAAATTTACCAATAGTTGTGTAGGTTTGTGATAACTTCTTTTAACAACTAAAAAGACATTTCATTCATGATATCCATTCTTAAAACAATTTATCCAATGAATCTATCCAAGTTTATAGTGAATAATGAATAATTTTGAATGAAACATCATTTAGATTGTCAAAAAAATGATGAGGACTTTCTTAGGTCTCACACTGAGAGAGGGAGGGGGTGAATGAATGTGAGATGCTTACTTTTTACAAATTTTTCTAGATTAAACTTTTGTAACCTATTAAAGTCGATGATCTAATTTTATCTTACTTCTTTATGTGAGAACGACCATATAAATATCAAGCAAGCACAAGCACCCAAGAACACACAAAATGTTTTACGTGGTTTACTCACAATGTGTGAGATACATCCACAATGTGATAGGATTACTCCTAAATCACACGATCCACTTTTGTTAATAAGGGATACAACTGATGTTGTGGAAGGATCACTCCTTAACCACTTACAATGATCTCTCAATCACTCCAAGAGTCTCCCATCCATTTTCAAGAAGTGCATGAAAAGTTTATGACAAAAACTTCCCTAAGAAAGATCACTTAATATGCACAAGCTACTGTTACAGAAAAATAGATCTTCTCCTCCTTATTGTCAATTTCTTTCCTTAAGCTTTACCAGTCTCTCCTCTACATGTTCTCTTTTTTTTTTTTTTTCGCTGCTGCCTTCTTTTTCCTACCATTATTGCCTTCTTCTTTCTACAACTACTACCTCCTTCTTCTTGCTGCTACTACCTCTTTCTTTCTACAACTGTTGCCTCCTTTTTGCTACTACTGTTGTCTATCCTTTCTACCACTATTGCCTCCTTCTACCATACACTCTCCCTTTCTCTTCTAATACTATAGGCTTTCTCCTTTTTGTTGCTCCTACTGCCTCCTTCTACCTTGAAATCTGTCCTTCTCTTCTACTACTAAAGGCTTTCTCCTTCTTGCTCCCACTACTACTATCTCTCCTCCTTTCTAGCGTTGTTGCCTCCTTCTGCTGTTGTTCTCATAGCCTTGTATGGGTTGTAATTGTTGTCAACTAGGTTTAAGTGTGTAAGAAAGTAAAGCCACATGGAAAGGCAAGAAAGTAAAGCTACATGGAAGGGCAAGAAGATAAATCTGCCACGCAGGCCTTATTAGGGTTTTACGAAAGAGAATATATAAAAACCTTGGAAGAAAAAACTAGGGTAAGGCCAACAAAATTGAATGCACAGCAAAATACCAAACCCTACACAAAAGAACACCACCTGCAAAAGAAAAGAGTAGCCGTCAAGTGAACAGTAACCGTGAACAATGCAGTCGTCGAAAATTGAATAGTGTCGTCAAAAATTGAACAGAATGAAGAACGACCAAATTAAGCAAATCGGAGCAAACTGTGTGATGGAAAGAGAGAGAAACCTGTGAGGAACAGCACACCAATAGTTGGACAAAAAGAGAGAAAACGAAGCCAACAAACAAAGAGAGAGACGCCACCAGAAGAGCAGACAACAGATCTGCAATGATAAGAGACAAACGAACAATACGGAAAGGAGAGAACCGTGAAACAGATGAAGAGAGAGACACCACCAGAGATGACGGTTAAAAGAGAGAGAAAAGAGGTATATGGCCAAAACAAAGGAGTCGATGGGAATAAGAGTGATGGCTAGACGGGGCTGGATGATAGGATAAAGAAAAGTAGACCACCAGCAGAAAAAAGAGGAAATCCGTGACAGCCAAATGGGTGAACAGAAAAGAGAAATTCGACAGTAAGAGAGAGAAATTCGGCGGTAAGAGAGAGAAATCCAGCTAGACAGCAAGAGAGAGAAAAACAAATAGTCGAGTCGTGAATAAGGAGACGAGAGAGACTATAAGATGGTGAAAGCAGGAATTGTGTGAGATAACATAGACAAGGAATTTGGCGAAGCATTAAAAGAACTCAACATATTTTCAGACTTCTTCAAGAGAGGTTTGAGAGCATTGCAGTGAACTTCTAAGGAATAGTAGAGCAGCCTTTCAATTCAACAAAGGCAAGACAAGTTATAAGAAGGGTAAACACAGTACTTGCTTAGTAATTGCAATAGTGAAAGGAGCAGAGAATTAAAGACATCCATTATAACCTGTATTCACAAGTATAGTGGATAGTCTCGGTAGAGGGAGAGTCCCTACCACCCTGGATATACGTCACGTTGACGGAACTACGTAAATCTCGTGTGTCCTTAATTTGCTTTACGTTCTATGTTTTAAATTGAGTTGTGAATGTAGCTAAAGTATCAACCAACCTATAACCTAACGAAGACCTAAACAAGTCTATTAGGCAAGGTGTCTGAAAGGTGACTTTGGGGACTATTGTGATTAGTAGGTAGCAATAAATCTACATTAGTCAAGTCTGAGAAAGAGTTCTCTTTAAGAAGAGATTAAAATTGTTCACTTACCTACAAATTGCAAATTGTGGTGATACTGATTCACCCCCCCTCTCAGTATCACAAACTAATAGATCCTAGGGAGAAGTCGGGAGCTTCAATTTGTATCAAAGCACAGGTTCACCAGTTTGAAACTTAACAGCTTGGTGTACTAGTTTAAAGGGATCTAAAAGTTTGACTTGATCGGCATACTAAGAAATGGAAGCTGATACCAGCATTAGCACCACTTACCGTAAGAAGGTTCTAATCTTTAACGAAACCAACTACCATATGTAGAGAGCAAGAATGTAAGTGGTATTTGCAACCATGGGCATGAATATGGTGACCCATCAGTAGGAGTTACAATAAAAAGAAAAATTGTAGGAGCTACTACTTTACTCTCACAAGTTAAACCTAAATCTGTTGAAGAGGCTACACATGATCTATCTAAATCTTTGTCCATAGAGCTGTTTGAAAAGCACAAATTGAGTCTATCTATGCAAATGCCTCCTCAAGCTTGAAGTTCAGGTGAATCCTCCATCTCCACTTTGTGAGTTTTTTAGATTTGTAATTGGTTGGAAAAGGGGGAGAGAATTAACAGTGTAGGGGGAGCTATTAAGAAAGAGGGAGTGCATATTTAGGGGGAGTTGAAATTGATGCTTAATGGCTTTTGTTATGAGTATTTCCAATAATTGCAAAGGGGGAGAATGTTGTTCCCATAGCGTTGTATGGGTTATAATTGTTATCAACTAGGTTTAAGTGTGTAAGAAAGTAAAGCCACATGGAAGGGTAAGAAGGTAAATCTAGATGGAAAGGCAAGAACGTAAATCGGCCGCATAAGCCCTAGAAGGGCAAGAACATAAACCGTTGTGTAACCCTATTAGTGTTTCACAAAAGAGAATATATAAAAACCATCGAAGACAAAACTAGGGTAAGGCCAACACAATTGAATACATGGCAAAACAATAAACCCTACACAAAAGAACACCACCAGCAAAAGAAAAGAGTAGTTACCGAGTGAACAATAATTGTGAACAGTGTCGTCATCAGAAATTGAACAGAATGAAGAACAGCCAAATTAAGCAAATCAAAGCAAACCATGTGACAGCAAGAGAGAGAAACCCGTGAGGAACGACACACCAACAGTTGGATGAAGAGAGAGAAAACGTAGCTGATAGATGAAGAGAGAGAAAATGAAGCTGATGGACGAAGAGAGAGACGTCACAAGAAGAGCAAATAGCATATCTGCAATGGCATGAGACAAACAAATGACACGGCAAGGAGAGAACCGTGAAATGGATGAAGAGAGAGACACCACTGGAGACGGTCATTAGAAGAGAGAGAAAAGAGGTATAGGACCAGAACAAAGGAGTCGACGAGAAGAAGAGTGACGGCTAAACAGGGCTAGATAGCAGGACGAGGAAAAGTAAACCACCAACAGAAAAAAGAGGAAATCTATGACGGCCAAGTGGTGAACGAAAAAGAGAAATTTGGCGATAAGAGAGAGAAATCCGACTGGATGACAAAAGAGAGAGAAACAGACAAGCGAGCCGTGAGACAATGAGATCATGCGACAAGGAGATGGGTGAGACTGTGAGTTGGTGAAAGTAGGAATTGTGTGAGACAACGTAGAGAAGGAATTCGGCGAAGCATTGAAAGAACTCAACATATTTCCAAACTCCTTCAAGAGAGGTTTGAGAGCATTACAATGAACTTCTAAGCAACAGTGGAGTAGCCTTTCAATTCAACAGAGGCAAGACAATCTAGAAGAAGGGTAGACACAGTAAGTGACACTCTTTGTATTTTACTTGCTTAGTAATTGCAATAGTGAAAGGAGCAAAGAATTAAAGACATCCATTGTAACCTCTATTCACAAGTATAGTGGATAGTCTCGGTAGAGGGAGAGTCCCCACCACCGTGGATGTACGTCACGTTGATGGAACCGCGTAAATCTCGTGTGTCCTTAATTTGCTTTACATTTTGTGTTTTGAATTGAGTTGTGAACACAGTTAAAGTATCAGCCAACCCATAACCTAACGAAGACCTAAACAAGAACATCTGTATTGTCTATTAGGCAAGGTGTCTGAAAGGTGACTTTAAGGACTATTATGATTAGTAGGTAGAAATAGATCTACCTTAGTCGAGTTTGAGAAGGAGTTCGCTTTGAAGAAGAGACTGAAATTGTTCACTTACCTGCAAATTACGAATTGTGGTGATATTGACTCACCCTCCCTCTCAGTATCACAAACTAGTAAATCCCAGGGAGAAGTCAGGAACTTTAGTTTTCTCCTTCTTGTTGCCACTGCTATTGTCTCTCCTCCTTTCTACTGCTATTGCCTCCTTCTGCTATGCACTCTCTCTTTCTCTTCTGCAACTGGAGGCTTTCTCCTTTTTACTGCCATTGCTGCCTCCTTTTACCTTACAATCACTCCTTTTATTCTACTACTAGAGGCTTTCTCCTTCTTGCTACTATTCCTACCTCCTTCTCTGTTTGGTGGCTATTCTCTATGGTTCTCTCCTTTTCCTTTTGGTGGCTGCTCTCTGCCATTCTCTACTTTTCCTTTTAATGGCTACTCTATGCCATTACAATTTATTTCTTTATTATGTTTTCACAACTCACTTTTTCTTCCTCTTCTATGCCCTCTCTTATTTTTTACAACATATCTCTCTACATCTAAAGCTCCTTTTCCTTGTTCACAATGCTTTCAGAAATATCCTTAACGAATACAAATTGCATCGGTGGGCAAGCCATAACCTAAGCAATTTCCTTACCTTCTACCTTAACAGGCTACTCATTAGCTAGCAATGCTAACACTTTGTAAATGTAGCAAACACATCTCAAAGGTACTCATAACATTAAATTAATAAGGACAAATCTATAAGATGTTGTTGACAACAAATCCAATATTAGTCATCAATGTTGGGCTTAACAAAAAAAAAAATAATAATAAGAGTAGTTCACATCCAAAAACATAACCAAATAAACAAATAACTAACATAAAATGTTAAAATTAAGACTTACTTCATGGTTATCCCTTTATAGTAAACTTGTCTAGTTGTAAGCATTTGTACAAATTAATATTTTATACTCATAAACAAACCAAAGGGAAAAACAACAATTTTGAGTATAAGTTTTGCCTCCAATTTATATCCAAACAAGTTCTTTAATATGAAAAGTCTATACTCTTCATATAGCCCAAAAACTACTCCTTGCCTTCAACAAAAAAGAGTTCATATATCTTTGAATAAAAATAAATATCATTAATTAAAAAGAAAAAAATTATAGTAATTATTATTCTTAAGTAAAAGTGAAGATATGTAAGATCCGTAATTCAATTATAAGAATAAATTAATTGCCTTCACATAAATAAAAATTGAATTTCGAAATTTAGAGAGTTGTAACTATTTGTCTTCTACAAATTATGATTGAAATAAATTATATTAAAACACTTAAATATTAAAATGTAGAGTAGAAAGTTTAAACATTTTATATTAAATTTTATAGACATTTTGATGAGAAAA
>JAHLGO010021097.1:3160344-3191718 GCA_020615895.1 Ceriops decandra
GGGGGAGGAGGAGGAAGGACACAGAAAAGGGTGGTCTCAGTGCCAATCAAGGACGTAGAAGGCTCGCGGCCGAAGGGAGAGAACGCTACACCGCCGTCAGATTCATGGGCTTGGAGAAAATATGGACAAAAACCCATCAAAGGCTCTCCGTATCCCAGGTAACTAATGATTGAAATCATGGCAAATGATTCCAGTAGCCCACCCCCACAACTTTACTTTGCAAGGAGAGATTGTTACAGACTAAAAGAACAAGAAATAAAATAAAATAAGGTGAGACTTTTGTGGATATTGCAGAGGATACTACAGGTGTAGCAGCTCAAAGGGATGCCCGGCAAGAAAACAAGTGGAAAGGAGCAAGGTGAACCCCTCGATGTTACTGGTCACCTACTCCTGCGAACACAACCACCCTTGGCCACCTCCGTCTACAACAAATCACCACCACCGCCACAACACACCTGAATCCTCAGGACCCAGCCCCGAGAATAACTTCGCCGCCAATATCGCCGGCGATGAGCCGCTTGTAACTAGAGAAGAAGAGTTTGCTTGGTTTGGACGGATTGATCATCAGACGTCGACGTCTTCAACAATTCTTGACAGCCCTATTTTTCCCGAGGAGAGGATCGCGGCCGACGCAGGGTTATTCCCGATGATGAGACAGGAGGACGAGTCGCTGTTCGCCGATCTGGGCGACTTGCCGGAGTGCACGTCGGTGTTCAGCAGCCACTGTGGGGTGGGGCCGCAGGTGCAGATCTGCTGACACGTTTCATTGTCCCCACGCGGGCGTGATAAAAATTCAAAGGTTTATGGATACCTACCCGTTCACTAATCCCTGCAAGATAACAGAAAAAATAAAATAAAATTTATCATTTAATAATTTTTTTATATTTATTTGTTTGGCAATTTCCTTTTTCTATTATCTTTCTGTTTCGTGCCTCGGGTGTGTAGCATGTGAATAATAAGAACAGTCCAATTCTGAAATGAGTGATGCTTGCTGGGCCATGGTGCCGCCGGTACGATCTTCTTATAATTAAAAGCATCGTTTGTTGTCCCTCAAATTAGATTATTTCTACTTGTTCATTAGTCCAAAAGAAAAATTCAAAAAAAGGGATTATTTCTACCTGTTCCAATCCACAAAAAAAAAAAAGGTTGGGGGGGGGGGGGGGGGGGGGGGGTGGGGGAATTATGTCTCTTGATCACTTGTCCATACTGTGTGCTCCAATAGGCAACTCTTATTGGTTACACTTACATTTTAGTTGACGTGAGATTCCCATCGTGGTAGTACACTATTATATATATATAATCAGAGAGAGATGCGCGGGAGAAGCCTAGTTGGTTCTGTAATGGTGATCCCATGTGACAACACATAGCATTGCTGTGGGAATCCAGAAGGAAAATGGATGTACTGTAATAATCTTGAGACGCTGTCTGTCGTTTATGTTAAGGGAAAACATGTCAAGAGAATGCGCGCACGAGCAGCCAAAAATTGAGGTTGTGATAGTTGAAAATGTGCGGGCTCTTGGGTGAGAAGGAATGGCGGGCAATTATGCAACCATTCTGGCTGCAACTAGGCACCTCGGCCGAGAGTGACACCCAGCAATGCGACCCTTATGGGTGGTGGATGAATTTTTGTTTTTTCATTTATATTAAAACTTTTAATAAATTTTATATTAAATCAAAACATTTAATTAACTAAAGTTTAGTTTTGATTTTTATTATTTAAGTAATTAAACTGTGAATATTCTTAAGGGAAAAATCACTCATTTTATCTTATTTAATTCAAAAATTAAAAAGTTGAATAAGTTAATTTAGAAATTTGAATCTCTTAAATGCTTTATATTCCTAAATTCATATTGTTTTCATATCAACTTTGTCAATCCATAAATTTAGACATATAAAGTATATAACCTCTTTGTATACAGATCATCTAGTTTTGAAACCTTTAAAATCTGACTCAAACTCTTAGCATCCTAAAACCATCTGATTGTATTTCTTAAAATTTTTCATTTGGCTAGAATTCCTTAGAAAATCCCTTTGTATTCTCTTTCTGGGTTTCCTCTCTTTATGTAAACTTTCTGAAGTTTCCCACTTCACCTTAGGATCTACTAGTTTGTGATATTGAAAGAAGTGTGAATAAATATAACTACAATTCACAATTTGCAAGTAAGTAAACAACTTCAACCTCTTCTTAAAAGCGAACTCTTTTTCAGACTCGACTAAGATAGATCTATTACTACCTACTAATCACAATAGTCCCCAAAGTCACCTTTCAGACATCTTGCCTAATAGACAATTAGAATATTTTTGTTTAGGTCTTCGTTACGTTATGAGTTGGTTGATACTTTAACTGCATTCACAACTCAAATCAAAATACAAAATGTAAAGCAAATTAAGGACACATAAGATTAATGTGTTTCCATTAACATAATGTACATCCACAGTGGTAGGGACTCTTCCTTACTAAGACAATCCACTATACTTAAGAATTCCAATTACAATGGATGTTTTAATCCTCTGCTCCTTTCACTATTGTAATTACTAAGCAAGTACAATACAAAGAGTGTCACTTACTGTGTCTACCCTTCTTCTAAGTTGTGTTGCCTCTATTGAATTGAAAGGCTACTCCACTGCCACTTAGAAGTTCACCGCAACGCTTTCTAACCTCTCTTGAAGAAATTTGGAAATATGTTGAGTTATTTTTTATGCTTCGCCAAATTCCTTCTCTATGTTGTCTCACACAGCTCCTGCTTTCACCGTCTCACGGTCTCACCTGTCTCCTATTTCACATCTCACGGCCTTCCTCATGTTTTTGGTTTGGCATTACACATCTCATGCACGTTTCTGGTTTGCACCCTTTGTTGGTCACATACCTCACACACGCTTCTGGTTTGGCGTTTCACGTCTCACATACTTTTTTTCTTTGCACACCTTACTGGTCACACGCCTTACCACCATTTCTGGTTTACACTTTTCAGTTTCACGCCTTCAGATAGCTTGGTTTGCACTCCCAGCGGTCTCCTCTTTAAAGGTTTCTTCTCTCTTCCTTTACGGAAGGTGTGCTGTCTTCTCTCTTACATGAGTCACACGATTTTCTCCAGCCATCACACCTCTTTGTCGTGTGTTCTCCCTTGCCATCTAGCCTTGCTTTGGCCATTCTCCTCCTTACTTGGCCATCCACCCCTTTTCCATTGGTTGCGTTTGGTCGTGTAGATTGGTTTAGATGTTTACCTTGTTTAGCCGTGTAGATTGGTTTGGACGTTCACCTTTGGTTGGCCAGTTGTCTCCCTTTGGCTATCCCTTTATGTTTTGTCATCCAACTCTTGTTGTCTAGCCATTCCTCTATTGTTTTCTCGCTTTGGCCAGTCACCCTTTATGTTTTGCGGTCTAGCACCTTCTGATTTGTGATTTACCGTTCACCTTTGGTTGCTGTCCAGCTGTGCCTTCCCTTGTTTTCTCTCTTTGGCCTATCACCCTTTATGTTTTTCCATCCAGCACCTTTTGATTTGTGATTTTCCATTCACTTTTGGTTGCTATCCAACCGTGTCTTCTCCTTTGCAAGTGGTGGTTTATCGTTTGCTCCCTTGTGTTTGCCAAGTGGTTTGCTTTGGATGTCTTTTTGTTTGGTCAACTCCTTCCTCACATTTTCTCTCTTTGGTTGGATGGTTGTCTAGGTTTTCTGTCCATTTTGCTCAATTGCTGACCTTTTTTTTTTTTTGTCTTCCAATGGCTTATATATGCTCCTTCATGAAACCCTAATAGGGCTTACTTGCGACGAATTTACTATCTTACCTTTCCATGTGGCTTTTACGTTCTTGCCCCTCCATATGGCTTTTACCTTCTTGCCCTTCCATATGGCTTTACTTTCTTTCACACTTAAACCTAGTTAATAATAATTACAACCCATATAAGGCTATAGGAACAACAATCTCCCCCTTTGTAATTGTTGGCAATACTCATAACAAAAGCTACTATACAACAGTTTTAACTGCCTCTAAATATGCACTTCCCCTTTCTTAACAGCTCCCCCTCTACTGTTGATTCTTCCCCCCTTTGCCAACCAATTACAAATTTAAAAAACTCGTAAAGTAGAGATGGATGATTCATCTAAACTTCAAGCTTGAGTAGGCATTTGTACAGATAGACTCAATTTGTACTTTTCAAACAGCTCTGTGGACAGAGGTTTAGTTAGAATATCTGAAATTTAATTTGATCTTTAGTGAAAATATACTCCAACTGAATTGTACACTATTCCACTTGATCTTTGATGAAGTGATACCGGATGTCAATATGCTTGCTCCTCGAATATTAAACCAAATTCTTGTTGAGATCAATAGCACTTTGATTATCACAAAGTACACTCACTAGTAACTTCACTTCAACACCCAAGTCTACCAATTGTCTTAGCATCCATATCACCTGTGTACATACTGCACAAGTAGCCATATACTCATCCTCAACTATGCTTAAAGCAACATTTTTTGGTTTTCTACTTAATCATGCAACACACTTTGAGCCCAAGTAGAAGCTGTAGCCGCTGGTTGATTTTTTATCATCTATAATTCTTGCCTAGTCTACATCAATGTATGCTAGTAGTTTAATAGAATCCATGGCTAGATACCACAAACTCATTTCCAATGTTCCTTTAAGGTACCTTAAGATTCTTTTCACTACCAACACATGAGACTCCTTAGGATCAACTTGGAATCTGTTGGCAGCGCGCACAGCTTGCATAAGATTAGGCCTTGATGCTGTAAGGCATAGAAGGCTCCCTATTATCTTCTTATACTTTGTAGGGCTTGTACTCCTTCCCTCCTGATCTTTTGTTAACTTATAACCTACTATCATAAGGGTACTAATAAGTATGTTATCCTCTATACCAAACCTTTTCAGCATCTCTTTAGCATATTTCGTCTAAGAAATAAATATACCTTCTTCACACTGATTTATCTGTAATCCAAGAAAGTATGTCATTTCTCTAATCAATGACATCTCAAATTTCTCACTCATCTTCTATGCAAAATCTTAGCATAGCTCAGAGTGATCCCCTCTAAAGATGATTTCATCTACATATATTATGGTTATCAGCTGGCCTTTCACTGAGTTGAACACATACAGGTTATTATCAATTGTTCCTCTTTTGAAGTTCAACCTTTTCAAGCATGCATCCAGCCTACTGTACCATGCTTAGAGCTTGCTTAAGACCATATAAGGCTTTCTTCAGCTTGCACACATGTGTCTCATCCTCAATGATTTGTACTTCATCAGGTTGTTCAATATACACTTTTTCTTTCAAGAGCCCATTTAGAAAGGCAGATTTCACATCCATCTGATAGACTTTATACCACTTGTGTGCTGCCAAAGCTAAGAACATTCTGATACTTTCTAACCTTGCTACTGGTACAAAAGTTTCCTTAACATCTACCCCTTCTATCTGGTGCAAACTAGTCTGGCCTTGTTCCTCACCACCTTGCCATCTTCATTGTGTTTATCCATTCCTAAACACCCATTTTGTTCCTATGACATTTTTATTAGTAGGTCTTGGAACCAGCTCCCATGTTTCATTCTTCTCAATTTGATCCAGCTCCTCATTGATAGCTTTGACCTAGGCTTTGTCTTGAATAGCCTCTTCAATAGATTTAGGTTTAACATGTGAGATTAAAGCAGTAGCTCCCATAATTCTTCTTCTTATTGTAACTCCTACTGATAGGTCACATATCATTTGATATCCTTGATAAGCACTGGTGCATGTTTTCTTTGTCCTTCTTCCTTGCACCATCTTAGTTGTAAGAGGATCTCTTTCTTCATCTTCAAACTCACTCTTCTTCAAGTCTGAACTTACTTCTTGTTCCTTTTCTTGAGGTTGATCTGATTCTTCATCTATATTGAAGTCATCTTCTTCATTTTCCTTATCTTCTTCATTCTGCATTATTTTCTAGTTCTCATCTATTCTCACATCACTAAAAGTGATCACTTTTCCTAGCTTATACAAGAAAATTCTATAACCTTTTGTCTTTGCTGAGTATCCCATAAAGATGCATTCATCAGACCTAGTGTTGAATTTTCCCTAGTTTTGCTCCTTGTTCTTCACAAACCACGGGCTACCAAAGACTCTGAGATACTTAGCTATTGTCTTCTTCCCACTCCATAGCTTATATGGATTCTTATCAATATTGGGCCTTAGTAATACTCTGTTTAGTAGATACACAACTGTAAATGTTGCTTCTATTCAAAATCTTGTGCGAAGCTTGGATTTTAGTAGTAGAGTTCTCGCCATTTTAACCACAGCTCTATTTTTCCTCTCTACCACTCTGTTCTGTTGAGGTGTTCTTGCTGCTGTCAATTGGTGATGAATTCTATGCTTCTCAAGATAATCTTCAAAAGCTTTATTTGTGAATTCAGTGCCTTGATCTGACCTTAATACTTTGATCTTCCTTCCACTTTCATTTTCAGTCAATCTTCTATATCTCTTGAAGCAATTCAAAACTTCTGACCTGTATTTGAGGTGCATGATTCAGTATGCATAATGTTAAGCACTGCTTTAGAACTAAACTCTTTATTCTTATACTGCTTTCTAGCATGTTTTTCATTAGAGCATGCTGAGCAAACATACTCTCTCTCTCTCTCTCTCTCTCCTAAAATGTCTCTGATTGCATGAGTAGTGGTCAGCTTCCTCATGTTTTTCTGTGATAATTGTCCCAGCCTCCTATGCTAGAGCTGATTTTCTTCTTTCTTTATAAGTAGACAGCTGTTTGACTTGTCCACATCAATTATGTGCAAATTTCTAGTTGTTCTCTTCTTGGCTACAATGGTATAGCCTTCTTTACTCTTTAGCTGGTAACCTGGTTTTGTGAATATCACTTTGTGGTCATTGTTGCATAGTTGGCTGACATATGCTAGATTATATCTGAGTCCTTCAATGTAAAAAACATCTTTCAGCTTTCCTTTTCTAATATTTACTGACCCTTGATCACTTATGTTGAGTGAATCATCATTGTCAAACTTGACTCTGCCTTCTCTTGACTCATTCTGCTTTGATAATTTACTCTTGTCTCCTATCATGTGTGAAGTGCATCCACTATCAAAGATCCACTACTTATCCTTGTAGTTAGCCTTTAGTGCAATTTCTGCAATATTAGTCACCTCTCTTTTTGCTTTATATTCCTTCTTTTGAACTAGCTGGAAGATAGCTTTCTCTTTTTCTCAACTTTGACTGTACCGCTTGTTTTCACTGTGCCATTAAGTGCCTTCTCTTGCTCAGGAAGAAGTGTCATGCATCTCTTGGCAATATGGCCATCCTGCCCGCACATTTCACACTATTCCAAGTCTGCCAATATAGCAAACTTTTTCTTTGAAGCTACTGTTTTGGGCTTTCACCAACAATCCTCGTCAGTGTGTCATTGCCTTTTACAATATGTGCAAGAACTCACGATAGGTGTTCTTTTTTGAGTTTTGTATTGTTTCTCCCTGTATGCAGCATCGTATCTTCTCCAGTTGGAGACATATACTGGCCTTCTCCACTAGCATTTACTCGCCTTATGACCCCAAACTGCATAATAAAGGCAATGACCTTGAAACTGCTTCTTCTTGGGTTTAATCATAACTTGTCTTCTTCTGTTCATCACTTGTTGTGTAGGTAAAGTAGCTGGCTTCTTTGCTTGTGTGACTTTCATTTCAATCGTAGCCCTCTGCTAGCTAACTTTCTTTTCTTCCTTCTTGTTTGCCACCCTAGGTTGCTTCTTCAAATCTTCTTTATTCTTAGCTATCTTATTCTAATTCATAATCTTCTCTTTCAACTTCTGTGGCACATTCTTATTTTCTTTAGCCAATGCAACCTCAGATTGCTGCACTTTCTCTATATTCTTCTCTCCTTTTGCAGAACTTGTTTCTCTTATCATTTCAAGCTTCTGCAAGTTCTTTTTTCTACCTTTGAGTTGTTGCTGAAGTCTTAGTAACTCTTTTTCTATTTCTTTAATTTATGAAGCCCTTGAGCCAAGCTCTACTGTAAGGTCTTCACATATTTTGATCTGTTTATCAAATCTTCTTTTCAAGTCAATATGCTCAGCCCTTATTTCATCCTTTTAACTTTCAACTTGCTCAAACTTTGCTTCAACTTATTTTATATGTGCCTTTAACCTTCTTATGGTTTTGCCCCTTCTGATTATCTCCTTTGAAACTGCTTCCAACTCAACTTCAAGATCTGGCTCTTCTTCATTAACCTCCTCTTCCTATTCATAGGTGAGCTACCACCTTGTGCTGATGCCATAAAGACATGCTTATCTGATGAGTCTTCATTTTCCTCCTTATTAACTTCTTTTGTTTGACTCACATAACTCTTGAATGAGCCTCTTTTCTTCCTTTGTGGGTTGGCAATCTTCTTACTGGACCTTTTTGATTTGAATGATGATCTTCTCCATCTTGAATTCTGCTCATCATCACCATCCTAATCTTTGTCATCAAGTATCACTTTGCACTGAGAAGCAAAATGTCCAATCTACCCACAACGATAACATCTCAAGAACAATTGTCCTTTTCCCTTCTTAGACCCCTTCTTGAATTTTCTTGTGAAGTATGCCAACACTTCACCATCACTTTCTTCCTCCTCATCATCATTATCCTCACTGGATGATTCTTCCTCTTCTTTTATCTTCAAGTGCTTTACAGCTTTGAAAGCTATCTCTTTTAATACCTTTGTTGTTATAGAGTTTTCAGTTGACTTTATCCTCATTTTATATGCAATGAGATTGCACTAGAGATCATGTAGAGACATAGAATTGAGATCTCTACTCTCCTCTATGGCTGCCACCTTTGAGGCAAACCTCTCAGGTAGAATTCTCAAAATTTCCTACACAACTTGTTCTTCTTATGACTTCTAAAATCAGTTACAGCATCAATAACCCTAGTGAAGAACTCTTAGACTGTCTCATTCATATCTCTCCTTGAACACTTAAAGCTTCGCCTCCTTCATTCTGTCATCACCTTCATAAACTTTCTGCAGTCTGTCCCATATCTCCTTAGCAGATTTGCAGTTCATAACTTTAGCATACTTAGCATCTGTCAATGCTGAAATGATGACATTTGAGGCCTTCTCATTTATCTCAAACTACCTTAATTCCTCTGGGGTTGGATCTTTACCTTCTTCTAGAGCCATAAAACCCTCCTATATGGATTTCACCACATTCATGCCCATGGTTGAAAATACCACTTGCACTCTCACTCTCAATATATGGTAGTTGGTTCCTTTGAATATTAGAACCTTCTTCTAGTAAGTAGTGCTAGTGCTAGTACCGACATCCATTTGTCAGTATGCTAAACAAGTTAAAACTTCTGAAACCCTTCAAACTAGTACACCAAGCTATTAAGTTTCAAACTGCTGAACCAGAACTCTGATACCAATTGAAGTTCCCAACTTCTCCCTAAGATCTACTAATTTGTAATACTAAGAGACGGGTGAATCAATATCACCACAATTCGCAATTTGCAAGTAAGTGAACAACTTCAACCTCTTCTTAAAAGCAAACTCTTTCTCAAACTCGACTAAGGTGCTACCTACTAATCACAATAGTCCCCAAAGTCACCTTTCAAACACCTTGCCTAATAGACAATTCAGATTTTCTTGTTTAGGTCTTTGTTAGGTTATGGGTTGGCTGATACTTTAGCTGCGTTCACAACTCAATTCAAAACACAAACATAAAGCAAATTAAGGACACACAAGATTTACGTGGTTCTGTCAATCCACGGTGGTAGGGACTCTCCCTTACCAAGACAATCCACTATACTTGAGAATTTCAATTACAATGGATATCTTAATTCTCTACTTCTTTCACTATTACAATTATTAAGCAAGTATAATATAAAGAGTGTCACTTACTATGTCTATCCTTCTTCTAACTTGTCTTGCCTCTATTGAATTGAAAGGCTGCTCCACTGCCACTTAAAAGTTCATCGCAATGTTCTTTAACCTCTCTTGAAGAAATTTGGAAATACGTTGAGTTCTTTCCAATGCTTTGCCAAATTCCTTCTCTAGGTTGTCTCACACAACTCCTACTGTCACCGTCTCACAGTCTCACCCATCTCTTATTTTATGTCTTACGGCCTACCTCATGTTTCTAGTTTGGCATTACACGACTCACAAACGTTTCTGGTTTGTACCCTTTGCTGGTCACACACCTCATGCACGCTTCTGGTTTGGTGTTTCACATCTCACGTACGTTTCTAGTTTGCACGCCTTGCTAGTCACACACCTTACCACCATTTCTGGTTTGCACTTGTTTGTTTCACACCTTCGAACAGCTTAGTTTTCTCTCCCGGTGGTCTCCTCTTTCAAGGTTTCTCCTCTCTTCCCTTATGGACGGTGTGTTGTCTTCTCTCTTACGTGAGTCACACGATTTTCTCCAGCCATCATACCTCTTTGCCATGTGTTCTCCCTTCTAGTTCAACCTTGCTTTGGCCGTTCTCCTCCTTGCTTGGTCGTCCATCCCTTTGTCGTTGGTTGTGTTTGGCATTGTAGATTGGTTTAGATGTTTACCTTGTTTGGCCGTGTAGGTTGGTTTGGACGTTCACCTTTGGCCATGTAGATTGGTTTAGACGTTCACCTTTGGTTGGTCGGTTGTCTCCCTTTGGCTGTCCCTTTGTGTTTTGCTATCCAGCTCTTGCTGTCCAGCCATTCCTCTCTTGTTTTCTCTCTTTGGTTGGTCACCCTTTGTGTTTTGTCATCCAGCACCTTCTGATTTGTGATTTGCCATTCACCTTTGATTGCTGTCCAACCGTGTCTTCCCTTGTTTTCTCTCTTTGGCCAGTTACCCTTTGTGTTTTGCCATCCAACACCTTCTGATTTGTGATTTACCGTTCACCTTTGGTTGCTGTCCAGCCGTGTCTTCTCCTTTGCAGGTGGTAGTTTGTCATTTGCTCCCTTGTGTTTGCCGAGTAGTTTGCTTTGGTTGTCTTTTTATTTGACCGACTCCTTCCTTACGTTTTCTCTCTTTGGTCAACTGGTTGTCTAGGTTTTCTATCCATTTTGCTCAATTGCCTACCTTTTTTTTTTGTTGTTGTCTTCCAATGGCCTTTATATATTCCTTCATGGAACTCTAATAGGGCTTACTTATAGTGAATTTACTGTCTTGTCCTTCCATGTGACTTTTACATTTTTGCCCCTCTATATGGCTTTTACCTTGTTGCCCTTCCATATGGCTTTACTTTCTTGCACAATTAAACCTTGTTGACAACAATTACAACTCATACAAGGCTATGAGAACATTTTCATTATAAAACATCCTCCATCAATTAAATAATATTTCTTTCTTCACTATCTGTGCTTGTCTTCTCTATCTCTAAGTTTTTTCACTCTTTCTCAGATTTTCTCTGTGTGTGTAATGATTTGGCATCTCTCTCTGTTATTAAAGCCTAAGGGGAGAAGTGAGTTGTATAAGGTATTTATTCTTCATCTATTTTATCAATTTAGATTTTCTTAAGGTTTTATATATTGTCTTATTATTTCTACATATTTTTTATTGGCCTTAAAAGGTACTGGGATTTTAGTCAAGTGTTGAAAGTGTTTGTGTTTCTTACTATGCTCCTTAGATTATAAGAAGCAATATATCACTGTTTCTAGTCTTTTGAAAACATGAACCCAATCTTTTGCATAATGACTTTTTCTTCTACCTTTGAAAACTCTTCTTTTTCCTCTTTTTTTCCTTCTTCTTCTTCTTCTTTAAAGATCAATGGTGAAGAAATCATTATTAAAAAAAATTAAAAAGGGATTTATTTTTGGAAAATTCCTAAAATTCATAAAAACCAAATCTATAAAAAATTAAAACTTGATTTTATGAAAACTGATTTTACAATTAAAACAGAAGAAAGAGATGTTCAACTTTTAAAACCTTTTGAAACCATCTATCTTCTTTCTTCAAAAACTCTTCAAAGACACTGTGAGAAATGGTATAAATACATCTATATTGGATTAGTCTAAGTTGGAATAAAACCTTTTACAAAAGAGGGTTTGAATACTTCCATACTTATCATCCTCTGGAATGTTAGGTTTCTCAAGTATAAAGATTCACTATTAAGCATTGTAAAGTCAAGTTTCTCTAGTGGTTTGGTATCCTTCAACTATTTTCCAAAGCTCACAATTTCTTTGAAAGACAAAATGTTTTGCAAAGTATCGCATTGCAAATCAGAAACCATAATTACAAAATGCTAGAAGGATCAATTTCAGTAGCCTTGGTTTACAAAATTTACTACAAGGCCATGTCATCTTCATTTACATCAAAAATCAAGATGTGCTCTCCAAAAGAAAAAACCCTTCTTTTGCAAACTGATTTATCTCATTTTAATATTATGATAATGAGATCAATTCAATGGAAAGACGACACCCTACTAGAAGATTGAATCCTTGAAAATGCCACAAAACTTAAGCCACTACCTTAAGCAGAACCAAACAATGAGCTCACTAAAGTCCACCAAAATCAAGATAAAAAGGTTACCTTAACCTATAATAGAAGATCTCAAAGCTTGAAATTTTCTGATACCTCTTCCATCTCTTTAACCATAGATTTAAGACAGGCATCCAACCCCTCACCAGTTATAAATCTACCTTACAAAAACCAATTACCGAGATTCTTAACCTTGGATATCCTAAACACCTCTTTCCAAAATGCTGACTACCAAACAAACATCCCTCATCCAAAATACCAAAACTAGGAAAACTTATCAACACTAAACTCACCAGCAACATCTGAAATCACTAAAAATCTCACACATAAATTACATATGCTAGAAAAAAGATTTTCAAATTGACTAAAAACTTTTGCATAATGATTTCTATGCAAAACACAATTCTGCAAAGAAAATGTGATTTTTAAAAAACTTTTCTAAAAATTATAATAACATACAAAACCAATTTTATGATTTTGTGCATTAACTTCTTTTCTTTGATTGGTTTAAACTATATATATCTGAAAACTGCATTGCATATCCATTTTACAAAACATCTTACCCTATTGTTTGAAAAATGCTCTTTATGAATTTCAAAGAATCATGAATGACATTTTTCATCTTGTTTTAAAATTCTACATCATTTACATTGATAATGTTTTGATTTTCTCAAAATCAATTAAAAAGAATTTTAAACATTTGTATAAATTCTTTTCAATCATTGAGAAAAATAGTCTTGTGATTTCCCAATCAAAGATTTCTTTATTCCAAACAAAAATTTGGTCTTTTAGTCATTGAAAGATCTTTGGCCTTCTTCGAGAAATCCCTAAATAAAATCTTAGAAAAAACCCAACTTTAAAGATTCCTTGGAAGCCTAAATTATGTTCTTGATTTTATCCTAAACATTTAAAACCTCATAAAACCCTTGCATTATAGGTTTAGGAAAAATCCTAGTCCTTAGACAGAAAATTGCTCTACTGTTGTTTAGCAAGTGAAATCCTTGATTAAAGAAATTCCTTGTCTTTAAATTGTAAACCCCTCTTTTTAGAAAATTGTTAAGACCGATACCTCTAAAATTGAGTATGGCAATATTTTGAAGTAGATCAAAGATGGCAATGAAAGAATTGTTCAATTCACATCTAGAAATTGGAATGATTCCTAGAAAAATTATTCCACAATTAAAAATGAAATTTTATGGATTGTCATGTGTATTCAAAAATTCTAGAGTGATTTACCCAATAAAAAGTTCATACTTCAGATTAATTGTAAATCGACAAAAGAAATCCTCCAAAAAGATGTTCAAAACTTGGCATCTAAGCAAATCTTTGCCAGATAATAAGCAATATTATTGGTCTTTGACTTTGACATTGAATTCATAAAAAGAGAGAAGAACTTAATTCTTGATTTTTTTAACCCAAAAAGAAGAAACACATTCTTATCCAAAAACTAAGGCCCAGTCTACCTCAAAACCCACAAAATTAGAACCAATTACCTAAGCTAAAAAGCCTAAGCAAAATTCATAAAAACTTGGGCTGATATGGTCAAAAAGGATGAAAAAGCCTAATAACTCCAAAAATGGTTAGAAAATCTTGACTTAGACCCAAAATTGTGCAAGGCCATTCAAAAAGTATACACAGAGGTTAAAAGCCTTAAAGGTAAAGCTTGAGAACTCATTTCAAAAAAGGAGACAAGTTCTTCCTAAAAACCCTTGTCTCAAAATGATTTTGACCATCTTTCTTTTAAAATGATTTCCTTACAAATGCATATAAAACACTCAAAATATTTTGAGAAAACTGATTTTCAAAATAAAAACCCATCAAAGGCCATATTAAATGCTTTCTCCAGTAGATGGAATTATAAGCCTATTGACAACACAAAACCCCAAAAATACTATATGGTTATCCTTAAATACACCAAGTTTACCAAATTTAAACACTTCCTTCAAGAGGAAAACCCTGTAGAACCTGAATATTCAACCTGTCAAATCCAAAAATCCTTAGCCCATCGAATTAGGGATAAGCCCTCATAAAACCTAAATTGTTCCTAACCAAATTCAAAACCAAGTATGATTATTGCTTATTCTTTAATTACTAGGATTACTAGTAAGTATGGTTTAATACTTTTCTTATTCAATGAAAAGAACAGCATCTTTGGCTATTCTATTTCAACATTAAGAATTATTATTCAAAAACACCTAACTAGTTTAAACAATGGTGGCAATACTTCAGATCCACTCTTAAACTCCTCAGGGAATGAGTAAGGGAAGGGTATAAACTATTCAAAACCAATTATTAAATTACAAAATATGAATGGGAGCATTCAAGAAGAAGGAAGGCATCCGGCTAAAGACCCTTAGAAAACCTCATCTATTATGTTGATTTGGATTTTCTCAAGGTTTTCAACATTGTCTTATTATTTTCGAGTTTTTTGATCTAGCCTTGGAAGGTATTAGGATTTTAGTCATGTGTTGAAAGTGTTTATGTTTCCTACTTTACTCCTTAGATTATGGGAAGTAATATATCACTATTTATAGTCTTTTGAAAAAATAAACCCAGTCTTTTGCAAAACAACTTTTTGTTCTTCTTCTTCTACCTTTGAAAACTCTACTTTTCTATCTTCTTCTATTATGTTGTACCTTCTATTTTAGTTGTTAAGAAATTAAGGGTGGAAAGCCAAATCCCTTTGGTCATCAAGCTTAAAGATATAATCTATGTATGTTTGTTTGTCTATGTCTTGATATTTGGTGTTCACTTCTTATATTTTAACTTTTAATTTTCATTTTCTACCTAGATCTATCTTCACTACTATATGCTTATGTCTTTGTAAAAAAAAAAAAGCCTTCACCTATTTTGTTATTTTCACTTATATTTGGAGATACTCTATTGTGCCTAAAGTTTATCTTTTATCTTTTTTGTTGTGTTTATCTATATAATATTCTACCTATGTTTACAATGTCTATTGAAAAATTTATAGTTTATTTCTAATATTGATTTTTCTAATCATGTTGAAAACTAAAATCTTATCAATGAGCTTTATATGATATTTCCTTCCAAGCTAACAAATTTTCAGGAAAATATTGAATGACCACCTCCTGAAGTGATTCCTTGGATTAAACTAGATTATTACACTCATATACATTTTATTTATCTATTAATCTACTTTCTTACAAATTTTGCTCCCATATCAAAGTTTGAAGAACCTTAATCCATGGGCATTAACATGGACATAAACCCTAACCCAAATATATAAAGACATTATCATATTAAAATAAGACATCTCAGTATACATCTGACATCTTTATTTACTAACCTATATGTTTAGTTAATGTTTTATTTTACAAATGGATAAAGCATGGGTAAATCCTAATTGGACTTCTTATACAGAGTTCAAAAACATTGATCTACCGATTTTGCCAACGAGCCACATACAAAAATTCCATCCTTGCCCTCTATAAAATCTTGATCAACATGATGAGATACTCATTGATGTAGTCTAGAACCTCCAATCACCAGACCCAAAAAAAACTCGAGGTTTGCAACATCATTATTGAACATCTTTCTTCAAAACATCTTTCATATGACTTATGTTTTTGCAATCATTATACAGCTTATATGCGATATTTTATAAAAATAATGGAAAAATTAGAAACTGCTGAGTAGACATTGTAGGTTCATAGTATGGAATAAAAAATCTCCAAGAAAGGTTAGGTGATGTAGAGAATAGTCAATAACCCATAACATTTCTACTACATAAGTCCAACAAAGGAAAAGGAAAGATAAGCGATTTTCAACCAAACATTACATTTCCACCATATAAAAGGCTAACAAAAGACTTAGGTACTCCAAATCTAAAATTTTCTAATTCCTTTCAAAACACCATCCTAAGGATGTTTTTCTTCGAAAAAATATACCTTGAAAAACTCCTGCAGGAGATCCAAAACATGATCTACCATCTTTAGCATCAACAGTTCTGGTGAGGACCTTCGTAGGTCTCACACTAAAAGGAAGAGGGGTTGAATCAATATAAAATGCTTACTTTTTACAAATCTATCTAAATTAACCTTTATAACTTGTTAAAGTAGATGATCTAATTTTTTTATCTTGCTTCTTTATGTGAAAGCGGTTGTATAGATACCAATCAAGCATAAGGACCAGAGAACACACAGAATTTTGACATGGTTTACCCACAATGTGTGAGCTATGTTTATAGTGTGATAGGATCACTTCTAAATCACACAATTCACTCTTGTTATCAAGGGATACTGTTAATGTCATAAAAGAATCACTCTTTAACCACTTACAATAATTTCTTGATCAAATAGTTGATCTCCTAATTACTAGAAGAGATGATCTCCCAATCACTCAAAGGATTGACTCCCAATCACTCCAAGGGTCTCTTACCCTTTTTCAAAAAGTTCATAAAAGGTTTAGATTAAAACTTTCCTTATAAGGATCACTTAATGTGCACAGACTGCTATTGCAGAAAGCAGAATTTCTCCTTCATTACCACTAGTCTTTGCTTAAACTTTGTCGATCTCTTCTCTACAAGTTCTTTACGCTACTACTACTGTCTCTCCTTCGTAGGTTCTCTCTTCAGCAAGTTCTCCATGTTGTAGGCTCTCTCTACTGTAGGTTATCTCTATTGCAAGTTATCTTCACTGCAAGTTATTTCTACTGTAGGTTATCTCTACTATAAGATTTCTATTGTAGGTTATCTCTACTATAAGTTCTCTACTGCAGGTTCTCTCCCTTTGCTGTCTGTGCTACCTCACTTACTGCCTTAGTAGTTCTCTTCATCTGCTACCAATGCTGCCTCACCTACTACCTTGGCAAGTTCTCTTCCTCTGCTGTCAGTGTTGCCTCACCTACTGCCTTGGCAGGTTCTCTTCCCCTATTACTAGTGATACCTTACCTGCTGCCTTAACAAGTTCTTTTCCCCTACTATCGGTGCTGCCTCACTTACTACCGGTGCTACCTCTTCCTACTGTAATTGCTACCTTCTTGCTACATTTGCTACCTTCTTCCTACTGCAATTGCTACCTTCTCTTTGCTGCAATTGTTGTCTTCTTTTTGCTAAAATTAATGCCTTCTCCTTACTGTAATTGTTGCCTTCTCCTTACTGTAATTACTGATTTCCTTCTTATTGCAATTGCTAATTTCCTTTTTGCTATAATTATTGGTTTCCGTTACTCCTTTTTCCTTTAGTTATTGCTACACCTTCTCCTTTTAATGACTACTACACCTTCTTCTTTGGTGGCTGTTACACCTTCTCCTTCAAATAGCTACTACAACTTCTTCTTTAGGGGCTATTGCATATTCTTCTCTCATTAGTGTGGCTATTACACATTCTTCTCTTTTTGGTGTGGCTGCCGGCTACTATAACTCTCTTCTCTCTTTAATGTGGCTGTTGCACGTTCTTCTCTTTTTGGTATGGCTATCGGCTACTACAACTCTCTTCTCCCGTAGATATGGCTGCCAGCTACTACAACTCTCTTCTACCTTTGGTTTGTCATTTAGCACATATGCCTTCTCTCTTTGCCACTACTCCTTCCCTTGGCTGGTTACTTTATTTGCCATTTTCTCTCAATTTTTTGCAACACACATACATCTTGAAAGATGCATAGTTATATTTGTAAGCTTTGAGTTTTAGGGTTGCCCAATCATCAACGGTCAACATTGGTTCCCATAGGTTGCCCTACAATCAATGGTCAAATATGATTTCTAAAATTTAGGGTCAAGAGTCAACATTAACTTCCTTAAATTTAAGATCAATGGTCAATATTGACTCATTGACTTCAAAGTTGACCTGCCATCAATGGTTTTGACCAATGACCTTTTTGCATCTCAATAAATTTCAAAATATCAAATCAACAAGAACAACTATGTGAGATGCTATTGACAACAAATCCAACATTAGCCATTAAAGATAGGCTTAACAAGAAGTTCAACAACAAAATCTAGGAGATCTAGTAATTTCTCAAGAGCATCATGATTGGTAAAATCTCAATACTAGGAATAGCAATCTCCACACATCCCCTCTACGATGCTTTAAGGATATGCATAAAAAAATGCAAGATTGGTTACGATCAGAATTGCTGTGTATATTAACTTCTTTTCAACATCCACAAAGCATATGTGCATATAAGAAGAATTAGATCTACACAGCTAATGCCAACGATCTTCATACAAACATTATTGGATTATAAGTTTCTATGTGAAATCCTTTTTCTTAAAATCCCATACACTACAATGTTTAAGAGAAAACTAGCAATTATGACATTAAACCTAATGAGCCAAAGACTAGAAATTGGAGTACTCATCAACATTAAATCAATTCCTCCAAAAATGGCTAAAGGCATTCTCATCCCTAGCCCAACATCATTTTTATGTTAGATATGGGGAGTGGATACTAGACAAATTTAATCAATTATGGGAAATAGCTATCATATTATCCAAACAAATATAGATCATCAAAGTCTACATCAATAATCAGCAGTATTACTGGAATGGTTATCCGGAATACAATCTCTATGCTTAGGACAACATCTAAAAGATTTTTATGAAAATTACTTTCTCCTACATCCAACTACCATTTTGTTGAGCCTATCTTTGATGGCTAATGTTAGACTTGTTGTCAATAGCATCTCACATATTTGTTCTTGTTGATTTGATGTTGTGAGTATCACTGAGATGTATTTGCTGTATTTACAAAGTGTTGGCAATTGATTCATTCAAAGATTAAGGAAAACAACATTGGTGAAATATGACAAGAATAAGGAGAAAAAGCAAGGCCAAAATTAAGATACTGCCAACCTATAAGCATCTCACACTACACTGATTCATCCCCTCTTCCTTTCAGTATGAAACCTAAGAAGGTCCTTATCACATTTTACACGGAGTATAGCAAATTTAAAGAAGAAATGAGACATTAGTAGAAGGAATCCAAGACCATGCATATCTAGAAGGATTCAATCTATGGGAAAGAGATCTTAAGCAAAAAAATAAAGACTATTACAACCTTGAAGTTGTAATAGGAGATAAAGGTATAGACAATGTCATGGAAGAATAAACTTTGTGTTTCCTTTGTTATGAAAAAAAAAAAAACAAAGAAGAGGAAAAGAAAAAGAAAGAGAAAGAGAAAGGGGGAAAAGAAAGTGGCACGACTCTTCTTAAAAACCCAATTATCCCATAATTTAGACTAATTTAGTTTAAGAAAAATAAAACCCAAAACTCTTTCTCTACAAATCAAAACCATTGAAAAATCTTTATAGCCTTTTCCAAAACCTATAAAACTAAAACTTAGACTAGTACAATCTAGGAAAGACTCTTCTAAACCCCACAAAATCCTTAACCAAATAAACTAAAGATAATCCTTTACCAAAATCCATAAAACCTTGATTTTATAAAAGCCCAACCCTTTTGGAAAATCAAGGACCAACAAAAATTAGGCTAATACAATCTAAAAAAAAGATCCAAGACCCATAAAACCCTTAAAAAATTGAGGCCCACATTACCCTAAAAATCCATAAACATTAAGCTAACCATACCTCAAAACTTGAGCTGATAATGATCCAAAGAAATAAGATTCAATACTTTTTAAAAACCCACAAAATCCAAAAAGGCCCAAAGCCCATCTCAAAACCCAAAAAGGCCCAGCCTACGAAAAGACAAAATTATTTTTGGTAGAAAAGCAAATTCCCTTTGAAATACTATCATCACAAGAGGACAAAATGTTTTGTAGTGGAAAAGTAAATTTTCATTAAAGGATCATCATTACAAAAAGACAACGTCTTTCAATGGAAAAGTAGATTCCCTCTGAAGTACCATCATTACAAAAAGACAAACTACTTAAGTGGAAAGAAGATTCACAATCAACTCAAAAGGTTTCTTTTGATAAAATGGATTCCACTTGTCTACCATGTGTTAAAAAAGACAAAACAACCATGATGACTCCCACTCAAGTAAGTTATCTCAAGCCTTTATAAAAGGGAGCATGCCTAAGGAAAGAAAGCATCTAGTTTTGAAACCTTTAGGATCTTACTCAAACTCTTAGCATCCCCAAAACCATCCCGTTATATCTTTTTGGGTTTTCCATCTAGCTGGAATCCCTTAGAAAGCCACTTTGTATTCTCTCTTTGTGTTCCCTCTCTCTCTCTCTAAGTTTGCTCTCTCTCTCTCTCTCTCTCTCTCTTTTTGTGTGTGTAAACTTCCCTTGTAAAACATCCCTCATTAGTTTAATAATATTTCTTTCTTCACTATTTATGCTTGTCTTCTCTATATTTAAGTTCTTTCCCTCCCTCTCTCATGTTTTCTCTGTCCATGTAATGATCTGGCATCTTTATCTAGTATCAAAACCTAGAGGGGAAGAGTGAGTTGTATTAAATATTTGTTCTTCATCTATTCTGTCAATTTGGATTTTCTTAAGATTTTAACATTATCATATTATTTTTAAGTGTTCTTCATTGGTCTTAAAGGGTATTAGGATTTTACCCATATGTTAAAGGATTTGTGTTCCCTGCTTTGCTCCTTGGATTGTAAGAAGCAATATATCACTATTTTTAGTCTTTTGAAAAAATGAACCTAGTCCTTTGCAGAATGACTTCCTATTCTTCTTCTTCTTACTCCTTTTCAAAGATCAATAATAAAGAAATCACTATATTGGACTAGTCTAAGTTGGAATAAAACCTCTTATAAATAAAGGTTTGAATACTTTCATACTTGTCATCCTCTGGGATTTTAAGTTTCTTAAGTTTAAAGATTCACTATTAAGTATTGTGGAGTCAAGTCTCTCAAGTGGTCTGGTATCCTTCAACTATTTTCCAAACCTCATAATTTCTTTGAAAGACAAAAATGTTTTGCAAAGTATTATGATGCAAATCAAAACCCATAATTATAGAATGCTAAAAGGATCAATTCCAATCGCCTTGATTTAAAAAATTTACTATAAGGCCATATCATCTGCATTTATATCAAAAAGCAAGGTGTGCTTTCCAAAAAAGAGAAAACTTTCTTTTGCAAACTGATTTATTTAGTTCTAATACCATACTTCCAAGATCAATTTAGTGGAAAGATGTCACCCTACCAAAAGATTGGATCCTTAAAAGTGCCACAAACCTTTAGCCACCACTTCAAGCAAAACTAAACACTAAGCTCACCAAAGTCTACCAAAATTAAGATGGAAAGGTTACCTTAACCTTTAATAGGAGATCTCAAAGCTTGAGATTTTTTTATACTACTTCTATCTCTTCAATCATAGATTTAAGATAGACATCCAACCCCTCGCTAGTCATACCTCTTTCCAAAATGCTAACTATCAAACAAACATCCCTCACCCACAATACTAAAATTAGGAAAATCTAAAAGCACTAAACTCGCCATTAGCATCTAAAATCACTGAAAATCTCAAACATGAATTACATGTGTTAGAAAAATATTTTCAGGATGAATAAAAACTTTTACATGATGATTTTTTATGCAAAACACAATTCTACAAAGAATATATGGTTTTTCAAAAACTTACAATGTCATACAAAACCAATTTTATGATTTTGTGCATCATCATAAAATTCATATTCTTTTCTTTGATTGGTTTAAACTGTATGCACCTAAAAACTACATTACATATCCATTTTACAAAACATCTAACCCTGTTGTGCAAAGACATAAAGTAAGGAAATAAATCACTTCAAATAACAAAGTTATAGAAGCTAAACATCCTCTACATAGGCAACTTAAGGCTAGTCACCAACAAAACTCAGTTGACCTAACTCCTTACAAAGTTCCTTAAAAGAATGATGATCCCAAAAAACTTTCTAAGATGATCATCCAACAAAACAACTTTTCAAAGACCTATTTACATACCTTTGGAGATCAACTTACAAGAATTAAAAAACATATTCAAAAAACTAGTGTCTAGGTTACCTCCAAAATTCCTAATGAAAAACCCTTTAAACAACCTATTTTCAAACCATATTAGGTTTCAAAACCATCTCCAAACCCAAAAAGTGATGACTTTGCTGAATCCATCAAATTCTCCCTCAAAAACCTAAAACCATCTTCATTAGGCAAAGACTTAAAGGAGCTAAGTGCCTTTAATCAAGTATCAAATGAAGGTTCCCAAAACTCAGAGTCCCCAAAGGTAAACAAATTGATATCAACTAAACCTATATCAAGTCTAGCTACTTTAGACATAAACATAAAAAACAAACCAAACACCTTTACCAAATACAAGTTCAATGCTTCTTCCATTTACAAATGGAATATTGATGGCATGTTTGAATATAACATCCTTAGTCTTTTGCAACAAATGACTATGGCTGCCAGCGCTTACAAAATCCAAAACAAAGTTTCTAACAAAACTATTGTTAAGTATCTCATTATAGGATTTTCATGATAGCTCAAAGGATGGTAGGATTTTCAGCTTACCGATGACTAAAAATTAGAAATTCTTAATGCAATCAAAACCATAGAAGACAATATTTTTATTCTCTACTCATTTGGTAACTTGATCAAAGATGTGGTAACTTATCTCATCCTCATTATCTCTCTTCATTTCATTAGAGATCCTTCTCACCTTAAAGACAAAAATGCTGAATTACTCAACAATCTCAAATGCCAAAAACTTTCTAAGTTCCAAAACTACAACCTTTGAACAAGGCCTTCAAATGAATTAGGTATCCCATACCTAACAAAAAGGACTTATTGCAAAAATTAAATTTAACATGCATTTTCTTAAAATTTGACATGAAATCAGGATTTTGGAAAATTCAAATTCATCCAAAAGTCTTTTATAAAATTGCATTCACCATTTCATTTGGACAATATGAATGGAATGTCATGCCCTTTGGTTTGAAAAATGCTCATTCTAAATTTCAAAGAATCATGAATAACATTTTTCATCCTCATTCAAAATTCAGCATTATTTACATTAATGATCTTTTGATTTTCTCTATATCAATTGAAAAGCATTTTAAACATTTGTATAAATTCTTTTCAATCACTAAGAAAAATGGTCTTGTGGTTTCTTAATCAAAGATCTCTTTATTCCAAAAAAAAAAAAAAACAGTTCAATCTCTGGCCTTAAAAGGTCTTGGGCCAAAAAAGGTCATTATATCACTCATGGAACCATTACTCCCATTGAAAGGTTTTTGGCCTTCTCCAAGAAATTCCCAAATAAAATCACAGACAAAACACAGCTTCAAAGATGCCTTTGAAGCCTTAATTATGTTTTTGATTTTATCTTAAACATTCAAAACCTCATAAAACCCTTGCATGATAGACTTAGAAAAAATCTTAGTCCTTAAACAAAAAATCACTCTACTATTGTTTAGCAAATGAAATCCATGGTCAAAGAAATTCCTTTTCTTTAAAATTACAAACTCCTCTCTTCAAAAAATTGTTGAAATTGATGCCTCTAAAATTGGCTATGGTGGTATTCTAAAATAGATCCAAGATGGCAATGAAAGAATTGTCCAATTCACTTTTGGACATTAGAATAATTCCCAAAAAACAAATTCCATAATTAAGGAAATTCTTTCAACTGTCATGTCTATTCAAAAATTTCAAAGCAATTTACTTAATAAGAAGTTCATACATTGGATTAACTATAAATCAATAAAAGAAATCCTTTAGAAGGATGTTCAAAACTTGGCATCTAAGCAAATCAACAAAATATTTTAAAAGCCTGTCTCAAAATGATTTTGAAAAACTCTTTTGTGAAAATGATTTCCTCATAAACACACATAAAACACTCAAAATACTTTTTAAAAAAATAATTTTCAAAATGTTTTGCCTATGGAGAAAGGTTTCATCCATGAAATGCCCTTAAAGGTCATATCTAATTCTTTCCCTACTAAATGGTATTATAAACCTATTAACAGCACAAAACCCCAAAAATACTATGTGGTCATCCTTGAATACACCAAGTCTACCAAATTCAAACACTTCCCATAAGAAGAAAACCTTGTAGAACCTGAATATTCAACCTATCAAATCCAAAAAATCCTTAGCCCATTTAACTAGGGATAAGCCCTCACAAAACCTAAATGTTCCCAACCAATTTCAAAACAAAGTATGACCATTACTTATTCTTTAATTATTGGGATTACCAATAAGTATGGTTTAATACTTTCGTTATCCAAAATGAAAAGAATAGGTATTTGTTGCTATTCTATTTCAACATAAAGAATGATTATTCAAAAACACTTAACTGGTTTAAACAATAATGGTAGTGTTGTTCCCATAGCCTTGTATAGGTTGTAATTGTTGTCAACTAGGTTTAAGTGTGCAAGAAAGTAAACCCACATGGAGGGGTAAGAAAGTAAATCCATATGGAAGGGTAAGAAAGTAAAAGTAAAGCTGAGGGGCAAGAAAGTAAAGTCACATGGAAGGGTAAGAAAGAAAAAATAAAGCCAAATAGAAGGGTAAGAAAATAAATCCGTTGCGTAAGGGCAAAAACATAAATCTGTCACGTAAGCCCTATTAGGGTTTCATGAAGGAGTATATAAAGGCCATTGGAAGACAACAAATGAGAAGGTCGACAATTGAGCAAAAACGGCAAAACCTAAAGCAAAACCATTTGGCAAACAAGAAGAGGGAGCAATCGGCTGACCAAAGAGAAGAGACGTCCAAGCAAGGAGACAACCAGCCAAACACAAAGGAGAAACTGTCCAAGCAAGGAGACAACCATCCAAACAAGGTGAGCATCCATACAACCCTACATGGCAAAGCACAAACAATGGCAAAGAGGTGGACGGCCAGGCAAGGAGGAGAACGGCCAAGGTAAGGTGAACAGCAATAAAGAGAAGACACGGCTGAACAGCAACCAAAGGTGAATGGAAAACCTAGTGTAACCGGCCAAAAAAGTATACAAGGTAGAAAACAGGTGCTGGTCAACCAAATAGACAAAGCAAAGCAAGAGGAGTTAGCCAAAACCTAGAGCAACCATCCAAAGCCAAAGAGGAAAACCGTCCAAAGAGAGGAAAACCTAGTGTGTGACTGGCCAAAGAGAGAAAAACAAAGGAGGAACGGCTGGACAGCAAGTGCTGGACGGCAAGAGCACTACCAGCTAAAAGAGAGGACGTCCAACCAACCTACGCTACCAAGCAAAGAGGTGAATGGCCAAATAGGTATGGACAGCAAGGAGGAGAATGACCAACCAAGAGTGGACAACCAAGGCAAAGTGGATGGCTAGGAGACAGCATGGTAAGGAGACAACACACGCCAAAAGGAGATAACACCAAGGGATACCTTGGACAACAAGGGAAATCGTGTGACTTACTTAAGAGAGAAGACAATACACCATCCATAAGGGAAGCAAGGAGAAACTGTGAAAGAAAAGACCACCAAGAGAGCAAACCAAGTTTTTCGGAGGTGTGAAACAGACAAGTGCAAACCAAAAACCGTGATAGGGCATGTGACCAGTAAGGCATGCAAATCAGAAACATACGTGGGATGTGAAACACCAAACTAAAAGCATGCGTGAGGCTTGTGAGTAGCAAAGGGTGCAAACCAGAAACTTGCATGAGATGTGTAACACCAAACCAGAAACATAAGGCAGGCCATGAGACGTGGAACGGCAAACCGAAAATGTGAGGTGAGCCGTGAGACAAGGAGACGGATGAGACCGTGAGATGGTGAAAGCAGGAGTTGTGTGAGACAATGTAGAGAAGAAAATTGGCGAAGCATCGAAAAGAACACAACGTATTTCCAGATTTCTTCAAGAGAGGTTAGAGAGCGTTATGGTGACCTTCTAAGCAGCAATGGAGCAACCTTTCAATTCAATGAAGGCAAGACAAGATAGAAGAAGGGTAGACATAGTAAGTGAAACTCTTTGTATTGTACTTGCTTAGTAATTGCAAAAGTGAAAGGAGTAGAGGATTAAGACATTTATTGTAACTGGAATTCTTAAGTATAGCGGATTGTCTTAGTAAGGAAGAGTCCCTACCACTATAGATGTACGTCATGTTGATGGAAACACATTAATCTTATGTGTCCTTAATTTGCTTTACATTCTGTGTTTTGTTTGAGTTGTGAATGCAGCTAAAGTATCAACCAACTCATAACCTAACGAAGACCTAAACAAAAACATTTGAATTGTCTATTAGGCAAGGTGTCTGAAAGGTAACTTTGGGGCCCATTGTGATTAGTAGGTAGTAATAGATCTACCTTAGTTGAGTCTGAGAAAGAGTTTGCTTTTAAGAAGAGGTTGAAGTTGTTCACTTATATGCGAATTCCAAATTGTGGTGATACAAATTCACCCCCCTCTCAGTATCACAAACTAGTAAATCCTAGGGAGAAGTCAGGACCTTCAAGTAGTACTTTAGATTTACTCCTAAACTTCTTATAAAGCGAGTAAGAGAAGGGTATGAACTGTTCAAAATCAGTTATAAACCTATACAAGATGAATCACGATTCTCTCCTTTGTTCTAATTCCATGTAAAATTATTTTTACCATAGGTATTATCCTGGTATTATGAATTACAGACTCAAAAACATACTCTTATTGTAATAAGAAAATTTAGAGTAAATTGATATGATGCCTTTAGGAATTAAAAAAAATCTCACCAAGTTATACAAAAATGGTTGGAAAAGAACCAAACTAAAGTCCTATGCAACTAGGTCCACCAACCAGACCTAGTTCTTACAAAAGCTAATACACTATTTTTGATGTAAAAGTCCCATGCAACAATAAGGCTAGCCCACGCCCAAACTGAAGAAGAATACTTTGTAATAATAAAACATATATTGCAATCCAAAACCTCTTTAAAAGAAACTTTGGCCCAAGTTACCCAAGTCCAAGACTGAAGCACATCTAAAGATGAAGATTCAACATATATGTTTCAAGACAACAAAGATAACTACTTTGGACTATTCCTTCCAATAAAGATTTGAAAATGACAAAATGTCTTTTGGAGGAAAAGTATATTCCCACCAAAGGAAATCATTACAAAAGGAAAAAATATCTTTTGGAGAAATTCTTTCTAAAAGACCATCATCACAAAAGGACAAAACATCTTTAAATGGAAAGGCAAATTCCCTCTAAATGACCATCATCACAAAAAGAAAAAATTATTTTGGTGGAAAGCCAATTCTCCATCAACTAAAAAAGCTTCTTTTGATAAAGTGGATTTTACTTATTTGCCACTACGTCAGAAGAAGACAAAACAGCCATGATGACGTCTATTCAAAGAAGCCCCTCAAGCCTTTATAAAAGGGATCATTCAAGAAGAAAGGAAGCACCTGGCTAAAGACCTTTAGAAAACCTCTTTGTATCCAGATCATCTAGCTTTAAAACCCTTAGGATCTGGCATAAACTCTTAGCATCCCTATAACCATCCCTTTGTATCTCTTTAGGTTTTCCATATGGCTAGAATCCCATAAAAAACCCCTTTGTTTCTTTCTTTGTATTCCCTCTCTCTCTAAATTAGTTTTCTTTCTCTCTCTCTTTACATAAACTTCCCTTATAAAACATCCTCCATCAATTCAATAATATTTCTTTCTTCATTATTGATGTCTATCTTCTCTATCTCTAAGTTATTTCACTCTCTCCTTTGTGTTTTCTTTTTGCGAGTAACAATCCAGCATCTCTCTCTAGTATCAAAGCTTAAGGGGGTACATGTCTCAATCCAATATCTCTCTCAGAGCCTAGGAGGAAAAGTATGTTATATCAGGTATTTGTTCTTCATCTATTATATAAGTTTAGATTTTCTTAAGATTTTGAACATTGTCTTATTGTTTGATAGAATAAGCTGGGCTCTGATAGTAGGAAGCGAGTTGTCTTATATCAAGCTATGATACCTAAAAACTTATTTGTCCATTTTTAGAAAAACCAAAGACAAGAAATCTTAATCTTATAAAAACTCATTCAATTTATGAGAATAAGATTCACAGTCTAATATTTTCAAAACACTTTCAACAAAGAGACATGTCGGATCATTATATGCAAAGAGAAAACATAAGAGAGAGAGTGAAGAAACTTAGAGATAAAGAAGACAAGCACTAATAGTGAAGAAAGAAATATTATTGAACTGATGGAAGATATTTTATAAGGGAAGTTTACATAAAGAGAGAGAAGGAACATAAAGAGAGAATACAAAGGGGTTTTCTAAAGGATTCCAGCCATATGGAAAACCCAAAGACTTTTTGTCCTTTTGTGATAATAGTCCTTCAGAGGGAATATGCTTTTCCACCAAAAGGAATTTTGTTTTTTAATAAGTTGGACCTTTTTAGGTTTTAAGATGGGCTTAGACCCTTTTTAGGTTTTATGGGTTTTGAAAAGGTATTAGATCTTATTTCCTTGGACCACTATTAGCCTAAGTTTTAAGGTGTAGTTAGCCCAATATTTTGTAGATTTTTTGGTAAGTTAGGCCTTAATTGTTTAAGGGTTTTGTGGTTTTGGATCATTTTTGGATTGTATTAGGCATCAAAACCCATAAAACATTAATCCTATAAAAGACCAACCCTCTTTGAAAATCAAGGATGAACAAAAATTGGTCTAATATAGTCCAAAAAAAGATCCAAAACCCAAAAAAGGCCCAAGTCCATCTTAAAACCCAAAAAGGCCTAACCTACAAAAAGACAAAATTCCTTTTGGTGGAAAAGTATATTCCCTTTAAAGGACCATCAATACAAAAGGACAAAACTTTTTTTGGTGGAAAAGCAAATTCCTACTAAAGGACCATCATCACAAAAGGCAAAATGTCTTTCGATGAAAAAGTATATTCCCTCTGAAGGACTATCATCATAAAAAGACAAAACTGCTTAGATAGAAAGTAGATTCTCAATCAACTCAAAAGGTTTCTTTTAATAAAATGGATTCCACTTGTTTGTCACTATGTCAAAAAAAGACAAAATAGTCCTAATAACTCCCATTTAAGGAAGCTCCTCAATCCTCTATAAAAGGGAGCATGCATATGGAAGGAAGGCATTTGGTTTTGAAACCCTTAGAATCTATCTACCAACACCTTTAGCATTACTAAAACCCCTTTGTATTTCTCTTTATGTATCTCTCTTTCTCTCTCTCCCTTTATATAAACTTCTTATGTAAATCATACTCCATCAATTCAATAATATTTCTTTCTTCACCATTTGTGCCTTGTCTTTTCTATCCCTAAGTTTTCTCACTCTCTCTCATATTCTCTTTGATCTCTTTGTACATGTAACAATTCAATGAATTAAAATTGTTTGTTCTCTCTCTCCCTCTATGTAAAATTTTTATATAAAACATCCTCCATTAGTTCAATAATATTTCTTTCTTCACCCTCTGTGCCTTGTCTTTTCTATTCCTAAATTTTCTCACTTTCTCTCGTGTTCTCTCTATTCTCTCTACGCGTGTAATAATCCAAAGAATTAAAACTAGAATCAGAGCTTCATACCAAAGACTGGGAACTCACGATCCAAACTAATACCATAAAGAAGTGAGTTAGAGATGTAAGTGTTATTCTACTGTGCTTTTAGACGCAGGATCTAAACTAACTATTTGGTCCTTGATCCGAACTGATTTTGAGATTCCCAAAATCACTCTATTTAAGGGATCCATTTTCTCAAGGTTTATCCAATTTCCACAATCGAAGATGTGGTAATTTGTCTCATCCTCACTATTTCTCTTCCTTTCATTAAAGATCCTTCTCACCTCAAAGACAAAAATGCTAAATTAATCAGCAATATCAAATACCAAAAACTCTTTAAATTCCAAAACTACAAATCCACCTTTCTTACTAGAATTATGCTTAGTGATGATTGTAACCAACCTTTTTGGAAAGAAAAATTCTTGGCAAGTCTTCCTTACTTAGGGAAAAAAGTAAGAAATACTCTAAGGAATGCCTACAAAAATCCTATCCTATATAATAGACTGACTTATAAATAATTGGTAAGTTATACACAAAAGGAAGGATTTAGAATCTATCAAGATCTAAAACTTTAGAAACACTTGAAATGGGAACTCAAGTAATCTCATTTTGAGGCAAGTACATTTTATCAACAATTCAATTTAAGGTTTCCTAAATCTTCCAAATTTTTGAAATTTAAGAAAAAAATCCTTTTCCAAACCCTTTAAAAGATTTTCAAAACCAAGTGAATCTCCTTTTTACTCAAAACCGAACAAAACAAGCCAAAAAGCCCCCACAAAAACCCTCTTTATCCAAAAGTTTCAAAGATATCATTTGTTATCGATGTGGGAAAAAGGAACACACTGCAAAATTGCCAAAAAGGTCCAAGAATTAAACTTGGAAGAATAAACACTCCAAAAAAAATCCAAAACCCATTTGCTACTGACTCTAAATCTAAGCTTATAGGTAGCACCAATAAAGAATCATGAACTTCCTTTTCATCTGAAGTTAAGACTAATCCAAAACATGTAAATGTGCTTACTAAGGATCAAGAATTATTACCTGACATTATTAAGCATATTATTAACCCTTCCTTACAAAAAGAATACCTTGAAAAACTTTTAAAAACCCTTGAAAACCAATTTAAAATACTCGAACTTCCAAATCTTAATAAGGTTCCTTACAATTTTACTAAAATCCTTTCAAAACAAAAATCAAAAATCCTAAACTCAACCATTCTGGACCTCCAAAAAGATATCAAAACCCTTAAAATTGAATTCAGAGAGTTTAAAAAAAATACAAAGAAAGGGAGAGGAAGTCATACAATTTCTTTTATCAAAACACCATGAAAACTCTAAACATGATGAACCAAAAGAATCAAAGCAATCTCAAAACTTTGAAAACATAGAAAAAAAATCCCATAAGATTTTTTATTTGCCCTTGAGTAGGTAACTTTGAGAAAATACTTGATAAAAATTTCTCTTGTTTTCTCTAATGACTTTAAAATTGATATTATTGCTCTTTTTGACATTGGTGTAAATTTAAATTGCATTAAATAGAGCATAGTACTAAAAAGGTTTCAAAAAAACACAAATGAAAAATTATCTATTGCTCACAATTCC
>JAHLGO010021097.1:3193701-3208947 GCA_020615895.1 Ceriops decandra
TTTCAGATGTTGTTGGTGAGTTTGGTGCTAACAGGTTTTCTTGGTTTCGGTATTTCGGTTGAAGGATGTTTGTTTGATAGTCAGTATTTTGGAAAAAGGTATTTAAGATATTCAAAGTTAAGAATCTTAGTAATTGGTTTTTGTAAGTTAGCTTTATGATTGGCGAGGGGTTGGGTGCCTGTCTTAAATCTATGGTTGAAGATATGGAAGAGATATCAAAAAATCTCAAGCTTTAAGATCTCTTAGGGGGGTGAATCAGTATCACACCCCTTAAAAGAAACTTTGATAATTTAAGCCAAAAATGAACTCTTTCCCAGATTCAACTAAGGTAAATCTATTATTACCTACTGATCACAATAGTCCTTAAAGTTACCTTTTAGATACCTTGCCTATTAGACGAATTGGTTGTTCTTCACTAGGTCTTCTTTTAGGTTATGGGTTTGATGATTCTTTAGTTGTGTTCACAACTCAATTCAAAATACAAAATGTAAATTCAAAGCAAGGACATGAGAGATTTACATGGTTCTATCAATATAACGTACTGAATGGTGCTAAGGATTCTTCCTCTACCGAGATAATCCACTATACTTAAGAACACCAGTGTGGTATCCCCTATAATTACAATGGATGTCTTAATCTTCTATCCTTTCACTAATGCAAATACAAAGCAATCACAATACAAATAATGTCACTTACTATGTCTACCTTTCTTCTAGCTTGTGTTGCCTCTATTTATTTTGAATAGGCTACTTCACTATCACTTGGAAGATCACCAAAATGCTCTCTAACCTCTCTTAAAGAAATCTGAAAATACGTTGAGTTCTCTCAAATGCTTCATCAAATTTCTTCTTTAGGTTGTCTCACCCAACTCCTAGTCTCACTGTCTCATCGTCTCATGGCTTGCACTCATGCTTTCAGGTCTACCATTTCACGTCTCACAACCTGCCTCACACTACTGGTTTGCTGTTTCACATCTCACGGACTACCTCATGCTTCTGGTCTGCTGTTTCACATCTCTCGGCTTACACCACACTCCTGGTCTGCAATTTTACGTCTCTTGGCCTACACCACACTTTTGGTTTTGCTAGTTCATGTCTCTCAACCTGCCTCACATTTCTAGTCGAGCATTTCATGTTTCTCAGGCTGCCTCATGCTTCTAGTTTTGTTGGTTCACGTCTCTCCCATTTCTAATATGCTCTAACACCCCGTTGCACATTCTGGTCTATCATACCCCGTCGCACGTTCTAGTCTGTCACACTTGGTGGGTTGTTCTGGTCTATTGTCTTCTCTTCTAGATGGTCTCACGGATACCAGGTTTACTATCTTCTCTTACGGGTGGTCTCACGGATACTAGGTCTAGTCTGCTCTATTTTCTGGTGGCTCTCACAGATACCAGGTTTGTTGTCTACTCTATCTTCCCGTGGCTCCTCAAAAGAGATAAGTCTTGGTTTATATACTCCCTTTTATGAAAACCCTAATAGGGTTTACTATAGCTACGATGAATTTCTTTTCATGCCCTTCCATGTGGCTTCATAATACTGTTCCATTCAAAATTGAATTTCCTTTCTTACCCCTCTATGTAGCTTCATATTACTGTTCCATTCAACATTCAGCATTATCCTCCTTCTTGATTTATTTTTCTCAGGCAATGCTATGTCACACTAAGACTTAAGCAATGCTAAACTCCCTCTACAAGTTCACTCCAAGGAGATCACTTTACGAGGTTATTTGACATGCTAGTCTTATCCTGTAATTCCTGAGATATAAGCCACTTCTGCTTGCACACTTAAATTTAGTTGACAACAATTACAACCCATATAAGTTTGTAGGAACAACAATCTCCCCCTTTGTAATTGTTGGCAATACTCACAACAAAAACCATTATGCAACAGTCCTTCATAATCTTCTTAAAGTAATAATCCAGAAGCAAATGGATTACAACTCCCGTTAAATATGCATTCCCCCTTCCTTAATAGCCCCCGTGTACTATTGCTTCTTTCCCCTTTTGCAACCAATTACAAATTTGAAAAAACAAATGCAAAATAGAGATGAAGGATTCGCCTGAACTTCAAGCTCAAAGAGGCATTTACACAAACAAATTTATTCTGTGCTTTTCAAACAGCTCTATAGACAAAGGTTTAGTTAAAATATTTGAGATTTGATCTTTAGTGCCAACATACTCCAACTGAATTATGCCCTCTTCCACTTTATCCTTGATAAAGAGATACTGGATGTCAATATGCTTGCTCCTTGGATGTTGAACTAGATTCTTGTTGAAATCAATTGCACTTTGATTAACACAAAGTACACTTACTGGTAACTTCACTTCAACACTTAAATCTGTCAATTGTCTGAGCATCCATATTACCTGAGTACATGTTGTATAAGCAACCATATACTCAACCTTAGTTGTGCTCAAAGCAACACTATTTTGCTTTCTACTTAACCATGCAACACACTTTGAACCCAAGTAGAAGCTACAGCCACTGGTTGATTTTCTGTTATATGTACTTCTTGCCCAATGCGCATCATTGTATGCTCATAATTTTATAAAATCCATGGCAAGATACCACAAACCCATTTCCAGTGTACCTTTGAGGTATCTTAGGATTTTTTTCACTGCCAACACATGAGATTCCTTAGGATCATAAGGGAATCTGCTGGCAATACACACAATTTGCATGAGATTAGGCCTTGATGCTGTAAGGTACAGAAGGCTCTCTATCATTATCCTGTATTCTGTAAGGCTTGTATTCCTTCCTTTCTGATCTTTTGTTAACTTGCAGCCTACTGTCATAAGGGTACTAACAGGTCTACTATCCTCCATGCCAAACGTTTTTAGCATCTCTTTGGTATATTTTGTCTAAGAAAGTAAGTCATTTCTCCAATCAATGATATCTCAAATTCCTCACTCATCTTCTGTGCAAATTCTTGGCATAGCTTGGAGTGATCCTCTCCAAAAATGATGTCATCTATATATACTATGGTTATCAGTTGGCCTTTCTCTAAATTGAACATATATAGGTTATTATCAACTATTCCTCTTCTGAAGTTCAACCTTCTCAAATACGCATCTAGCCTGCTGTACCATGCTTTTGGGGCTTGTTTAAGGCCATACAAGGCTTTCTTCAGTTTGCACACGTGTATCTCATCCGCACTGTTATTCAATATACACTTCTTCTTCTTTTGTAAGTAAACAGCTGTTTGTCTTGTCCTCATCAATCACATATAAATTTCTAACTGTTCTCTTCCTGGCTGCAACATTATTACCTTCTTTACTCTTTACTTAGCAACCTATTTTTGTGAATATCACTTTATGGTCTTCATTACATAGTTGGCTGACAGATGCTAGATTATATCTGAGTCTTTCAACGTGTAGAATATTTTTTAGCTTTCCTTTTCCAATATTTACTGACCCTTGACCACTAATGTTGAGTGAATCATCATTGCCAAACTTGACTCTGCCTTCTCTTGACTTATTCAGCTTTGATAATTTACTCTTGTCTCCTCTCATGTGTAAAGTGCATCCACTATCAAGGATCAACTGCTTATCCTTGTAATCAACCTTTAGTGTAGTTTCAACTGTATTAGCCTCCTCCCTTTTAGCTCTATATTCCTTCTTTTAAACTGGCATGAAAATAACTTTCTCTTTTTTCTCAGCTTTGACTGTATTAGTTGGTTTTACTGTGCCATTGAATGCCTTCTCTTACTCAAGGAGAAGTGTCATGCATCTCTTAGCACTATAGTCATCCTGCCTACACCTTTCACACTATTCCAAATCTGCCAATATAGCAAACTTGTTCTTTGAAACCACTAGTTTGGGCTTCCACCTACAATCCTTATTAGTGTGTCCTTGCTTTTTACAGTATATGCAAGAACTCACGACAGGTGTTCTCCTCTGAATTTTGTATTGTCTCCCCTTGTATGCAGCATCGTATCTTCTCAAGTTGGAGATATATACTAGCCTTCTCCACCAGCATTTACTTGCCTTGTGACACCAAACTTCATAATAAAGACAATAACCTTAAAACCGCCTCTTCTTGGATCTAATCACAATTTGTTTTCTTTTGTTCATTATTTGCTGAGTAGGCAAGGTTGTTAGCTTCTTTGCTTATGTGACTTTCATTTCAGTCACCTTCTTCTCCTTCTTCTGTTCAGTTGTAGCCCTTTGCTGGTTGACTTTCTTTTTTTCAATTTTGTTTGCAACCTAGGTTACTTCTTCAAATCTTCTTTATTTTCAACCTTTACTGTTCCTAGCTAATCAATCTTTTCTTTCTGAGCCTTCTCCTTCAACTTCTGTGGTAAAGACTAATTATCTTTAGGCAATGCAACCTTATATTGCAGTACTTTTTCTTTATTCTTCTTTTCACTTGTAGAGCTTGTTTCTCTTACCACTTCAAGCTTCTACAAGTTCTCTTCACTCTTTTTGAGTTGTTGCTAAAGTCTCAGCAACTCTATCTCCATTTCTTCAATTGTTGAAGTCCTTGAGCCAAACTTCATAGTAAGGTCTTCACATATTTTGATCTGTTCTTCAAATCTTCTCTTCAAGTCAATATGTTTAGCCCTTATTTCATCCTTTTGACTTTCTACTTCCTCAATCTCTACTTCAACTTGTTTTATATGGGCCTCCAACCTTCTTATGGTTATGTCCCTTCTGATTATCTCCTTTGAAGCTGTTTCTAACTCAACTTCAAGATCTGGTCCTTCTTTATCAATCTCCTCTTCCCTTTCAAAGTTTGAACTACCACATTGAGCTAATGCCATAAAAGCATGCTCATCTGATGAGTCTACATCATCTTCCTCATCAACTTCTTTTGTCTGGCTCACATAACTCTTGAATGAGCCTCTCTTCTTCTTCTATGGGTTAGCAATCTTCTTGCTGGACTTCCTTGACTTAAATGATGGTCTTTTTCATTTTGAATTATGCTCATCATCACCATCCTCATCTTCATCATCAAGTTTCACTTTACACTGAGAAGAAAAGTGTCCAGTCTGCCCACAGCGATAACATCTCAAGGACAACTATCCTTTTCCCTTCTTAGACCCCTTCTTGAATTTTCTTGTGAAGTATGTCAACACTTCACCTTCACTTTCTTCCTCATCATCATCAACATCCTCACTGGATGATTCTTCCTCTTCTTTTATCTTCAAGTGTTTCATAACTTTGAAAGTTGCCTCTTTTAATACCTTTGACGCTCAATTGACTTTATTCTCATCTCATATGCAATGAGACTACAATGGAGATCATGTAAAGATATAGAATTGAGATCTTTACTCTCCTCTATGGCTGTCACCTTTGAGGCAAACTTCTCAAGCAGAATTCTCGGAATTTTCTTCACAATAGATAAGTCCTTGTTCTTCCCATGACTTCTAAGGTCATTTATAACATCAATAACCCTAGTGAAGAACTCTTGGACTGTTTCATTCTTCTGCATTCTAAGGGATTCATATCTCCTTGAAAACTTGAAGCTTGGCCTCCTTCATTCTGCCATCACCTTCATAGACCTTCTACAATCTGTCTCATATCTCCTTAGCAGATTTGCAGTCCATGACTTTAGCATATTTAGCATTTTTCAATGCTAAAATGATGACATTTGAGGCCTTCTCATTGATCTCAAACTGCCTTAATTCCTCTAGGGTTGGATCTTTACCTTCTTTTGGAGGCTCAAAACCCTCCTGTACAGATTTCACCACGTTCATGCCCATGTTTGCAAATACCACCTACATTCTCACTCTCCACATATGGTAGTTAGTTCCATTAAAGATTGGAACCTTCTAGCTATAAGTAATACTGGTGCTGGTACTGGCATCCATTTCTCAATATGCTGAATAAGGTAAAACTTCTGAAACCCTTCAAACTAATACACCAAGCTGTAAAGCTTCAAACTGGTAAACTAGTGCTCTGATACCAATTGAAGTTCCCAACTTCACCCTAGGATCTACTAGTCTGTGATACTAATAGGGGGGTGAATTAGTATCACACCCTTTAAAAGAAACTCTAATAATTTAAGCCAAAAATGAACTCTTTCTCATATTCAACTAAGGTAGATCTATTGTTACCTACTGATCATAATAGTCTCTAAAGTTAGCTTTCAGACACCTTGCCTATTAGACGAATCGGTTGTTCTTGACTAGGTTTTCTTTTAGGTTATGGGTTTGATGATTCTTTAGTTGTGTTCACAACTCAATTCAAAACACAGAATTTAAATTCAAAGTAAAGACATGAGAGATTTATGTGGTTCTATCAATGTGACTTGCTCCACGATGGTAGGGATTCTTCCTCTACCGAGACAATCCACTATACTTAAGAACACTAATGTGGTATCCCCTATGATTACAATGGATGTCTTAATCTTCTACTCCTTTCACTATTGCAAATACAAAGCAATCACAATACAAAAAGTGTCATTTACTGTGTCTACCCTTCTTCTAGCTTGTGTTGCCTATATTTGATTTGAATAGGCTGCTTCACTACCTCTTGGAAGATCACCAAAACACTCTCTAACCTCTCTTAAAGAAATCTAAAAATATATTGAGTTCTCTCAAATGCTTCACCAAATTTCTTCTCTAAGTTGTCTCACCCAACTCTTGGTCTCACTGTCTCACGACATATTCTCACACTTCAAGTTTTCCATTTCATGTCTCACGGCCTACCTCATGGTACTGGTCTACCATTTCATGTCTCACGGACTGCCTCACGCTTTTGGTCTGCCATTTCATGTCTCTCAACCTACACCACACTCCTGGTATACCGTTTCACATCTTAGACTTGCTCTCACGTCTCCCCTTCTCCAGGTCTCACATTTTTAGGTCTGGTCTACTCTATCATACGATGGCTTCTCAAAAGAGATAAGTCTTGGTTTATATACTCCCTTCTATGAAAATCCTAGTAAGGTTTACTATAGCTGCGGTTCTTTCCCCTCCATGTGGCTTCATATTACTATTCCATTCAAAATTGAATTCCCTTTCTTGCCCATCCATGTGGCTTCATATTACTGTTTCATTCAAAATTTAGCATTATCCTCCTTCTCTAGCAATGCTATGTCACACTAAGACTTAAGCAATGCTAAACTCCCTCTACAAGTTCATACCAAGGAGATCACTTTACGAGGTTATTTGACATGCTAGTCTTATCCTATAATTCCTGAGATATGAGACACTTCTGCTTGCACACTTTAATCTAGTTGACAACAATTACAACTCATAAAAGGCTGTAGGACCAACAGTAACCTTTCTATTTTGATTTTGGTGGACTCTGGTGAGCTCAGTGTTTGGTTTTACCTAAGGTGGTGGCTCAAGGTTTATGGCATTTTCAAGGATCCAATCCTCTAGTAGGTGACATCTTTTCCACTGAATTGATCTTGAATCACAGTACTAGAATGAGATAAATCAATTTGCAAAAAGAAGGGTTTCTCCTTTTAGAGAGCACACCTTATTTTTTAATGCAAATGCAAATGACATGGCCTTGTAGTAAATTTTGAAAATCAAGGGCTACTAGAATTGATCCTTCCAACATCTTGTAATTATGGACTTCAATTTGCAACATAATACTTTGCAAAAAATTTTTGTCTTTCAAAGAAATTATGAGGTTTAGAAAATAATTGAAGAACACCAAATCACTACAAGGACTTGACTTTATAGTGCTCAACAATGAATCTTCATACTTAAGAAACCTGGCATCCCAGAGAATGGCAAGTATGGAAGTATTCAAACCCTCTTTTGTAAGAGGTTTTATTCCAACTTGGACCAATCCAATAGGAATGCATTTGTATCGTTTCTCATGGTGGTTTTGAAGAATTTTTGAAGAAAAAAGATAAATGGTTTCAAAAGGTTTTGAAAGTTGAATATCACTTTCTTCTATTTTAATTGTAAAATCAAGTTTTGATTTTTCATAAACCTAGTTTTTTATGAATCTTAGGAATTTCCCAAACATAGATTCCTTTTTGAAAATTTTCAATAGTGATTTCTTCACTATTGATCTTTCAAGAGAAAAAATAAGAAGAAAAATAGAAAGTCATTTTGTAAAATACCAAGTTCATTTTTTCAAAAGACTAAAAATAGTGATATATTGCTTCCTATAATTCAAGAGCAAAGTGGGAAACACAAATGCCTTTAACATACAGTTAAAATCCCAATACCCTTCAAAGCCAACTAAAAACACCCAGAAACAATAAGATAATGTTTAAAATCTTAAGAAAATCCGAACTGACAGAATAAATGTAAAAAAAATACCTTATATAACTCACTAGATCGCTACACGCACAAAGAGAACACAAAAGAGAGTGAGAAAACTTAGGGATATAAAAGATAAGGAACAAATGGTGAAGAAAGAAATATTATTGTGTATGTATGCATTATTTTATCATAACAATTGTTAAATTTAAGTCAAAGAAGTTTTTTTTTTTTCTTTAAGAAAAACTCATACTGCTCACATAATACATTTTATTATTAACTTGAAAGCAATTGAAAGGAATTTCAAAAAAAAAAAACTAACCAAATATACTTAATTATATTATGTTATAACTTCCAATTAATAAATATTTGAAATCGACATGATGCTAGAGATTAATCCTAGTGATGATCGATAATCCCATGTTTTCTCCCATAGACACACAAGGGCTTAGAAGGTCTAAAATTAAAACTTTTTCTTAATGGGGTTTTTTCCTGATTTTCAAAGGTTTAACCCAAATCAAACATACGGGTGGCTAATGTCACATGCAAGAAACATATTAAAATTAAAGGATAAGTTTATCTCTTCTTAACTACTTAATTAATTACTACTCTTTTCTCCTCATCCATTATATATCGTGACAAAGCAATGCAAAAAAATGATGAAAAAACCTAGTAGAATGGTGCAAACAACTAATGCAAGCAATCCTGGAAGTTTTAGCAATGTTTTTCTTTTTCCTTCCTTTTATGTAACTACAAATAAAACTATGATAAATGAATAAGATTTTTGGTGTAAAATGTGATGAAAAACTGGGGTTTTTGGAAAAATAAAATTGTAGAATAAGGGAAAAGGGATTGATCGCTTTGAGGGGATAACCTCCAATGATTACTTTGATGGGATCAGCTTCTAAATAGCTAAAAAACTTAAATAGATATTATTCCTTATATTCCTTAAGCCATAGGCTTTACATGTATCTATAAAGATCAACTACCTATTCATATGGAAATAATAAAGTTGTGCAAAATTACATAAATTAAGGAATCCTATCATATCATATAAATTAGGGAATCTTATCATCCTCCTGCCCTTCAAAACAGCCTTGTCCTCAAGAATGAGCAATGATGAATTTCAAAAATTGCTCCACAAAAGAGTGGTAAAATTCCCAAGTTGCTTCCTAAATGGGGAGAGTAGACCATTGAACAAGAATTTAAGTGACGGCTCGATTTTTACGCTTGATAATATGTCGGTCCAATATGGCTTGTGGTTAAACCTTAACCTTTCTTGTAGGAGTAATGTCAAGTAACTAGCCTTATATAGTCTCATGTTCTCCTAACTTTTTCTTCAAACAAAAGACATGAAAAACAAAATGGATTTTGGACTCTGCTAGTAAGTCCAAAAAATAAGCAACAAGACCAATGCGTTCAAGGACTTTAAACGGCCCAAAGAAGTAGGCTAATAACTTCACTGATGAGTGAATAGTAACATATAACTATCGATATGGTTAAAGTCTCAAATAAACCTAGTCAGTTATGGTGAACTCACATTAAGTGCAATGTGTGTCACTATACTTCTTCATTCGGGCTTGAGCTGTGACAAGATTGTCCTTTAGAAGTTGAAGTAACTTGTCATGATCCTACAAATCTTTATCTACTTGGTCTATATGAGAAGACCCAGTTGTGTACCTTGTAAGAGTTGGTGGAGTTCGACCATAGATAGCTTCAAATGGAGACATCTTGTTTGAAGAATGATAAGTGGTGTTGTACCACTATTCCGCCTAAGGAAGCCATTTCACCTAATCCTTTGGCTTGTCACTCACAAAACAACAAAGGTAATTCTCTAAATACTTGTTAACAACTTTAGTCTATCCATTTGTTTGTGGGTGGTAAGTAAAGCTCATTTTCAATTATGCTCCTTATAAAAAAAATAACTCCTTCCAAAAATTACTAGTGAAGACTTTATCATGATCACTAATAATGGATTTAGGAGCCCCGTGTAGCTTCACAATATTCTCAATGAAAACTTGAGCAACAATAATAGCTGTATAAGGATGAATAAGAGCACAAAAATGAGCATATTTAGTCATCCACAACAACAAAAATAGTTGCTTTACCTTAGGATAATGGGAGTCCCTTAATAAATTCCATAGAGATATCAGTCCAAACTTCTTCTGGAATAAGCAAAGGTTAGAGAAGACCAAGGTACGCCACCAATTTGGTTTTATGACATTAGCAAATGTCACATTCAACAATGAACCTTTTGATTTCCTTCTTCATACCCTTCCAGTAAAACTCATTACAAATATGCTTATAAGTGCAAAGAAATCCCAAATGTTCGACAACTAGGGAAGCATGAAATTCCTGTAAGAGCATGTCTTTGTAAGCAAAATTAACAATAAATACCATCCTGCCCTTGTAATGCAAATCTATAAAATCCCGAGAATAATGGGCAATTAAACTAGGATCCTTTTGTAATTTTTGAATGATTTCCTAAGTTTCAAGATTATTCCTTCCCTCATCTCTAACTTATGTCAAGTTATCATAAGTAGAAATAGAAATTGCTATCAACTCAACATGCTCTAGAATGCGAGATAACATAGCAACAAAATTCTCACTACCCTTCTTATAGATAATCTCATAGTCCTATCCCAACAATTTAGAGATCCACTTCTATTGTTCCATAAAAGAGATTCATTGCTCCAACAAATATTTTAAACTTTATGATCAATTCAAATTTGAAAATGCCAGTCAATAAAGTAAGGACGCCACTTGGTAACAACATGGACAACAACTAACATCTCCTTGTTATAAATAGACATATTGAGATATTTCGATGAGAGAGTCTTACTAGTAAAGGCTATAGGACACCCCTCCTGCATTGACACTACCCCAATCCCAACTCCAGAAGCATCAGATTCAATAATAAATATCTTACTAAAATCAGGTAAGGCAAGAACCAAAGTAGTCATCATGGCCTATTTAAGGAAACGTGTCATCTGCTTCATCACTCCATTTGAATGAATCCTTTTTCAACAAAGTTGTCAAGTTGGCACTGATTTTGCCATAATCATGAACGAACTTGCGATAATAGCCAATTAATCCCAGGAAACCACATAATGCCTTAATAGTTTTTGGAACTAGCCAATCCAACATCGTCTGCACTTTGGAAGGATCAACAACTGCACTTTCCTCAAAAATAATGTGTCCAAGATATTCCACTATTTGGCTAGTAAAACTACACTTTGACTTCTTGACAAATAATAAATACTCACAAAGAATAGTGAACACAATGCGTAAGTGTGATAAATAAGCATTCAGAGATGGATTATACACCATAATATCATCAAAAAATATTAAGACAAACTTACGCAAGTATGGCTGGAATATATCTTTCATTAAACTTTAAAACGTAGACAGAGCATTGGTAAGCCCAAAAGGAATAACCAAGAATTTGTAATAGCCATTAAGTGTTCTAAAAGCTGTTTTCTAGATATCTTCCTCATGAACTTGGATTAATGATAACCCAATCATAAATTAAGCTTAGTGAATAACTGGGCACTCTTAATTCATCTAGTAGTTCATCGATAACTGGAATAGAATATTTATCCTTTATAGTAATGTGGTTGAGTGCTTGGTAGTTTATACACATTCTTCAAGACCCATCTTTCTTTTTTACCAGAAGAACAGGAGAAGAGTAGGGACTAGTACTAGGTAGGATAATGCCTATTTCCAATATTTCCTTTACAATCCTCTCAATTTCTCCCTTCTAGAAATATGGATAGCGATATGGTCTGACATTAGTTAGTGTACTCCTTGGTAATAAATGTGTCCTCTTTGAGGGTAGACTCATATGCTCTGTGAATAAATTGGAGAATTCAGTTAGTAATATATTGACATCCCTTTCCTTTAGGGAATAGGATTTGGTTGCCTTTGCATTATATAACTGCACAAAGAATCCCTGTCCTGCCTTACAAAGAACTTTCTCCATTCGATGGCTAGTAACTGTAACAATTTTGCCACCTTGCCTTCCTTATAACTTCACCGTATGCCCGTTTAACTGAAACTGCATTACTAGTTTAGAGAAATTCCAAGTAATATCTCCTAGAGTTTTTAACCAATCAATACCAAGAACAATCTCATAATCCTCCAAGGGTAGCAAAAAGATGTCAGTGTAAACCATTTGACCTTACAATAGAATTTTTGCCTATGTACACTTGCCCAACATGTCAAATTCCTACCATCAGTAACTTTTACAACTAACTATTCGTAGTCCTCGATTGGAAAAGCAAGTTTTTTGGCAATTCTTTCATCCATAAAATTGTTGGTACTTCTTGAATCAACTAGTACCATTACTTGATGTCCCTTAAAAAATGCATCAATTTTCATAGTTTAAGGATTATAGTGTCCCGCCAAAGCATAAACTGCAGACTTGTCAATGTATTCAACATGAATGTCATCACACTCAAGATAAGTGTGATCATCATTAATCTCATTGTCTTCCTCAACTGGCTCAATCAATAAATGTCTCCTTTGTTTACATCGATGCTCTTTATGCCACTTTTCATCACAATGCCAGTATAGTCCTTTTGTCATCCTTTCTTTTAGTTGCTCTTGAGTCAAGCATCTGGGATTAGTGGGATGATTTTAAGATGACAGATTATTGTTTCCATCTATAGATTTGTTGACAACTCCCCTAACAATAGGACGATGATTTTCCATGCCCAATTTCTCCTCTTGTAAGCGAGCAAAGGAGATGGCTGCTACCATTGTGCTAGGTTGATGAGCTTTAACTTCTTGTTGAATCTCAAGAATATTTCCTTCAATGAAAGTGCCCACCAACTGCCTTTCTGACCAATCTTTAGCTCGATTGGTAAGTTGCTCAAAACAACTCTAATATTATAAAATGGTTGATGTTTAGCAAATTTTTGTGAGTTCTCTATCAACGTTGTGATATTCTGAAGGCCCAAACGCACCAGAAAGCCTTTGGTGAAGTCAGCCCAAGTCAAAACTCCATCACAAGTTTCAAACCAATTGTACAATTATATAGCATCACCTTCCAACTAAATAGAAGTAATTTCCACCTTAGAGTGCTCTAGAGTACGATGGAAACGAAAGTATTTTTCAGCCCTAGAAATCCATTCGATGATGTCACTTTCGTCCCAACGAGGAAATTTTACCTTTATAGTCGCCATTAATGCCTCCAAAGGATTCTCCTAATACTTTCTATTTATTGGAAGATCCGAGCATATTGTTTCCTTATTGATTATTTGTTAGGGCTAAAAGACTACTTGTTCAAGCCTTTTAAAAGACTCTTGTATTAGAGAAATGGATTCATTAAGAAGAGATATTCTAGCATCAGAATCTGATAAGTTATGTGAAAACATGATGTAAGACTACAAATCAATATTACCAAGATTTTTCTTTTGATGTCAAGTAAGAGGCATAATTTTATTTTTATTTTTTTTGGTGGAGATATGGAACAAAGTAAAGAAATTTAGAATAAAAACAAAGCGTTAAGAACACCATTGTGATAAAACTGAAGTTTTGAGAAAAAGAAAATTGTGAAATAGAGGAAAAGGGACTAATCGCTTCGAGGGATCAGCTTCTAATGATCGCTTCAAAAAAATCGACTTCCGAATAATTAGAAAGTTTAAATAAATATTATTCTTTGTATTTCTTAAATCATAAGTTTTACATGCATATATAACAATTAATTACCTATTAATATGAAAATAATAATATTGTGCAAAATCACATAAATTAGGAAATCATATCATACCACTCAAGGAATCCTATCAAAATGCTCCTCCAATTGGGGCTGCGGCGTTATTCGCCTTCATTATTGATGCCTTTCCTACTTTCAGGTCTATGTCTAGATACATTATAACACTGTGAATCTGACCAGAACATGAATCATTGGAGGGAAACAAAATGCATCGAGCGAGATTCTGCTCCAACAATTTCCAAGAGTGCTGCCATCGGCAAATCTTCGAGAAAACCGACAAACAAAAAAAAAAGAAAAGGAAGGTCGAAGCTAAAAGGTAAACGAATGTGCGTGAGAAGAATCACGGATGCACACAAAGTCCACCAGGTTCACTGTTTCAGAAGTTATAATTAAAGAAGAGAAAGCTCCCGGAGACCTTAGTGATACCTTCTTTCTAGGAAGCGTATTTTCCTTCGATTCTTGAGCATTCAAAAACTACAAATATCTGGGTATATGATATCTGCAGCGGTTAAGGTCAACATTTGTGTATATGCAGCGTAAAAGAATGACAGCACAGAGAGCAAGTTTTCGGCGCACCGGCAGATGCGTCAACCCGTTCTGTGTCTGTCAGAACGAGTGACCGGGCACCCAATCCATCACTTGCTCCAATGCATGAGACTGTTCACAGGTTCACCGGGCCAGGCCAGCCTGGGTTCCCCACACTTACATGGCATGTATTTTAAGAGCCTCAATACTGCAATATATCGGCCATCCAAGAACGTTATCAGCCGGTACCTAAACCCATGATTCGATTCAATTCAATTCGGCAAAATGAAATGAAGAAAACCTTCAAAAGTTCTGACGGGCGTTCACATCTCATCATGCTCATGCACGCATAACTATTATCACCATGAAAAGTCATCACACCCTCAACCCACAATTGTAAGCAGGTTACATGCAAAAATCTTAAAGGTAGATCTGAACAAAAATGATACCACACACAAACAATGTTAACTTGATCCTAGTCACGTTTCCAAAACTAACCGTGTGGTGCCACGATCCTATTTAAGCTCTTCTGCTAGAAACAGCAGTCAAGGAGAAAACCTTGAGAATCAAAACATAAATCAATACCCCACTGCTCTTGAAAGTTGGTATCTTCAAGAAACTTCTACACAATTGTGGAATATGCATAAAAGGTGATAAGCAAATTAAACAACCAAATATAAGCGATAAATGAGATTAAAATCCTAGCTTGAGCAGCACCCTACTCCCTTAATTGCAGTAACATCTTTACCAACTTCAATTTTCTCTCCTTTGGAAGGAACAGTTGAAGCAGCTCCATCAGCATCAGTCTCCATAGCTTTCCTGCTTACAAT
>JAHLGO010021097.1:3224688-3270504 GCA_020615895.1 Ceriops decandra
TGAGTGAGTGAGAGAAGGTTTGTTTTCTTGTTTCATTTTATGTTCCTTTACTGTTTGCATTCATTTCTTTTTATTTTTGGATCTCATTTACGTTTTTTTTTAAAGGATATAATCTTGATTGATTTTGATGCAGTTCTTGATTGCTTCTTGTATACTGACGATGATTAATTGATACCCATTTCAGATCCTGCCGAGTTGCATTGATTTTTGAAGGAAACCGATCTTGGGTCAAGCTTATAAGCTTAGGATCTTGTATAGAATTCCTTTTATAGTTAAGTGTTTTTTCATCGGGAGGGTGAAAAAATGATGTCCAGATCTTATACCAATCTTCTAGATCTAGCCTCCGGTAACTTTCCGGCAATGGGTCAGCCTCGGGAAAAGAAGCGGTTGCCTCGAGTGATGACCGTTCCTGGGGTCATTTCTGAGCTTGACGACGACCATGCTAATAGTGTTTCGTCTGATGTACCATCCTCAACAGTTCAGGACCGGATGATTATTGTAGCCAATCAGCTGCCAGTGAAAGCGAAGCGTAGGCCTGATAATAAAGGATGGAGTTTTAGCTGGGATGAGGAGTCGTTGTTGTTACAGTTAAAAGATGGCTTGCCAGAAGATATGGATGTTATATATGTTGGTTCTCTGCGGGTTGATGTTGATTTGAGTGAACAAGATGAGGTGTCCCAGCTTTTATTGGAGAGGTTTAAGTGTGTTCCAGCATTTTTACCCCTCGATATTTTGTCCAAATTTTATCATGGTTTCTGTAAGCAGCATTTGTGGCCACTTTTTCATTACATGCTTCCTTTTTCGGTTAATCATCGAGGACAGTTTGATCGATCTTTATGGGAGGCATATGTCGCTGCAAACAATATCTTTGCGCAAAGGGTTATTCAGGTTATAAACCCAGAGGATGATTTTGTTTGGATTCATGACTATCATTTGATGGTGGTGCCTATCTTCTTGAGAAGAAGGTTCAATAGATTGAGAATGGGCTTCTTTCTTCACAGTCCATTTCCTTCGTCTGAGATATACCGAACTTTACCTGTTAGGGAAAAGATTCTTAAGGCACTTTTGAACTCAGACCTCATTGGTTTTCACACTTACGATTATGCCCGCCATTTTCTGTCTTGTTGCAGCCGAATGCTGGGTTTGGAGTATCAGTCAAAAAGGGGTTACATAGGGTTAGATTACCATGGCAGGACCGTTGGAATAAAGATCATGCCAGTTGGTATTCACATGGGGCAGATTGAGTCAGTGTTGAGACTGGCAGATAAGGAGTGGAGGGTAGGAGAGCTCAAACAGCAATTTCAGGGAAAGACTGTTCTACTTGGGGTGGATGATATGGATATCTTTAAAGGTGTCAACTTGAAGCTTTTGGCAATGGAACAGATGCTGAAGCAGCATCCAAAGTGGCAAGGTAGGGCAGTATTAGTGCAGATTGCAAATCCTGCCAGGGGAAGGGGGAGAGATCTTGAGGAAGTACAGGCTGAAATTGAGGCAAGCTGCAACAGAGTTAATGAAACCTTTGGTCAGCCTGGCTATGAACCGGTCATCTTCATCAATAGGCCAATGTCTCTCAGTGAACGAGCTGCCTATTACACTATTTCTGAGTGTGTTGTGGTCGCAGCTGTCCGGGATGGAATGAATCTGACTCCTTATGAGTACATTGTGTGCAGGCAGGGAGTCTCCGGGTTAGAGTCTAGTTCAGAATCAAGTGGACCTAAGAAAAGCATGCTGGTTGTGTCAGAATTTATTGGCTGCTCTCCTTCACTCAGTGGTGCAATAAGGGTTAATCCATGGAACATCGAAGCAACTGCAGAAGCAATGAATGAAGCAATTTCAATGGCTGAGTCTGAGAAGCAGTTGCGCCATGAGAAGCATTATAGGTACGTTAGCTCTCATGATGTGGCTTATTGGTCAAGGAGCTTCTTCCAAGATATGGAAAGGACTTGCAAAGACCATTTCAAAAGAATCTGTTGGGGAATTGGTTTGGGATTTGGTTTCCGAGTTGTTGCACTTGATCCTAATTTCAGAAAGTTGTCTGTGGATGCCATTGTATCTGCTTATTTAAGGTCGAAAAACAGGGCAATACTATTGGATTATGATGGAACTGTTATGCCTCAAACGTCTATCAACAAATCCCCAAGTCAAGAGGTCATTTCCATCATAAATAGACTCTGTGGCGATAGGAATAACACAGTCTTCATTGTCAGTGGAAGAGGAAGGGATAGTTTAGGCAAGTGGTTTTCTCCTTGCAAAAAGGTTGGAATTGCAGCTGAACATGGCTACTTCATAAGGTAGTCCCTTCTCTCATACTTTTTCCTATGTAATTCTTGGCCTCTCTGTTTTTTTCTCATTGCACGATTTTCAGGTGGTCAGCCAATCACGACTGGGAGATTTGTGGGCAGACAAGTGATTTTGGATGGATTCAGATGGCAGAACCTGTGATGAAGTTGTATACTGAAGCCACTGATGGCTCTTCCATTGAGACTAAGGAGAGTGCCTTGGTCTGGCACCACAGGGATGCAGATCCAGGTTTTGGAGACAGCCAAGCCAAGGAGATGCTTGACCATCTGGAAAGTGTGCTAGCAAATGAACCTGCGGCAGTGAAAAGTGGCCAGAGTATTGTGGAAGTGAAGCCACAGGTATGTTTTTCTCCTTCAATGTCAATGTGAAGGCATTCCACTTGGATGCAGACTCTTGTCAATATCTGTGCAATATACTACTAGCTCTAGCTCAGCAATATTGGAAAAGAGAAAAGTAAAATTTTTCTGCCCAAAATTTTTGAAAAAATGTTATTTATTATTATTTTGTCTTTGTACAAATACATGTGTTGAAGAATCTCTCTAGCATTATCTTGGGCAATGGGGGAGGATAGGGCTGTAATGACCTTAGCTTTAGTATTGGCTAGTGAAACACTTGTACGCATTTCTGACAGTGCATAAGACAGGGTTTGTAAAGATCTTAAATACAGTTATAGATGGCACTGCCAAACTTTGAAACTTCTTGAAACCCCTTCATTTCCCATGGAATAATGAAGTTCATAACTGTAATAATTAATCAGGCCATTGTTGATGATGGTTTCCATGTATCTTATTAGTTCATGAATTGGTAAATATTTGAAGTAAACAAACAAATTGATGTCCTCTAGAAGTATTCAACTGACGTTTAGAAGAGGCACTTACATGAATTTTTGTGCTTATGTAATGATTGTGTGCCCCATATATCTTCTATGCTAACTGCAGCTTACTTTATAGACTGACCTGGTCATGTGTATTTATTACTCAATTTCTCTATTCTTCTGTTGTTGCATATTCAAATGACATTTGTCTCATGTGTCTTCTAGGGGATCAGCAAAGGTAGGGTAGCAGAAAAGGTGTTTACATCAATGGCTAAAAGTGGCAGGCAGGCTGATTTTGTGTTGTGTATCGGCGACGACAGATCGGATGAAGACATGTTTGAGATAATTGGCAGCAATATAAATGCCAGTATCCTTTCCTCGAGCACATCTGTTTTTGCCTGTACTGTCGGGCAAAAACCAAGCAAGGCTAAGTATTACTTGGATGACACCACTGAGGTCATAAACATGCTTGAAGCTCTTGCAGAAGCTTCGGACACTGACACTGAAGACTCTCCCACAGGCTCCCCTTGAGCTCTTCTCCCCTGGATTAGATGGACAGGAGTTAGCCATTTGCTTGGAGACAGTTGAGCATTGAATGGGCATGCCGGCCTGTGATTGAAGGTAGCAGCTGTTTTCTTCACTGTTTGGAGGTGAAGACATCATAAAAACAGCCTTTTGGTAGGTCCCAATTGAAATGTCAACTGCATGGATGTTGCGTGTGACAAATAGTTAAAACTGAACAGTTAAGAAAGCCGAATTTTGCTTCAGAAGAATGAATATTTTTTTTTCCCATCATCTCAGACATCCAGTAGCTGGAGGAACGAACCGACTACATTTATATGTGGATACTGCCTAGAAATTGGAAGAAATGGCCAAATAAAAATGTACAATCACCTGGATGCAGGGTCCAAGTGCTTATCAATTTGTTCACTTGCATTCTGAACGAAATTTGTTTGAGTGGTGGAAAGTGGGGGAGTTAAGTGGGGGAGTTCTGGTCCAAGTCGCCCTGTGGCGCAAAAGTTATAGAGGTGCTTTTGTTTCTCTCTGCCATAATATGGTAGTCCCATCAGAATTTTTGAGATTCTCTCTTTGAATGATTTCTGTTGCTTGTTCAACCTGTAAAGCATAGCAAAAGTTGCCAATTCAGTTAATTTTTGTTCCCAGTGCACTGATGAACAGTGATATCACTGAATGTTTGTTCTTTCCTTGTGAAACAATCACTTTTAAAAGAGCTTCATAAGTTTTTAGACTTTAATTTGTTTAATAAAACAAGTTCTAAAATGAAGCTGTAACGTTAGGATCTCATTTGTCAAACAAATTGATGTCCTCTATAAACAGTTGCATTTAATTTTATATTATTCATGAAAAATAAATATTTGTATTAATATTAATTGTAAGATAAAGTGCATGATCACATGATTTCGTGGCCACATCGTATCATACACATCTGTTAAAATAAATGGATTGGATCCGCCAGCTCTGACTCTTTTTTCTAAACAAATATTTGCATCCCTTTGGTTGGAATTGGAAGTGGAAGTGGAAGGAGGATGAAGAAGCGTGATGACAATTTCTTATGAAAAGTCGAAAATATTATTTAATTTATATAAAAAATACAATCTTACAAATACAAATACAAATACAAATACAAATACAAATACAAACATTCTTTCTTTATTCTTCATTTTAAACTATATTATTTATAAATAAAAAGTGATTATATTATATTATGCATGCACGTAGGCAACAGGATTGGAAGTGTGGATTACAGTTCAGAATTGTTCCTGCTGTTAATAATAACAATAAAAATCCTGATTGTGACATTTTCAACTGAAAAGAAAGGCGTATGTATGTATGTATGTTAATCGTCAATTCAAAGGTTATTTGAGAATTTATGGAAGACTCTTTGGAACACACGTGACTTGATCAAAATTTTAAAAAAATAAAATTAAAAAAAAAAGAATTTGAGTGAATGAGACATTAATAGAGATAAATTTTAAATTTAATATATTAAAATATACTATTAGTATAATTAAAACACTATCAATAATTTTTATTATTATTTAAAAGTTACGTAGCATCTAATTCTCACAATTTAATTGTGAAGAAGAATTTTTAAAATTCTTAATAGACCTAAAAGAGTATTTTATGAAATAAAGCTTTATTTTGCTTATGTGAATATAAAATACTTATACCATTCCAATATGTTTAAAGTTTGACATTAAAATATTTATTAAAAAAATATGAATTTAAAGATGTTTAATCCTTCAATTAATTAAAAAAAATAATATTTTACAATTATTTTTATAAATTAATTTTACAATTTATTTATAAAAATAATTAGTTCAAAATATATCTATCATATCATTTATAATGTTAAGATATAATTTAACATTTAAATATTCCATGGATTCCCTAAATCAAAATTCAACAATATGCAAAAGATCTAAATGACATGATCTCTTTCTATGAAGATATCACACCCCAACAAAGTTTTACATTTCATAATAAAAACCTTCTAAATCATTCTTTCATTAGAAAAACAATATCATATAAAAGGGCCTCAATGACTTGACCAACATATGCCATTCAAAAATATAATAATAATAATAATAATAATTAAAAAAATAAAATTTCAGGCTGATCTAATTAAGATTTTAAAAAAAATTGATTAATGAAAAGAGATGCTATGATTGAATCAGAAATCAATGAAGAACTGAGAGAAACACTGAGGCGCCTGCCCCCACAACCCGTGCAGGTCCGGGCCCCTTTCACGGGTTGCGTGGGTCCACACGACTTTGCTTTCGTACGTGGCAGAGTACACTACCACAGCACTACTGTCACGCGCCACCGTATCAACGATTAATTGCAGTTTCCAATTTGAAAATCACAGCCACCAAACATTAGAACCACAAAATTTTTTGGACAGTCATCAAGCGCGTGAAAAACACACATAATTGCACTTTCGTTTCGTGTTGCATCATGCAGGAGTTATACAACATTATTATATGATCAAAAAATCAAAGAAAAAAAAGAATTTATGCGGAAACTCACCGGAGATGACACCGGCGGTGCTAAGTAAACGTGACTCTGAATCACAGTTTTGCCAATCTTGTACCCCGGGACCACCGTGAAACCCACCCTGAGATCGGCGTCGCCGCCTGCGCTAGTTTCCTCGGTGACACTCTCCATGTTTGTCTTCTTCCAAGATTGTGGCAGTGAAATCCGCTTTATTAAAAGAAATTTTGAGTTATTAAAAAGAAGTTTTGATTTGACAAAAAATCTCTTTTTCATCTAGTTTTATTTTGTTTAATAATGTTTCTCGACGAAAATTCACAAAAAGAAGTTTTATCCTTTTAGAATGATTGTGTTCGGATAAAAATCCATTTTTTCACTTATAAGAGTATTATCATTTTCTTAATTTTATTGGAGTAAATAATCTAAAGTAGTTATTTTTATTGTTTTGAAATATGTCTTTTGAATCTTCTTCATCTCTAAATGTGCTTAAGTTTTGGATTTGGATAACTTGAACTAAAATTTTTTTTGAAGAGATTTTAGATTGTAATATTTGTTTCATTATTGCAAAGTATTTTTCTTCAGTTTGGACTTGAACTAGCCTTGTTATTGCATGAGACCTCTAGGATAAAAATAGTGTATTGACTTTTGTAAGAGCTGGGTTCTAGTTGTAGACCTTTTGATTCTTCTTTAACCATTTTTGTAGAGTTTCTTTGGTGAGATTTTTTGAATTTCTAAAGACATCCCACCATTTTACTTTAAACATTTTTTATTACAACAAAAGTATTTTTTAAAATTTGGAATTCATAATATTAGGATAATACCCATAGTAAAAAGAATTTTATATGAAATTGGAACAAAGGAAAGAATCATGATTCATTCTTTGTAGGTTCATAACTGGTTTTAAATAGTTCATATCCTTCCTTTACACGATCTTTAAGAAGGTTAGGTATGGATCCGAAGGATTACCACCATTGTTTAAACTAGTTTGGTGTTTCTAAATAATCATTTTTTTATGTTAAAATAGAATAGCCAAGAATTTCTATTCTTTTCGTTTTAGACAAGGAAAGTATTAAACTATACTTGTTGGTAATCCTAATAACTGAAGAATAAGTAATGGTTATACTTGGTTTTGAAATTAGTTGGGAATAGTATAGGTTTTGTGATGGCTTGTCCTTAGTCTGATGGGTAAGGATTTTTTTGGATTTGGCAAGTTGAATATCCGGGTTCAATAGGGTTTTCCTCTTGAAGGAAGTGTTTGAATTTGGCAGACTCAGTATATTCAAAGATGACCATATAGTATCTTTGGGGTTTTGTCATCCAGTGGGGAAAGCATTTAATATAGCATTTGACAGGTTTTCTTCTTGAAAACCAGTGGTATCATCAAAGCCTAAAGGGGAGGAGTGAGTTGTATTAGGTATTTATTCTTCATCTATTCTATCAGTTCAGATTTTCTTAAGGTTTTAAGCATTGTCTTATTGTTTATGAGTGTTCTTAAGTGGTTTTTGAGCGTTTTGGGATTTTAGTTATGTGTTGAAGTCGTTGTGTTCCCTACTTTGCTTTTAGATTGTAGGAAGCAATATTTCAACCATTTCTAGTCTTTTGAAAAAATGAACCCAATCTTTTCCAGGATGAGTTTTTGTTTATCTTTTTCTACCTTTGAAACTCTATTTTTCTCTTTTCTTCTATCATGTTAAACATTTTGTTTTAGAGTTTTTAAGAAACTAAGGGTGGAAAACTAGATCCTTTTGGTCATTAAGATCAAAGGTATGGTTTATGTGTGTTTACTTGTCCATGTATGTTTGTATGCTTGTTGTTGTTCCCACAGCCTTATATGGGTTGTAATTATTGTCAACCAGATTTAAATGTGCAAGCAGAAGTGGGTCGTGTGACCAGAGGAGACATGAGACTAGAAACAGGTAAGACCAAAAAAGGGTGAAATACATGAGACCAGAGGAGAGGTGAGACTAAAAATGGGTGAGACCAGAAAAGGGTGAAATGCACGAGACCAGAATCGGTGAGACATGAGACCAGAAACGGTGAGACGTGAGACCTAGAGACGGTGTGACGATAAGACCAGAAAAGAGTGAGATCGTGAGACAGTGAGATGACGAGATGGTGAGACCAGGAAACAGGTGAGACAACCTAGAGAAGAAATTCAGTAAAGCATTTAAGAGAACTCAACGATCAAGAAAGGTTAGAGAGTGTTTTGGTGATCTTCCAAGCGGCAGTGAAGCAGCCTATTCAAAACAAATAGAGGCAAGACAATCTTTTGAATTTACATTTTGTATTTTGAATTGAGTTGTGAACGCAGTTAAAGAATCATCAAACCTTTAACCTAAAAGAAGACCTAATCAAGAACAACCAATTCGTGTAATAGGCAAGGTGTCTAAAAGATAACTTTAGGGACTATTGTAACTAGTAGGTAATAATAGATCTACTGTAGTTAAAACTGAGAAAGAGTTCATTTATGAGAAGAGTTTAAAGTTGTTCACCTACCAATTTAAAAGGGGGTAATACTGATTCAACCCCCTTTCATTATTACAGACTAGTAGAACCTAGGGTAAAGTTGGGACTTCAATTGGTATCAGAGCACAGGTTCACTAGTTTGAAGCTTAACAACTTAATGTACTAGTTTGAAGTGTTTCAGAAGTTTTAACTTGTTTAGCATACTGAGAAATGAATGCCAGTACCAACACCAGTTTTACTTATAGCAAGAAGGTTCCAATCTTCAACGAAACCAACTACCATATATGGAGAGTGAGAATGCAGGTGGTATTTGCAACCATGGGCATGAACGTAGTGAAATCTGTACAAAAGAGTTTTATGCCCCTAGAAGAAGGTAAAAATCCAACCCCAGAGGAATTAAGGTAGTTTGAGATAAATGGGAATGCCTTAAATGTCATTATTTCAGCATTGGCAAATGCTGAATATGCTAAAGTTATGGATTACAAATCTACTAAGGAGATATGGGACAGATTGCAAAAGGTCTATGAAGGTGATGGCAGAATGAAGAAGACCAAGTTTCAAGTTTTCAAGGAAAGATATGAATCTCTTAGAATGCAGAAAATGAGACAGTCCAAGAGTTCTTCACCAGGGTTATTGATGCTATAAATGATCTTAGAAGTCATGGGAAAAACAAAAAGGACTCATCTATTGTAAAGAAAATTCTACTTGAGAGATTTGCCTCAAAGGTGGCAGCCATAGAAAAGAGTAGAGATCTCAATTCTATGTCTCTGCATGATCTTTAGTGCAATCTCATTGCATATGAGATAAGAATAAAGTTAACTAAAAGCTCATCAATATCAAAGCTATCAAAGGAGGCAACTTTCAAAGCTATGAGACACTTGAAGATAAGAGGAGAGGAAGAATCATCCAGTGAGGAGGATGATGATGATAAGGAAGAAAGTGAAGGTGAAGTATTGGCTTATTTCACAAGGAAATTCAAAAAGGGATCTAGGAAGGGAAAAGGACAGTTGTCCTTGAGATGTTATAGTTGTGGGTAAACTGGACATTTTGCTTCTCAGTGTAAAGTGAAACTTGATGATGAAGATGAGGATGGTGATGATGAGCAGAATTCAAAATGGAGAAGACCATCATCAAAATCAAAGAAGTCCATCAAGAAGACTGCCAACCCACAAAAGAAGAAGAAAGGCTCATTCAAGAGTTATGTGGGTCAAACAAAAGAAGCTGATGAGGAGGAAGATGTAGACTCATCAAATAAGCATGCCTTAATGACATCAGCTCAAGGTGGTAGTCCAACCTCTGAAGAGGAAGAGGAGGTTGATGAAGAAGAACCAAATCTTGAAGCTGAGTTAAAAGCAACTTCAAAGGAGATAATCAGAAGGGGCAGAACCATAAGAAGGTTGGAGGCTCATATAAAACAAGTTGAAGCAAAGTTCAAGGAAGCAGAAAGTCAAAAAGATGAAATAAGGGCTGAACATATTAACATGAAGAGAAGATTTGAAGAACAGATCAAAATATGTGAAGACCTTACAATAGAGCTTGGCTTAAGGACTTCAACAATTAAAGAAATAGAGATAGAGTTGCTAAGACTTCAGCAACAACTCAAAAAGAGTGAAGAGAACTTGTAAAAACTTGAAGTGATGGGAGAAATAAGCTCTGTAAGAGAAAAGAAGCATGAAGAGAAAGTACAACAATTTGAGGCTGCATTGCCTAAAGATAATGAGACTTTGCCACAGAAGTTGAAAAAGAAGGTTGTGACTCAGGAAAAGATAGCTGAAAATAAAGAAGATTTGAAGAAAAGAAAGTCAGCTAGCAAAGGGCTATGATTGAACAGAAGAAAGAGAAGAAGGTGATTGAAATGAAAGCTACACAAGCAAAGAAGCCAACAACCTTGCCTACATAGCAAGTAATGAACAAAAGAAAACAAGCTGTGATTAGACCCAAGAAGAGGCAGTTTCAAGGTCACTGCCTTTATTGTGGAGTTTGGGGTCATAAGGCAAGTAAATGCTAGTGGAGAAGGCCAGTATACATCTCAAACTTGAGAAGATCCGATGCTACATACAGGGGGAGGTAATACAAAATTTAGAAGAGAACACTTGTTGTGAGTTCTTGCATATACTATAAAAAGCAAAGACACACTTACAAGGATTGTTGGTGGAAGCCCAAACCAGTGGTTTCTAAGAACAAGTTTGCTATATTAGTAGACTTTGGAACAATGTGAAAAGTGTGGGTAGGATAACCATAATGCCAAGAGATGCATGACACTTCTCCCTGAGCAAGAGAAGGCACTCGATGGCACAATGAAAACAATTGGTACAATCAAAATTGAGAAAAAGGAGAAAGCTATCTTCAAGCCAATTCAAAAAAAGGAATATAAAGCTAAAAAGGAGGTTGCTAATATAATTGAAATTGCACTAAAAACTAACTACAAGGATAAGAAGTGGATCCTTAACAATGGATGCACTTCACACATTACAAGAGACAAGAGTAAATTATCAAAGTTGAACAAGTCAAGAGAAGGCATAGTTAAGTTTGGCAATGATGATTCACTCAACATCAGTGGTTAGGGGTTAGTAAATATTGGAAAAGGAAAGCTGAAAGATGTTTTACATGTTGAAGGACTCATATATAATCTAGCATATGTCAGCTAACTATGCAATAAAGACTATGAAGTAATATTCATAAAAACAAGTTGCCAAGTAAAGAGTAAAGAAGACAATATTGTTGCAGTTGGGAAGAAAACAGCTGAAAATTTATATGTGATTGATGAGGACAAGACAAATAGCTATTTACTTACAAAAGAAGAAAAAAATAACTTTGGCATAGGAGGCTGGGACACTTAACATAGAAGAAAATGAGAAAGCTAACCACTACTTATGCAATTAGAGACATTCTCGACCTCAAGAGAAAGAGAGAGAGTATGTTTGCTTAGCATGCTTTAAAGGAAAACATGCCAAAAAGCAACATAAGGCCAAAGAGTTCAGTTCTGAAGCAGTGCTTGACATTGTACATACTGATTTGTGTAGGCCGATGAGAACAAAAGGGTTGAATGGTGAGAGGTACTCTATCTTGTTTGTTGATGATTATTCCAGAAGGACCCGCATCATGCACCTCAAACACAAATCAGGAGTTTTGAAATGCTTCAAGAGATATAGAAGATTGACTAAAAATGAGAGTGTAAAGAAGATCAAAGTATTGAGGTTAGATTAAGGCACTGAATTCACAAGTAAAGCTTTTAAAGATTACCTTGAGAAGCATGGAATTCACCATCAAATGGCAGTAGCAAGAACACCTCAACAGAATGGGGTGGTAAGGAGGAAAAATAGAGCTGTGGTTGAAATGACAAGAACTCTACTACTAGAATCCAAGCTTCACATAAGATTTTAGATAAAAGCAACATTTATAGCTGTGCACCTAATGAACAGAGTTTTACTAAAGCCTACTATTAATAAGAATCCATATGAGCTATGGAGTGGAAAGAAGACAACAGCCAAGTATCTCAAAATCTTTGGCAGCCTATGTTTTGTGAAGAACAAGGAGCAAAGCTTGGGAAAATTCTAGGCTAGGTCAGATAAAGGCATCTTTGTGGGATACTTAGCAAAGACAAAAATTTACAGAGTTTTTTTTTTGCATAAACTAGGAAAAATGGTCACGTCCAGTGATGTGAGAAAAGATGAAAATTGGAAAACAATGCATAATGGAGAAGTTGAGGATAGTGAAGAAGATGACTTTAAGATAGGTGAAGAATCAGACCAACATGAAGAAAAGGGACAAGAAGTAAGTTTAGACTTAGAGAAGGGTGAGTTTGAAGATAGAGAAAGAGATCCTTTTGCAACTAAGACTGTGCAAGAGAGAAAGACCAAGAAAACATGGACTAGTGCTCATCAAGGAAATCAGATCATAGGTAACCCATTAGCAGGAGTTACAACTAGAAGCAGAATTGTGGGAGCCAGTGGTTTACTCTTACAAGTTGAACATAAATCTGTTGAAGAGGCTGCATAAGACAAAGCTTGGGTCAAAGCTATCAATGAGGAGCTGGATCAAATTGAGAAGAATGATACATGGGAGCTTGTTCCAAGACCCACTAACAAGAATGTCATAGGAACAAAATGGTGTTTAGAAATAAACACAATGAAGATGGCAAGGTAGTGAGGAACAAGGCTAGGCTAGTTTACAATGGCTACACTCAGATAGAAGGAGTAAATTTTGGTGAAACTTTTGTACCAGTGGCAAGGTTACAAACTATTAGAATGTTCCTAGCTTAGGTAGCACATAAGAGGTATAAAGTTTACTAGATGGATGTGAAATCAGCCTTTCTGAATGGGCTTCTAAAAGAAGAAGTATATATTGAACAACCCGTTGGAGTACAAATCAGTGAGGATGAGACACACGTGTGCAAGCTGAAGAAAGCCTTGTATGACTTTAAACAAGCCCCAAGAGCATGGTACAGCAGGCTGGATGCGTATTTGAGAAGGTTAAACCTTAGAAGAGGAATAGTTGATAATAACCTATGTGTTTTTAACTCAGAGAAAGGCCAACTAATAACCATAGTATATGTAGATGACATCATAATTAGAAGGGATCACTCTAAGCTATGCCAAGAATTTACACAGAAGATGAGTGAGGAATTTGAGATGTCATTAATTGGAGAAATGACTTACTTTCTTGGATTACAGATAAAACAGTGTGAAGAAGGTATTTTTATTTCTCAGACAAAATATGCCAAGGAGATGCTGAAAAAGTTTGGCATAGAGGATAGCAGGCTTGTCAATACCCCTATGTCAGTGGGTTGCAAGTTAATAAAAGATGAGGAAGGAATGAGTACAAGCCCTACAGAATATAGGAAGATGATAGGGAGCCTTCTGTATCTTACAACATTAATGCTTGATCTCATGCATGCTGTGTGTATTGCTAGCAGATTCCAAGTTGATCCTAAGGAATCTCATGTGTTGGCAGTGAAAAGAATCCTAAGATACCTCAAAGGCACACTGGAAATGGGTTTATGGTATCCTGCCATAGATTCTATAAAACTACGAGCATATACTGATGCTGACTGGGCAGGAAGTATAGATGATAGAAAATCAACCAGTGGCTGCAGCTTTTACTTGGGTTCAAAGTGTGTTGCATGGTTAAGTAAAAAGAAAAATAGTGTTGCTTTGAGCACAGTTGAGGCTGAGTATATGGCTGCTTGTGCAGCATGTACTCAGGTGATATGGATGCAAAGATAATTGGCAGATTTGGGTGCTGAAGTGAAATTACCAGTGAGTGTACGTTGTGATAATTAAAATGTAATTGATCTCAGTAAGAATCTAGTTCAACATTTAAGGAGCAAGCATATTGACATCCGGTATTACTTTATCAAGGATCAAGTGGAACAAGGCATAATTCAGTTGGAGTATATTGGCACTAAAAATCAAATTTTAGATATTATAACTAAACCTCTGTCCATAAAGCTATTTGAAAAGTACAAAATGAGTCTGTCTATGTGAATGCCCCCTCAAGCCTAAAGCTCAGGTGAATCCATAATCTTTACTATGCGGATTTTTCAGATTTGTAATTGTTGGCAAAAGGAATAGTACAGAGGGAGCTGTTAAGGAAGGAGAAGTTGTAATTGCTGTATAATGGCTTTTATTATGAGTATTACCAACAATCACAAAGGGAGAGATTGTTGTTCCCACAGCTTTGTATGGGTTGTAATTGTTGTTAACCAGATTTAAGTGTGCAAGTAAAAGTGGGTCATATCTCAGGAATTACAGGATAAGACTAGAATGTCAAATAACCTCGTAAAGTGATTTCTTTGGAGTGTACTTGTAGAGGGAGTTTAGCATTTCTGGAAGTTGGGCAGTTACGGGGGTAGTTTCTTTTGTATATTTTTAATTGTTCATGGGCAATCCTGGTCGTTCATTCAAGCATTCAAAGGATGAGATTGCAATAGAAAGAAAAGAGCAAGAAAAATAAATTAAGAAGGAGGATGATATTGAATTTTGAATAGAACAGTAATATGAAACCACATGGAGAGCCAAGAAAGACAATTCGCTATAGCTATAGTAAGCCCTACTAGGGTTTTCATTGAAGGCAATATATAAACCAAAACTTCAATATTTTTAAGTGGGGATACAGACCAGAAACGAAGGAGACCAAAAAAAGGGCGAAACACCATAAGATAGTGGAACGGGTGAGACCAGGTGAGACGTGAGTCCAAGTAAGGCGTGAGACTAGGTGACACGTGAGACTAGGTGAGGCGTGAGACTAGGTGAGGCATGAGACCAGGTGAAACGTGAGACCAGGTGAAATGTGAGACCAAGTGAGATGTGAGACCAGAATTGGTGACACCAGAACATACCGGAAGACTAGAATCAGTGAGATCAGAAAATGGTGAAACGGGTGACACTAGAACACACCGGAAGACCAGAATTGGTGAGACCAAAAAAGGGTGAAACAGGTGACACTAGAAGATCAGAATCGGTGAGACCAGAAAAGGGTGAAACATGTGTATCTAGAGGAGAAGTGAGACTAGAAATGGGTGAGACCAGAAAAGGGTGAAATGTGTGAGACCAGAAATGGTGAGACGTGAGACCTGGAGACAGTGTGATGATAAGACCAGAAAAGAGTGAGTTGTTTCCATAACCTTGTATGGGTTGTAATTGTTGTCAACTAGATTTAAGTGTGCAAGCAGAAGTGGGTCAATCTCAGGAATTATAGGATAAGATTAAAATGTCAAATAACCTTGTAAAGTGATCTCCTTGGAGTGAACTTGTAGGGGGAGTTTAGCATTTCTGGAAGTTGGGTAGTTACAGGGGTAGTTTCATTTGTATATTTTTAACTGTTCATGTGCAATCTTGGCTGTTCATTCAAGCATTCATAGGATGAGATTTTAGTAGAAAGAAAAGAGCAAGAAAAATAAATTAAGAAGGAGGATTATGCTGAATTTTGAATGGAACAGTAATATGAAGCCACATGGAGGGGCAAGAAAGGAAATTTTCCATAGCTATAGTAAGCCCTACTAGGGTTTCCATAGAAGCCAGTATATAAACCAAAACTTCAATATTTTTAAGTGGGGATACAGTCCATAAACGAAGGAGACCAAAAAACGGATGAAACACCATAATATAGTGGAACGGGTGAGACTAGCAAAGCATGAGACCAGGTAAGATGTGAGACTAGATGAGACATGGGTACAAAATTGGTGACACTAGAACACACCAGATGACCAGAATTAGTGAGATCAAAAGAGGGTGAAATGGGTGACACTAGAACACACTGGAAGACCAGAATTGGTAAGACCAGAAATGGTGAAATGGGTGACACCAGAAGACTAGAATCGGTGAGACTAGAAAAGGGTGAAACGCGTGTGACCAGAGGAGACATGAGACCAAAAATGGGTGAGACCAGAAAAGGGTGAAACGCGTGAGACCAAAGGAGACGTAAGACCATAAACGGGTGAGACCAGAAAAGGGTGAAATGCGTGAGACCAAAATCAGTGAGACGTGAGACCAGAAACGGTGAGATGTGAGATCTAGAGACGATGTGATGATAAGACCAAAAAAGAGTGAGACTGTGAGACGGTGAGACTAGGAAATGGGTGAGACAACCTAGAGAAGAAATTTGGTGAAGCATTTGAAATAACTCTACGAATTTTCAAATTTCTTCAAGAGAGGTTAGAGAGTGTTTTGGTGATCTTCCAAGCGGCAGTGAAGTAGCCTATTCAAATCAAACAGAGGCAAGATAAGTTAGAAGAAGGGTAGACACAGTAAGTAACACTCTTTGTATTGTGATTGCTTTATGTTTGTAATAGTGAAGGCAGTAGAAGATTAAGACATCCATTGTAATCATAGGGGATACTACACTGGTATTCTCAAGTATAGTGAATTGTCTCGATAGAGGAGGAATCTCTACCACTGTGGAGTATCTCACATTGATGGAACCACATAAATCTTTTGTGTCCTTACTTTGAATTTACATTTTGTGTTTTGAATTAGGTTGTGAACACAGCTAAAGAATCATCAAAACTTTAACCTAAAAGAAGACCTAATCAAGAACAACCAATCCGTGTAATAGGCAAGGTGTCTGAAAGGTAACTTTGGGGATTATTGTGACTGATAGGTAACAATAGATCTACCTTAATTGAAATTGAGAAAGAGTTCATTTCTGAAAAGAGTTTGAAGTTGTTCGCTTACCAATTAAAAAGAGGTAATATTGATTCACTCCCCTCTTAGCATTACAAACTAGTAGATCGCAGGGTGAAGTTGGAAACTTCACTTATGTTAGTATCTTTTTGTTTGTGTATCTATATCTTGATATTTTGTATTCACTTCTTATATTTTATCATATAATTTTGATTTTCTACCTCCATTTGTGCTTATTATTATATGTTTGGTCTTAAAAAAAAAATAAAAACAACAAAACATTTACTTATTTTGCTATCTTTACTTATATTTAAAAAATATTCTGATATGCTTCCTTTTTCAAGATTAATTTTTATCTCCTTTATTGTGTTTATCTATATAACATTTTACTTAATATTTTGTTTTCATCTTTTGTATCTTACCTACAATTTTTTATTCTTTGTTGTTTCTATGTGTTTGTATTATATAATATTATGCCTACAATGTCTATTGAAAAATTTGTATAGTTTATTTTTGAGATTGATTTTTCAAATCATATTGAAAAACAAAATATTGTAGAAACTTTGTACAATGTTTCCTTTCGAACTTGAAAATTTTCAAGAAAATATTGAAGGAGTACCTCTTGAAGCAATTCCTTAGATTAAGTTAGATTATTATATTGATATACATTTTATTTATCTATTAAGTCATCTTTTTATAAATCTTGCTCCTAGATTAAAGTTTAAAGAACCTGTATCTATGGACATTAATATGGATATAGACCTTGATCCAAATGCATGAAGGCATTATCACATTAAAATAAGACATCTTAGTTCATATCAACATAAGACATCTTAGTCTATTTCTGATATCTTTGTCTATTAATGTATATATTTAGCTATCTTTTTATTTTACAGATGCATAAAGCACTAGTAAATCCTAATTTGACCTCTTACATAGATATCAAAATCATTGCTCTGATAGTGATTGACCAGATGCCTTCCTTCCTTAAGCATCTCCTTTTATAGGTGCTTAGGGAGCTTTACTTGAGTGAGAGTCATCATGGTTATTTTGTGTTCTTGTAATGTTGTGGTAGATAAATGGAATCTGCTTTGTCAAAAGAAGTTTTGAGCTAATGGAGAATCTGCTTTCTACCTAAGCAGCTTTATCCTTTTGTGAAATTGTTTCTTGATGGGAATCCACTGAAAGAAGTTTTGTCTTTTTATGATGATAGTCCTTTGGTAGGAATCTACTCTTCCACTGAAAGACATTTTGCCTTCTTGTGATGATGGTTTACCAAAAGGATTTTTATCTTTTAGTAGGTTGGGCTTTTTAAGCCTTTTTTGGGTTTTGAGATGGACTTCGACTCTTAGGTAGGTTTTGAAAAGGTATTGGGTCTTATTTCCTTAGACTATATGTTAATCCAAGTTTTGAGATATTGTTAACCCAATGTTTTATAGGGTTTCAAGGTAAGTTGAGCCTTAATTTCTTAAGGGTTTTGTGGTTATATAGTTTTTGGATCCTTTTGTGGTCCTTGATTTTTTAAAGAGGATTGGGCTTTTGTAGGCTCAAGGTTTTATGGGTTTTAGTAATGGATTTATCCTTAGTTTATTTGGCTAAGGATTTTATGGAGTTTTTTAGAAGAGTCTTTCTTAAACTATATTAGTCTAAAGTTTTGGTTTTGAAGTGGGTTGGTCATTAGGTTTTGGAGAAGGTTGCAAAGGGTTTTGTTTGTCTTAGACTAAATTTGTTGTTCCCACAGCCTTGTATGAGTTGTAATTGTTGTTAACCAGATTTAAGTGTGTAAGTAGAAGTGGCTCATAACCTTGTACAAGATAAGACTAGCATGTCAAATAACCTCGTAAAGTGATCTCCTTGGAGTGAACTTGTAGACGGAGTATAGCATTGCTTAAGTCTTAGTGTGACAGTGTGACAAGGTGGTAATTATTCATGGGCAATCCTGGCTATTCATTCAAGCAGTCAAGGAATGAGATTTTCGTAGAAAGAAAAGAGCAAGAAAAATAAATTAAGAAGGAGGATAATGCTAAATTTTGAATAGAACAGTAATATGAAACCATATGGAGGGGTAAGAAAGGAAATTCACCACAGCTACAGTAAACCCTACTAGGGCTTTCATAGAAGGGAGTATATAAACCAAGACTTATCTCTTGTGGAGCAACCACCGTAAGATAGTGAGACCTAGAGAAGGTGAGATGTGAGAGCATACCAGACTTGAAAACTATGAAACATGTGAGAGCAGACCAAAAAGAGAGGATGTGAGACTTAAAGAAGGTGAGACATGAGAGTAGACCAGACCTAAAAACTGTGAAACATGTGAGAGCAGATTAGAAAAAGAGGACGTGAGACCTGAAGAAGGTGAGACGTGAGAGTAGACCAGACCTGGAAACTGTGAGATGTGAGAGCAGATCAGAACCAGAGAAGAGGTAAGACTAGGAGATTAGGTGAGATAAGACCAGAACGATGAGACTAGGTGAGACATGGAAATGTGAGACTAGGTGTGACCAGACCAGAACAGTGAGACCAAGTGAGACTTGGAAATGTGAGATCAGGTGAGACTAGACCAGAACTGTGAGACAAGGTGAGACTTGGAAACATGAGACCAGAAAAGAGGGAAACGGGTGACACCAGAACACACCGAAAGACTAGAATCGGTGAGACCAGAAATAGGTGAGACCAAAAAGGGTGTAACGTGTGAGACCAGGTGAGACCAAACCAGAGAAGATGTAAGACCTGGAGAAGGTGAGACGTGATACCAAACCAGGTGAGATGTGAGATCAAGCCAAGTGAAACGTGAGACCACATGAGACTAGACCAGAACGGTGAGACCAGACTAGATTGGTAAGACCTGGAAATGTGAGATTAGACTAGAACAGTGAGACCAGGTGAGATCAAACTAGAGAAGACGTGAGACTTAGAGAAGGTGAGACGTAAGACCAAACTAGGTGAGATGGTGAGACCGTGAGACAGTGAGATGGTGAGATGTGAGAACATGAGACAAGTGAGATAGTGAGATGGTGAGACTAAGAGTTGTGTGAGACAACCAATAAAAGAAGTTCGATGAAGCATTTGAGAGAAATCAATGTATTTTCAGATTTCTTCAAGAGAGGTTAGAAAGTGAAGCAGCCTATTCAAATCAAACAGAGGCAAGAAAAGCTAGAAGAAGGGTAAACACAGTAGGTGGCACTCTTTGTATTGTACTTTGTATTTGCAATAGTGATAGGAGTAAAAGATTAAGACATCCTATGTAACTATATTGCAATCATAGGGAATGCCACACTGGTATTCTTAAGCATAATAGATTGTCTTGGTAGAGGAAGAAACTCTACCATTGTGGAGTACATCACATTAATGGAACCACATAAATCTCTTGTGTCCTTACTTTAAATTTACATTCTATGTTTTGAATTGAGTTGTGAACACAGTTAAAGAATCATTAAACCCATAACCTAAAGCAGACCTAATCAAGAATAGTCAATCTGTCTAATTGGTAAGGTGTCTGAAAGGTAACTTTGGGGACTATTGTGATTAGTAGGTAACAATACATCTACCTTAGTTAAATCTGAGAAAGAGTTTGCTTTTGAGAAGAGTTTGAAGTTGTTCCCATACCTGTATATTGATGAGAGCTAAAGCATTAAAGAAGTAGAATACTTTAGCTTAAATTATTAGAATTTTTTTTAAGGGGTATGATATTGATTCACCCCCCTCTTAGTATCACAGACTAGTAGATCCTAGGGTGAAGTTGGGAACTTTAATTGGTATCAGAGTACAGGTTCACCAGTTTGAAGCTTAATAGCTTGGTGTACTAGTTTGAAGGGTTTCAGAAGTTTTAACTTGTTTAGCGTATTGAGAAATGGATGTCATTACTAGCATCAACACTACTTATAGTAAGAAGGTTCCAATTTTCAATGGAACCAACAACCATATGTGGAGAGCTTTGCAACCATAGGCATGAACGTGGTGAAATCTGTACAGGAGAGTTTTGTGCCCCTAGAAGAAGGTAAAGATCCAATCCCAGAGAAATTAAGGCAGTTTGAGATAAATGGAAAGGCCTCAAACGTCATCATTTCAGCATTGACAGATGCTAAATATGCTAAAGTTATGGACTGTAAATCTGCTAAGGAGATATGAGACAGATTACAGAAGGTCTATAAAGGTGATGGCAGAATGAAGGAGGCCAAGTTTCAAGTTTTCAAGGAAAGATATGAATCTCTCAAAATGCAGAAAAATGAGACAGTCTAAGAGTTTTTCACCAAGGTCATTGAAGTTGTAAATGATCTTAGAAGTCATGGGAAGAACTAGAAAGACTCATCTTTGTGAAGAAAATTCTAAGAATTCTACCTGAGAGGTTTGCCTCAAAGGTGGCAACCATAGAGGAGAGTAGAGATCTCAATTTTATGTCTCTGCATGATCTCCAGTGTAATCTTATTGTATATAAGATAAGAATAAAGTCAATTGAAAGCTCCTCAACATCAAAGCTATCAAAGGAGGCAGCTTTCAAAGCTATGAGACACTTGAAGATAAGAGAAGAGGAAGATCATCTAGTGAGGATGATCAAGATGATAAGGAAGAAAGTGAAGGTGAAGTGTTGGCTTACTTTACATGAAAATTCAAAAAGGGGTCTAAGAAGGGAAAAGGACAGTTGTCCTTGAGATGTTATCGTTGTTGGCGAACTGGACACTTTGCTTCTCAGTGCAAGGTGAAACTTGATGATGAAGATGAGGATGGTGATGATGAGCAAAATTCAAAATGGAGAAGACCATCATTCAAGTCACATTCAAGTCAAGGAAGTGCTGCAAGAAGACTGCCAACCCACAGAAGAAGAAGAGAGGCTCATTCAAGAGTTATGTGAGCCAGTCAAAAGAAGCTGATGTAGAGGAAGATGTAGATTCATCAGAGGAGCATGCTTTTATGGCATTAGCTCAATGTGGTAGTTCAACCTCTGAAGAGGAAGAGGAGATTGATGATGAAGAACTAGATCTTGAAGCTGAGTTAGAAGCAGTTTCAAAGGAGATAATTAAAAGGGGCATAACAATAAGAAGGTTGGAGGCACATATAAAACAAGTTGAAGCAAAGATTGAGGAAGCAGAAAGTCAAAAAGATGAAATAAGGGTTGAACATATTGACTTAAAGAGAAACTTTGAAGAACAGATCAAAATATGTGAAGACCTTACAATGGAGCTTGCCGCAAGGACTTCAAGAATTGAAGAAATGAAGATAAAGTTGCTGAGACTCCAACAACAACTTAAAAAGAGTAAAGAGAACTTGCAGAAGCTTGAAGTGGTAGGAGAAACAAGCTTTGCAAGAGAAAAGAAGAATGAAGAGAAAGTGCAGCAATCTAATGTTGCACTGCCTAAAGAGAATGAGACTTTGCCACAAAAGTGAAAAGAGAAGACTCTGACTCAAAAGAAGATAACTGAAAAAGAGAAGATAGTTATCAAACTAAAGCCAAGACCAAAAATGATGTATGTAATTAAAGAGTAGTAGCCTATAGCTGCTACGTCTCAGAAAGAAAAGATTGATCAGCCAGGAACAGTGATGGCTGAAAATAAAAAAGATTTGAAGAAGCAACCAAGGGTTGCAAACAAAAATGAAGAAAAGAAAGTCAAGTAGCTAAGGAAAATGGCTGAACAAAAAAAGGAGAAGAAGGTGGCTGAAATGAAAGCCACACAAGCAAAGAAGCCAGCAATTGTGCCCATACAGCAAGTAATGAATATAAGGAAACAAGCTATGGTTAGACCCAAGAAGAGGCAGTTTCAAGGTCACTACTTTTATTGTGAAGTCCAGTATATGTTGGTGGAGAATGCCAGTATATGTCTCCAACTTGAGAAGATACAATGCAACATATAGGGGGAGACAATACAAAATTTAAAGGAGAACACCTGTCGTGTGTTCTTGCACATATTGTAAAAAGCAAAGACACTCTAACAAGGATTGTTGGTAGAAGCCTAAACCAGTAGTTTCAAAGAACAAGTTTGCTATATTGGCAGATTTGGAACAATGTGAAAGGTGTGGGTAGGATGACCATAATGCCAAGAGATGCATGACACTTCTCCCTGAACAAGAGAAGACATTCAATGGCACAGTAAAACCAACTGGTACAGTTAAAGCTGAGAAAAAGGAGAAAACTATCTTCAAGTTAGTTCAAAAAAAGGAATTTAAAGCTAAAAGGGAGGAGGCTAATATAGCTGAAATTGCACTAAAGGTTGACTACAAGGATTAGAAGTGGATCCTTGATAGTGGATGCACTTCACATATGATAGGAGACAAGAGTGAATTATTAAAGCTGAACAAGTTAAGAGAAGGTAGAGTCAAGTTTGGCAATGACGATTTACTCAACATCAGTGGTCAAGGGTTAGTAAATATTGGAAATGGAAAGTTGAAAGATGTTCTACACGTTGAAGGACTAAAATATAATCTAGCATCTATCAGCCAACTATGCAATGAAGATCATAAGGTGATATTCACAAAAATAGGTTGCCAAGTAAAGAGTAAAGAAGGCAATACTGTTACAACTGGGAATAGAACAGCTGGAAATTTATATGTGATTGATGAGGATAAGACAAATAGCTGTTTACTTACAAAAGAAGAAGAAAATCAAGTCTGGCATAGGAGTCCAGGACACTTAACACAGAAGAACATAAGGAAGCTGACCATTACTCATGTAATCAGAGACATTCTAGACTTCAAGAGAGAGAGGGAGTATGTCTGCTTAACATGCTCTAAAGGAAAACAGGTCAGAAAGCAGTATAAGACCAAAGAGTTCAGTTCTGAAGTAATGCTTGACATTGTACATACTGATTTGTATGGGCTGATGAGAACAAAAGGATTGAATGGTGAGAGGTACTTCAACTTGTTTGTTGATGATTATTCCAGAAGGACCTACATCATGCACTTCAAATACAAGTCAGAAGTCTTGAAATGCTTCAAGAGATACAGAAGGTTGGCTAAAAATGAGAGTGGAAAGAAAATCAAAGTATTAAGGTCAGATTAAGGCACTGAATTCACAAATGAAGCTTTTAAAGATTACCTTGAGAAGCATGGAATTCACCATCAGATGGCAGTAGCAAGAACACCTTAACAAAATGGGGTGGTAGAGAGGAAAAATAGAGCTGTGGTTAAAATGGCAAGGACTCTACTGTTGGAATCCAAGCTTCACATCAGATTTTGGACAGAAGTAACATTTACAGTCATGCACCTACTGAACAGAGTTTTACTAAGGCCCAATTCTGATAAGACTCCATATGAGCTATGGAGTGAGAATAAGACAACAGTCAAGTATCTTAGAATCTTTGACAGCCCATGTTTTATGAAGAACAAGGAGCAAAACTTGGGAAAATTCCATGCTAGGTCAGATGAAGGCATCTTTATAGGATACTCAGCAAAGACAAAAGGTTATAGAGTTTTTCTGCATAAACTGGAAAAAGTAGTCACTTCCAGTGATGTGAGAATAGATGAAAACTAGAAAATAATGCATAATGGAGAAGCTAAGGACAGTGAAGAAGATGACTTCAAGATAGATGAAGAATTAGACCAACATGAAGAAGAGGAAAAAGAAATAAGTTCAGACTTAGAAAAGAGTGAGTCTGAAGATAGAGAAAGAGATTCTCTTGCAACTAAGATTGTTAGTTGCAAGAGAGAAAGACAATGAAAATGTGGACCAATGCTCATCAAGGAAATCAGATCATAGGTGACCCATCAGTAGGAGTTACAACAAGAAGAAGAATTGTGGGAGCTATTGCTTTACTCTCATAAGTTGAACCTAAATCTATTGAAGAGGTTGCACAAGACAAAGCCTAAGTCAAAGCTATCAATGAGGAGCTGGATCAAATCGAGAAGAATGAAACATGGGAGCTGGTTCCAAGACCCACTACTAAGAATGTCATAGGAGCAAAATGGGTGTTTAGAAGTAAACACAATGAAGATGGCAAGGTGGTGAGGAATAAGGCTAGGCTGGTTTACAAAGGCTACACTCAGATAGAAGGAGTAGATGTTGATGAAACCTTTGCACCAGTAGCAAGGTTGGTAGCACATAAGAGGTATAAAGTTTACCAGATAGATGTGAAATTAGCCTTTCTAAATGGGCTCCTAAAAGAAGAAGTATATATTGAACAATCCGATGGAGTACAAATCAATAAGGATGAGACACACGTGTGCAAACTGAAGAAAGCCTTGTATGGCCTTAAATAAGCCCCAAAAGCATGGTACAGTAGGCTGGATGCTTATTTAAGAAGGTTGAACTTTAAAAGAGGAACAATTGATAATAACCTATATGTGTTCAACTTAGAGAAAGGCCAGTTGATAACCATAGTATATATAGATGACATCATTTTTGGAGGGGATCACTCTGAGCTATGCCAAGAATTTGCATAGAAGATAAGTGAGGAATTTGAGAAAGATGATAGGGAGCCTTCTGTACCTTACAGCATCAAGTCCTGATCTCATGTAATCTGTGTGCATCGCTAGTAGATTCCAAACTAATCCTAAGGAATCTTATATGTTGGCAGTGAAAAGAATTCTAAGATACGTCAAAGGGACATTGGAAATAGGTTTGTGGTATCCTGCCATGGATTCTGTAAAATTATGAGCATACACTGATGCAGTGATGCAGATTGGGCAAGAAGTACAGATGACAAAAAATTAACCAATGGCTGCAGCTTCTACTTGGGTTTAAAGTGTGTTGTATGGTTAAGTAGAAACCAAAATAATGTTGCTTTGAGCACAGCTAAGGCTGAGTATGTGTTTGCTTGTGCAGCGTGTACTCAGGTGATATGGATGCAAAGACAATTAGCAGATTTGGGTGTTGAAGTGAAGTTACCAGTGAATGTATGTTGTGATGATCAAAGTGCAATTGATCTTAGCAAAAATCCAGTTTAACATTCAAGGAGCAAGCATATTGATATCCGGTATCACTTTGTTAAGGATTAAGTGGAACAGGGTACAATTCAGTTGGAGTATGTTGGCATTAAAGATCAAATTTCAGTATTCTAACTAAACCTTTATCCACAAAGCTGTTTGAAATGCACAGAATGAGTCTATCTGTGCAAATGCCTCCTCAAGCTTGAAGTTCAGATGAATCCTCAATCTCTACTTTGCAGGTTTTCCAAATTTGTAATTGGTTGGCAAAGGGGGAGAGAAGCAATAGTGTAGGGGGAGCTGTTAAGGAAGGGGGAGTGCATATTTAGGGGGAGTTGTAATCCATCTGCTTCAGGATTTTATTATTGCATAATAGTTTTTGTTGTGAGTGTTGCCAACAATTATAAAGGGGGAGATTGTTCCCATAGTCTTGTATGGGTTATAATTGTTGTCAACCTAATTTAAATGTGCAAGTAATAGTAGACTAAAATGGTGAGAGTAGGTGAGACTTGGAAACGTGAGACCAAAAAAGAGGGAAACAGGTGACACTAGAACACACTGGAAGACCAAAATTGGTGAGACTAGAAATAGGTGAGACCAGAAAAGATGTAATATGTGAGACCAGGTGAGACGTGAGACCAAGTGAGACCAAACTAGAGAAGATGTGAGACCTAGAGAAGGTGAGACGTGATACCAAACCAGGTGAGATGTAAGACCAAACCAAGTGAAACATGAGACCACATGAGACCAGACCAGAACAGTGAGAAAAAGTGAGACCAGACTAGAATGGTGAGACCTAGAAACGTGAGACTAGACTAGAACGATGAGACTAAATGAGACCAAACGAAAGAAGATGTGAGACCTAGAGAAGGTGAGACGTGAGACCAGACTAGGTGGGACGGTGAGACCAGGAAACGAGTGAGACCGTGAGACAGGGAGACAATGAGATGGTGAGAACAGGAGATAGATGAGACAGTGAGATGGTGAGAACAGGAGACATGTGAGACAATGAGACGGTGAGATGGTGAGAACAGGAGACAAGTGTGACAGTGAGACGGTGAGACGGTAAGACCAATAGTTGTGTGAGACAACCAAGAGAAGAAGTTTGGTGAAGCATTTGAGAGAATTCAACGTATTTTTAGATTTTTTCAAGAGAGGTTAGAGAGTGTTTTGTTAATCTTGCAAGTGAGAGTGATGTAGCCTATTCAAATTAAACAGAGGCAAGACAAGCTAGAAGAAGGGTACAACAAGTGACGCTCTTTGTATTGTACTTACTTTGTATTTGCAATAGTGAAAGGAGCAAAAGATTAAGACATCCGTTGTAACTACATTGCAATCATAAGGAATACCACACTGGTATTCTCAAGCATAGTGAATTGTCTCGATAGAGAAAGAAACTCTACCACCGTGGAGTATGTTACATTAATGGAACCACGTAAATCTCTTGTGTCCTTGCTTTGAATTTACATTTTGTGTGTTGAATTGAGTTATGAACACAGTTAAAGAATCATCAAACCATAACCTAAAAAAGACCTAATCAAGAACAGCCAATCTGTCTAATAGGCAAGGTGTCTGAAAGGTAATTTTAGGGACTATTATGATTAGTAAGTAACAATAGATGTACATTAGTTGAATTTGAGAAAGAGTTCGCTTTTGAGAAGAGTTTGAAGTTGTTCACACACCTGCATATTGACGAGAGCTAAAGCATTAAAGAAGTAGAATACTTTGGCTTAAATTATTAGAGTTTTTTTAAGGGGTGTGATACTGATTTACCCTTAATCTTAGTATCACAAACTAATAGATCCTAGGATAAAGTTGAGAATTTCAAAATTAGTCTAAGTTATAGGGAAAGTTGTGTCGTGTTTTCCTTTTCTTTTTTCTTTTTTTCTTTTTATTCTTTTAGATGCATATAGTTTAAACCAATAAAAGAAAAGAAAACAAATTTTATACTGATACACAAAATCATAAAATTAGTTTTGAATGTCTTTGTAATTTTTGGAAAAGTTATTGAAAAACCATATTTTCTTTATATAGAATTATGTTTTGCATAGAAATCATTATGCAAAAGTTTTTTATTATCCTGAAAATCCTTTTATAACATATATAATTCATGTGTGAGATTTTTAGTGATTTTAGATGTCACTGGTGAGTTTGGTGCTGACAAGTTTTTCTAGTTTTGGTATTTTGAATGGGGGATGTTTGTTTGGTAGTTAGTGTTTTGAAAAGAGGTGCTTGGGATATTCGAGATAGAGAATCTTTATAACTAGTTTTTATAAAGTAAATTTATGATTGGTGAGGGGTTGTATGCCTATCTTAAATATAAGGTTGAAGAGACAAACCCAACCTACTAAAAGACAAAACTCCTTTTGGTGGTAAAATAGAATCCCACCAAAGGACCATCATTACAATAAGATAAAATGTCTTTCGGTGAAAATGTAGATTCCCATTAAAGAATCATCATCACAAAAGGAAAAAACTTCTTTCAGTGGATTCTCGTCACAAAGCATTATTACAAAATGGCAAAACTACTTAAGTGGAAAGCAGATTCTCCATCAAACTTAAAACTTCTTTTAATAAAGCGAATTCCATTTATTTGCCATAACATTAAAAGAAGACAAAACAACTATAATGACTTTTACTCAACTAAAGCTCTCCAAACATCTATAAAAAGGAGCATGCTCAAGGAAGAAAGGCATCTGGTCATTCACCCAAAATTGTATCCCTTAGTTTTCTCCCTTTATTCTCTCTCTAAATTCATGCTCTTTCTCTCTCTCTCTATGTAAACAACCCTCGTAAAACATCCTCCATTAGTTCAATAATATTTCTTTCTTATTACCTGTGCTTGTCTTCTCTCTTTTTTTACCATTTCACATTGAGCATAGCAAGCTTAAGCATGAAATGGGAAAATAAAAAATGTTAATGGAAGAAAGCCCAAACCATACATTGTTGAGCTCATCTTTGATGGCTAATGTCGAATTTGTTGTCAAAAGCATCTTATATATATGTCCTTATTGATTTGATATCATGGGTGCCTTTAAGATGTGTTTATTACATTTACAAAATGTTGGCAGCTAATTTATTCAAGGGTTAAAGAAGACAACATTGGTGGAATGTGGTGAGAATATGGAGAGAAAATAGGGCTGAAATTAGGATGTTATTAGCCTTACCTTATGCTCCCAAAAATGACAAGTTGATTGAAATTGCTAATGGCATTTTGGCTATACAAAAAACACTAATTATTGCCTCTAGTCTTGTGTTTAGCTGTGGCACTACAAGTCACTTACTGGGTACAAGTCATTTCTGACTATTGACCTTAAATTCAAGAAATCAATGATGCCCATTGATGGTAGGGTAACCTTAAGTTTAAGGAATCAATGCTGACTATTGATGGTAGAACAATCCTAAACTCAAGGCTTATAAATACCCATACAACTACCAAGAGAGAAAACAAGATAGGGTGAGTGGTAGAAACACAAGAGAAAGCTATAAAGAACTAAAAAAGAGAGTTGTAGAGAATGAAAGAGAAAGTTGCAAAGAAATAGAAAAAAAAGAGCTGTAGAGCAGAAAAGAGAGAGTAAAGCAGAAAAAAGAGAAACTCAGTCAAGTAGTAAAGAGAGAAACCTGACAAAGGCAAAAGAAAAACTCGACAAAGGAAAAAGAGAAACCTAGCAGAGTTAAGAGAGAAACCTAGTAGAGGTAAGAGAGAAACTTGATAGAGGCAGAAAGCTGAGACCGATAGTAGGATAGAAGACTGGTAGTAATGAAGGAAAGAATGGTAGAAAGCTTGAGCAAAGACAAGTAGAGAAAGGGCAGAGACTGGTAATAAGAAAGGAAAGAGTGGTAGAAAGCTTGAGTAAAGACTAATAGAGCTTGAGCAGAGATTAGCAGTGAGGAAGGAGAAAATAGCAGAATGCTTGAGTAGAATGGTAGAGAGCAGAGAATGGAAATAAGGAGAGAACAATAGAAAGAAAGGAGAAGATCAATTTGTTGTCACAGTAGCCTATGCACATGAAGATATCTTTCTCAGGGGAGTTTTTGTTATAATCTTTTTATGAACTTCTTGAAAAAAGGTGGGAAACCTTGGGGTGGTCAGGAAATCATTGTAAATGGTTAAAGAGTGACCTTTCCATAGTGGTTAAGGAGAGATCCTTCCAGTACATTAGTAATATCTCTTGACTGCAATGGTGGATTGTGTGATCTATAAGAGATCCTATTACATCGTGGATATAGCTCACACATTATAGGTAAGCCACATAAAAATTCTGTGTTTTTTATGCTTGTGCTTGCTTGGTGTTCATACAACCATTTTTATATAAAGAAGTAAGATAAAATTGGATCATAGACTTTAAGAGGTCACAGAAGTTTAATCTAGATAGATTTGTAAAAAGTAAGCATCCCACATTGATTCGTCCCCTCCCCCTCTCAGTATGAGATGTAAGAAGGTTTTTATTAATTGGTATTAGAGCATGGTTCCTTTGTTGATCCATTCTACCTACTTTGATTTGAAATTTTTTTGTTGCTATTGAGTATCTTTATATCTACTACTAGTTAATATCATGAAAAGTATAAGCAATGTTAATACTAGTTAATATCATGAAAAGTACAAGAGTGCTCCCATGATTGATGGATAAAATTATCAATTATGGAAGAAAAGAATGCTTTCATATTTGTTGTCACTTAGTCTGGTTGTGTTTGAATCTATTGTTAGTGGCTTCACTCTTGCTACTAAAGGTGCTATTATGATACCTACTGATAAAAAGAATTTAAAGTATGATGGAACGGCTAGAAATGCCTTATATGCCTCTTTATTAGACAAAGAATTCACAAAAATGATGAGGTGCAATATGACCAAAAAACTTTGGGACAAATTGAAGAATATTTATGAAGGAGACAAGGTTGTAAAGGAAGCTAAGTTACAAATTTGGAGGAGCATATTTGAAGATATAAAGATGTTAAATGATAAATCAGTGGATGCCTTCTTTACAAGAGTAAATGAAATTGTATGCTCCAATAAAGGCTATAGAGAGGAGATCAACGATGCCATTGTAGTAAGAAAGATACTTAGAACCTTACTATAAGCTTTTAATGCTAAAGTTTCCTTCATAAAAGATAAAGATTTGGATAGATTGTCCCTAGATGATTTACATAGCATATTAATAGCTTATGAAATGAGAATAGCTCCAATGAAGAAAAAAAAAAGCCTCAGGTAAAGAAGGTTAGCCTTTAAGGTAATGAAGAAATTAAAGATTAAAGAAGAAGATAAAGACTAACAACAGCTCTAAATTAGAAGATGGTGATGCTAAACTTGATAAAGTCATAGCATATATCACCAAAAATATGAAAAAAGGAAAAGAGAAATACAAGGGAAAATTACCTTTAAAGTACTTTAGTTATTAAGGCAGTGGGTACTTTGTAGAGGATTGCCTAAAGAGAAAAGAAATAGACAATGATGATGATGATAATCTAGGTCCAAAAAGGAGAACAAGGAAATCCATCAAGTCTAAAGTTGGGAATTCAAGTACCAAAGGCAAAAAGAAAGTCTTTAGATTTAAAAGAAGAAATTTCTTGAGCAAGTTGGATGAGAAAAATTCTGAAAATGAAATTAATGATGATTTTGATGATGATACTACAAAAAATATGTTGGTTGCACAGGTAAATGATGAGAAAGAATCTTCAAGTTATAAGGAATCAGCTGAAGAGGAAGAGAAAAAAATGGTGTAACAACTTGTTAAGAGTTTGTTTACACAAAAACAATAAGTTGGAAAAGAAGGTAAAGAATCTCAAAAAGTTAAATAAAAATTTTGATGTTGATAAATCAGATCTTTAAGTGAAAGAAAAGGAATTTGAAGCAAAAGAGAATGTTACTTGAAAAGAATTGAGGAGTTAAATGTACATGAGGTAGAGTAAGGCAAAATACACAAAGATCTTGATGCTAAGATGATTACACAAGAGCAAGAAGTGCTAAATTTGCAAGCCAAGTTCCACAAGGTTGAATTTGAATTAAAAAAGTATGAAAAGAGCTTTATTCAGGCCATAGAAGTGAGAGGATAGTCTTTTTCAACAAATGCTATCAAGGATGATACTACCAAAAAGTTGGATGAGTGTCTAAGAAAACAAAGACCTCATTTCATAGGGAAGAAAGAACTTGGCTATATTGAAAAGCCAAATAAGAAGGTAGAAGAGAAGAAGAAAATTGTGTTTGTACTTAAAAGCAAACACAATGAAAAGATAAAATTGAAAGAAGTTGATGTTATGAAAAAAAGAAACTAACCCAAGCTAAAATGGGTTAGGAAAGATATGATGAAAAATCCTATCTAAAGGAGATAGGTTGTCAAATATGGAAAAAAAAAATGTTGTCACACTTAAAAATCAAGTGGCTAAAAGTGTGAGAAATAATCCAAATGCTAATTATTACCAAATAAGTGCTAAAGATAGGATATATGAACTTGGTGAAAGAAGAAAATTCAAATTTAAAAAATTTTGTTGGTTCTATAATAAGTAGAGGCCAATGTATGCTAGAGTAATAGGCCTATAATAAAAAGGAATATGAGGTAAGAGTTTAGGGGGAGACTTTATCAAAAAAGGAGATAACATCAAGTGAAAAAAAAGCCAAATTCTACTAAGAAACAAATTTGATATATTTAAAGAAATTTGTATTAGATGTGGAAAGGTTGGACATATTACTGAAGAATGTTTGACATTACTACTATGTTAGAGAATGCAAAGGAGAATAACTACATATGCTCCTACATTTAGCTAAAGAAGAAGAAGAAGAAGAAGAAAGTAAATGGCAATGGTTATGGAAGTAGCCTTAAAAGTTTCCAAGAAAGAAAAGTCATGGATCCTTGATAGTGGTTGCTCTTCACACATGACAGAAGACTTTAAACTGTTGAAGGAAGTAGAAAAATATAAAAGAGGGGCAGTCACATTTGGCAATGATGGTACTTTAAAGATTAAAGGTATTGGTTCTACTAAAATTGGTGCAAAAAAAGATAAAATTAGAGGAAGTGCTTTATGTTAAAAGGTTAAAACACAATCTAATTAGTGTTAGCCAAATTTGTAATGATGGGCATGAAGTTACTTTCAACAAGTAATGGTGCTATTCTCACAAAGGGAGAAAGAACAAATGCAAACTTATACCAAGTTTCCAGCAACAAAGAGGATTCTATGTAAACTACAATAAGGCTAAAAAGATATGAAGAAACCTCATTGATTTTTAAAGTTGAATCCAAGTTAATGGAAGAAGCATTAAAGTACAAGGAATGAGCATGTGCTATGAATGAAGAGCTATATTAAATTGAAGAGAACAACACTTGGTATTTAGTTCCAAGACCTAAAGGGAAAAACATCATTAGAACCAAGTGGGTGTTTAGAAATAAGCTTAATAAAAATGGTGAGGTTGTAAGAAACAAAGCAAGAATTATCTGCAAAGGCTATTCATAAGTAGAAAGTGCTAATTTTAGAGAGACTATTGCTCTTATGGCTAGACTTAAAGTAATCAAAATATTCATGACCATTGTTGCTCAGAGAAATTACAAAGTTTATTAGATAGATGTGAAATTAGTATTTTTGGATGAAGAGCTTAAAGAAGAGGTATTTATTGAACAATCTGATAGTTTTATACTTGATCATGATGGTTCAAGTGTGTGAAAATTGAAAAAGGTTTTATACAACTTAAAGTAAGTTCCAAAAGCATGGTATTCCAAACTAAATATATGTTTCAAGGATATAAAGTTTAGAAAAGGGAATTTGGACAACAACTTGTACATAAAGGAAGATAAAAAAGACCAATTAATTGTTATAATTTATGTTGATGACATAATTTTTACTGCTAAAAAAGAGGCCTTTTGCATAGCCTTTGTAGATTAAATGAAGAAGTTTAAGATGTCTATACTAGGTGAAATGAAATTCTTTTTAGGGTTACAAGTTTTGCAAAGCAAGGCTAGAATTTTCCTTTCCCAAGAAAAATATACTTATAAGCTGTTAAAAAGGTTTGGGATGGAGAACTCTGTAGAAGTAAACACTTTCATTGCTATTGAAACAAAGTTGAGTAAAGATAAAGAAGGAAATTTTGGTTTATTAGAAGGAAAATAGAAAGTTGATTGGAAGTTTACTGTATTTGACAACATCAAGGCCTAATCTTATTTTTATTGTAACACTGTGTGTTAGATTTCAAAGTGAGCCTAAGGAATCTCATTTCGTGGCTGCTACAAGAATCCTAAGATACACCTTAGGATCTACTATTTTGTGATACTGAGAGGGGGGATGAATTAGTATCACCACAAGTCGCAATTTGCAGGTAAGTGAACAACTTTAACCTTTTCTTAAAAGTGACCTCTTTCTCAAACTCGACTAAGGTAGATCTATTGCTACCTACTAATCATAATAGTCCCCAAAGTCACCATTTAGACACCTTGCCTAATAGACAATTTGGATGTTCTTGTTTTGGTTTTCGTTAGGTTATTGTTTGGCTAATACTTTAACTTTACAACTCTATTCAAAACACAGAAACTAATGCAAAGTAAGGACACACGAGATTTAAGTGTTTTCATCAACATGATGTACATCCATGGTCGTAGAGACTCTTCCTTACTAAGACTATCCACTATACTTAAGAATTCCAGTTACAATGGATGTCTTAATTCTCTGCTCTTTTCACTATTGTAATTACTAAGCAAGTACAATATAAAGAGTGTCATTTACTGTGTCTACCTTTCTTTTAACTTGTCTTGCCTCTGATGAATTGAAAGGCTACTCCACTACCATTTAGAAGTTCACTGCAATGCTTTCTAACCTCTCTTGAAGAAATCTAGAAATACGTTAAGTTCTTTCTGATGCTTCGTCGAATTTTTTCTCTAGGATGTCTCACACAACTCCTGCTTTCACCATCTCACGGTCTCACCCATCTCCTATTCCACATCTCATGGCCTGCCTCACATTTTTGGTTTGGAGTTACACGTCTCATGCATGTTTCTAGTTTGTACCCTTTGCTGGTCACACACCTCATGCACGCTTCTGGATTGGCATGCCTTACCAATGTTTCTAGTTTGCACTTATTCGTTTCACACCTTTGGGCAGCTTGGTTTGCTCTCCCGGTGGTCTCCTCTTTCATGGTTTCTCCTCTCTTCCCTTATGGATGGTGTGCTGTCTCCTCCGTCACAGTTTTGCTGCACTCCTCTATCACGTTTTGTTGCACTCTGCACTCCTCCCGTTTCTAGTTTTTGCCTCACCTTAAGTTTTTAGTTTTCTTCTCTTCTAGGAGTGGTGCATTTCTGGTTTTGCCCTCACCTCATGTTTCTAGTTTTCTTCTCTTTCAGGGGTGGTGCATTTTTGGTTTTGCCCTCTTTGCTAGTTTCATGCTTTACGCACTTGTCCACTTCTGGTTTCTTCTCTGACAGGTCTCTCTCTCTTCCCATCGCACGGTTTTCTCCTTGTCATGTCATCCTTTTCTCTCTCATTGTCTAACTGGGTCTCCTTTCTTTTGCTCTCCCATTTCTCTTCAACGATGGCTCTCCCAGTTATGGTTTTCACATTGTCTCCCTCTTCTGGTTTGTATCCGTGTCCTCTTTTCTAGTGTGTGTGTGTGTGGGTGTGTGTGTGTTTTTACTCTTTCGATGGAGTCTCTCTTTCTCCCGGTGGTGTATGTTTGGTCTAGTTTACTCTTCCGATAGTGGGCTTCTCTCTTTTATGGTGGCAGGTGCCTCCTTTTCTGGTTTGTACCATTTAGCTCTCTCGGTGACTGCTTTCTCACGGTTTTTTCTGGTTTGTGCGTTTAGCCCTCTGGTGTTGTCTCCTTACCGTCCACCCGTGTATTCACTCTTCTTTTTGCCATGTACCACTTTGGCTGGTTCCTCTGTTTTGCCGTGTTAGTGTTTTGCCAGTTGTTGTATTTTGTCGTTCCTTTATGTTTTGCCGTGCAGCACTTGCTTGTGTTTGCCAAATGCTCTCTTATGTTGGCCTCTTATGTTTTTCCATGTATTTAATTGTGTTGGCCTTTTGTGTTTTGTCGTGTATTCAATTGTGTTGACCTTTATATATTCCTCCATGAAACCTTAATAGGGCTTACTTGCGGTGAATTTACTGTCTTGCCCTTAGATTTACTTTCTTGTCCTTCCATGTGGCTTTACTTTTTTGCACACTTAAACCTAGTTGACAACAATTACAACCCATACAAGGCTGTGGGAACAACAACTTCCCCCTTTGTAATTGTTGGCAATACTCACAACAAAAGCCATTATGCAGCAATTTCAACTCTCCCTAAATATGCACCCCCCTTTCTTAATAGCTCCCCCTACATTATTGCTTCTCTCCCTCTTTGCTAACCAATTACAAATCTAAAAAACTAGCAAAATAGAGATGGAGGATTCACTTGAACTTCAGGCTTGAGGAAGTGTTTGTACAGACAGACTTATTCTATGCTTTTCAAACAGCTCTGTGGACAGAGATTTAGTTAGATCTTGTGTAGCCTCTTCAACAGATTTAGGTTCAACTTATGAGAGTAAAGCAGTAGCTCCTACAATTCTTCTTTTTGTTGTAACTCTTGTTGATAAGTCACCTATGATGTGATTTTCTCGATGAGCATTGGCCCACATTTTCTTTGGCTTTCTTTCTGGCACAGTCTTAGTTGCAAAAGGATCTCTTTCTTCATCTTTATACTCACTCTTCTATGAGTCTGAACTTACTTCTTATTCCTTTGCTTCAGGTTGGTCTAATTCTTCATCTACATTGAAGTCATCTTCTTCATTGTCTTCAGCTTCTCCATTCTGCATTGTTCTCCAGTTCTCATCTATTCTCACATCACTGAACGTGATCACTTTTCCCAACTTATGCAGAAAAACTCTGTATCCTTTTGTCTTTGTTGAGTATCCCACAAAGATGCCTTCATTAGACCTAGCATTGAATTTTCCCAAGTTTTGCTCTTTGTTCTTCACAAAACATGGGCTGCTAAAGATTTTGAGATACTTGGCTATTGTCTTTTTCCCACTCTATAGCTCATATGGAGTCTTATTAGTATTGGACCTTAGTAAAACTTTGTTCAGTAGATGCACTGCTGTAAATGTTGCTTCTATCTAAAATCTTGTGTGAAGCTTGGATTCCAGCAGTATAGTTCTTGCCATTTCAACCACGTCTTTGTTTTTCCTTTCTACCACCCTGTTCTGTTAAGATGTTCTTACTGCTGCCATTTGATGGTGAATACCATGCTTCTCAAGGTAATCTTCAAAATCTTCATTTGTAAATTCAATGCCTTGGTTTGACCTCAATACTTTGATCTTCCTTCCACTCTCATTTTCAGCCAATCTACTGTATCTCTTGAAGCAATTTAAATCTTCTGACTTGTGTTTGAGGTGTATGATGCAAGTCCTTCTCGAATAATCATCAATAAACAAGATAAAGTACATCTCACCATTCAATCTTTTTGTTCTCATTGGTCCACACAAATCAATATGCACAGTGTCAAGCATTGCTTCAAAATTGAACTCTTCGGTCTTATACTGCTTTTTGGCATGTTTTCCTTTAGAGCATGCTGAGCAAACATACTCTCTCTCTCTCTCCTCAGATTGAGAATGCTTTTGATTGTATGAGTAGTGGTCAGCTTCTTCATGTTCTTTTGTGATAAGTGTCCCTATCTCCTATGCTAGAGCTGATTTTCTTCTTCCTTTGTAAGTAGATAGTTGTTTGCCTTATCCTCATCAATCACGTACAAATTTCTAGCTGTTCTCTTCCTAGCTGCAACAGTATTGCCTTCTTTACTCTTTACTTGGCAACCTATTTTTGTGAATATCACTCTGTGGTCGTCGTTGCATAGTTGGTTGATAGATACTAGATTATATCTAAGTCCTTCAACATGCAGAACATCTTTCAGCTACTTTTCCAATATTTACTAACCCCTGACCACTGATGTTGAGTGAATCGTCATTTCCAAACTTGACTCTACCTTCTCTTGACTTGTTCAAGTTTGATAATTTACTCTTGTCTCCTGTCATGTGTGAAGCACATCCACTATCAAGGATCCATTGCTTATCCTTGTAGTCAACCTTTAGTGCAATTTTAGCTATATTAGCCACCTCCCTTTTTGTTCTATATTCCTTCTTTTGAAATGGCTAGAAGATAGCTTTCTCCTTTTTCTCAGCTTTGATTACGTCGCTTGTTTTCACTATGCCATTAAGTGCCTCATCTTGATCAGGGAGAAGTTTCATGCATCTCTTGGCATTATGACCATCTTGCCCACACCTTTTACACTATTCTAAGTTTGCTAATACAGCAAACTTGTTCTTTGAAACCACTGGTTTGGGCTTCCACCAATACTCCTTGTTAGTGTGTCCTTGCCTTTTACAATATATGTAAGAACTCACAACAGGTGTTTTCCTCTGAAATTTGTATTGTCTCCCCCTGTATGCAACATCGTATCTTCTAAAGTTGGAGACATATACTAGCCTTCTCCACTAGCATTTACTTGCCTTATGACCCCAAATTCCACAATAAAGACAGTAACCTTGAAACTACATCTTCTTGGGTCTAATCACAGCTTATTTTCTTTTGTTCATTACTTGTTATGTAGGCAATGTAGCTGGCTTCTTTGCTTGTGTGGCTTTCATGTTAGCCACCTTCTTCTCCTTCTTTTGTTTAGCCATTGCCCTTGGCTAGCTGACTTTCTTTTCTTTTTGAGACATAGCAGCTATGGGCTGCTACTTTTTAACCACATAAATCATTTTTGGCCCGAGCTTTGGTTTGATAACTATCTTCTCTTATTCAATTATTTTCTCCTGTGTTACAGCCTTCTCTTTTAACTTCTGTGGCAAAGTCTCTTTTTTTTTTCTCTTGCAGAGCTTGTTTCTCTTACCACTTTAAACTTCTGCAAGTTCTCCTCACTTTTTTTGAGTTGTTGCTGAAGTCTTAGTAACTCTATCTCTATTTCTTCAATTGTTGAAGTCCTTGAGCCAAGCTCCTTAGTAAGGTCTTCACATATTTTGATATGTTCATCAAATCTTCTCTTCAAGTCAATATGTTCAGCCCTTATTTCACCTTTTTGACTTTCTGCTTCCTTAGACTTTGCTTCAACTTGTTTTATGTGAGCCTTTAACCTTCTTATGGTTCTGCCCTTCTGATTATCACTTTTGAAGCTGTTTCCAACTCAACTTCAAGATCTGGTTCTTCTTTATCAACCTCCTTTTCCTCTTCAGAGGTTGAACTACCACTTTGAGTTGATGTCATAAAGGCATGCTCATCTAATGAGTCTTCATCTTCTTTTTCATCAGCTTCTTTTGTCTGACTCATATAACTCTTGAATGTGCCTTTCTTCTTCATCTATGGGTTGGCAGTCTTCTTGTTGGACTTCTTTGATTTGAATAGTTTTCTCCATTTTGAATTCAGCTCATCATTACCATCCTTATCTTCATCATCAAGTTTCACTTTACACTGAGAAGCAAAGTCCACAACAATAACATCTCAAGGACAACTGTCCTTTTCCCTTCTTAGACCCTTTTTTGAATTTCCTTGTAAAGTAAGCTAATACTTCACCTTTACTTTCTTCCTCATCACCATCATCATCCTTACTGGATGATTCTTCCTCTTCTCTTATCTTCAAGTGTCTTATAGCTTTGAAAGCTACCTCTTTTGATACCTTCATTGTTGCAGAGTTTTCAGCTGACTTTATCCTCATCTTATATACAATGAGATTGCACTAGAGATCATGCAGAGACATAGAATTGAGATCCCTCCTCTCCTCTATAGTTGCCACCTTTGAGGCAAACCTCTCAAGTAGAATTCTCAGAATTTTCTTCACAATGGAGGAGTCCTTCTTATTCTTCCCATGAATTTTAAGATCATTTATAGCATCAATAACCCTGGTGAAGAAATCTTGGAATGTCTCATTTTCTTGCATTCTGAGAGATTTATATCTCTCCTTGAACACTTGAAGCTTGGCCTTCTTCATTCTGCCATCACCTTCATAGACTTTCTATAGTCTGTCCTATATCTCCTTAGCAGATTTGTAGTCCATAACTTTAGCATACTCAGCATCTGTCAATGTTGAAATGATGATGTTTGAGGCCTTCCCATTTATTTCAAACTGCCTTAATTCCTCTACAGTTGGATCTTTACCTTCTTCTGGAGCGACAAAACCCTCTTGTACAGATTTCACCACGTTCATGCCCATAGTTGCAAATACCACATGCATTCTTGCTTTCCACATATGGTAATTGGTTCCACTGAAGATTAGAACCTTCTTACTATAAGTAGTGCTGGTGTTGGTACATAAATCCATTTCTCAGTATCCTGAACAAGTTAAAACTTCTGAAACCCTTCAAACTAGTACACCAAGCTGTTAAGCTTCAAATTGGTGAACTAGAGCTCTGATACCAATTGAAGTTCCCGACTTCTCCCTAGGATCTACTAATTTGTGATACTAAGAGAGGGGTGAATAAGTATCACCACAAGTCACAATTCGCATGTAAGTGAACAACTTCAACCTCTTCTTAAAAGCGAACTCTTTCTCAAACTCGACTAAGGTAGATTTATTGCTACCTATTAATCACAATAGTCCCTAAAGTCACCTTTTAGACACCTTGCCTAATAGACAATTCAAATGTTCTTGTTTAGGTCTTCGTTAGGTTATAGATTGATTAATACTTTAGCTACATTCATAACTCAATTCAAAACACAGAATGTAAAGCAAAGTAAGGACATACAAGATTTACGTGGTTCCGTCAACGTACATCCACGGTGGTTGGGACTTTCCCTTACTGAGACTATCCACTATACTTAAGAATTCTACTTACAATGGATATCTTAATCCTCTGCTCTTTTCACTATTGTAATTACTAAGCAAATATAATACAAAGAGTGTCACTTACTGTGTTTACCCTTCTTCTAACTTGTTATGCCTCTGTTGAATTGAAAGGCTACTCCGTTGCCACATAGAAGTTCACCACAACACTCTCTAACCTCTCTTGAAAAAATCTGGAAATACGTTGAGTTCTTTTCGATGCTTCGCTGAAATCTGTCTCTAGGTTGTCTCACACAGCTCCTGCTTTCACCATCTCATGGTCTCACCCATCTCTTATTCCACGTCACACGGCCTACCTCATGTTTCTGGTTTGGCATTACACATCTCACGCACATTTCTAGTTTGCACCCTTTGTTAGTCACACACCTCACAAACGCTTCTAGTTTGGCATTTCACGACTCACGTACATTTTTGGTTTGCATGCCTTGTTGGTCACATGCCTTACCACTGTTTCTGGTTTGCACTTGTCCGTTTCACACCTTCAAGTAGCTTGGTTTGCTCTTCTAGTGGTCTCCTCTTTCACGGTTTCTCGTCTCTTCCCTTACAGATGGTGTGTTGTCTCCTCTATCACGGTTTTATTGCACTCCTCCGACACGTTTTGCTGCGCTTTGCACTCCTCTTGTTTCTAGTTTTTGCCCTCACCTCACATTTATGGTTTTCTTCTCTTCTAGGAGTGGTGCGTTTCTAGTTTTGCCCTCACCTCATGTTTCTGGCTTTCTTCTTTTCTAGGGGTGGTGTGTTTTCTTCTCTGTTAGGGTTGGTGCGTTTCTGGTTTTGCCCTCACCTCACATTTCTAGTTTTCTTCTCTTCCAGGGGTGGTGTGTTTCTAGTTTTTCCCTCTTTACTAGTTTCACGCTTCACGCACTTGTTCGCTTCTGGTTTCTTCTCTCTTGCCATCACACAGTTTTCTCCTTATTGTGTCATCCGTTTTCTCTCACTGTCCAGCTGGGTCTCCTTTCTTTTGCTCTCCCATTTCTCTTCAACGTTGGCTCTCCTGGTTCTGGTTTTCACGTTGTCTCCCTCTTTTGGTCTGTATCCATGTCCTCTTTTCTAGTGTGTATGTGTGTGTGTTTCTGCTCTTCTGATGGAGTCTCTCTCTCTCTTGGTGGTGTATGTTTGGTCTGGTCTCTCTTCTGGTGGTGGGTTTCTCTCTCTTATAGTGGTGGGTGCCTCTTTTTCTGGTTTGTATCCATTTAGCTCTCCTGGTGACTGCTTTCTCACGGTTTTTTCTAGTTTGTGTGTTTAGCTCTCTCGTGTTATCTCTTTGCTATCCAGCCATGTATTCACTCTTCTTTTTGTCGTGTACCACTTTGGCCGGTTCCTATGTTTTGCCGTGTTAGTGTTCTGTCATGCTGGTTTTGCTGTGTTGGTTTTCTCTCTTCCAGCCGTTGGTGTTTTGCCGTTTGTTGTATCTTGCTGTCCAGCATTTGCTTGTGTTGGCTGAATGCTCTCTTATGTTGGCCTTTTGTGTTTTGCCATGTATTCAATTATGTTGGCCTTTTGTGTTTTGTCGTGTATTCAATTGTGTTGGCCTTTATATACTCCTTCATGAAACCCTAACGGTGCATTTTATTTAGGCAATATATGTGTTTCATGGCAAAGCAAGAAGCAAAATTAAATGACTCTTAAATAAATCCAAAGGGGAAAAATCAAATAAGAGGGGATAATTTATTAAGGGGGAGTTAAAATTTTGAGGTTATTTCTAGTTGGTATCATGCCTATATGCAAAAAGGAAAATATATGCTTTAAGGGGAGCAGTAAATGTCAAAAGCTACTACTTGTACTTAATTGCTAATTTATGGATTTAATGTGTTGCCAACAAATATAAAGGGAAAGATTGTTGAGTCCATCTTTGATGGTTAATGTTGGATTTATTGTTAACACCATCTCATATATGCATCCTTGTTGATTTGATGTCATGAGTGCCTTCAAGATGTGTTTGCTGTATTTACAAAGTATTAGCAACTGATTTGTTAAAGGGTTAAAGAAGACAGCATTGGTGGAATGTGACAATAATAAGGAGAGAAAAGAGGGTCAAAATCATGATGTTGCCAACCTTACCATATGCTACCTAAAAAAACAAGTTAATTTAAAATGTTGGTGGTGTTTTAGCTGTAAAGAAAGCATTAGTTGCTGCCTCTAACATTACATTTAATAATGGCATTACAAGTCACTTGCTGGGTATAAGTCAATGTTAATTGTTGATCATAAATTCAAGTAGTCAATGTCGACCGTTAGCCTTAAATTTATGGAATCAATACTGACCATTAATGGTAGGGCAATCTTAAACTCAAGGTTTATAAATACCTATGTAGCTGCCAAGAGAGAAAAAAAAAAAAAAGATAAGGTGAGCAGTAGAAACACAAGAGAGAGAGCTATAGAAAATGAAAGAGAGAGCTACAAAGAATGAAAGAAAGAGTTCCAAAGAACAAAAGAAAAGCTACAAAGAAATAGAAAAAGAGAGAAGTGGAGCAAAAAAAAAGAAACCTAGTAAAGTAGAAAAGAGAGAAACCCAACAAAGCATAAAAAAGAGAAAGCGGATAAAGGTAAGAGAAACCCAGTAGAGCTAAAGAGAAACCCGATAGAGGTGGAAAGCTGAGATTGATAGAGGTAGGAGAGATGACCAATAGTGAGGAAGGAGAGAATGACAAAAAGCTTAAGTAGAGACAGGCAAAAAAAGGGTAAAGACTAGCACTAAGGAAGGAGAGAATGGCAAAAAACTTAAGTAGAGACCAACAAAACTTGAGCAAAGGATGACAAAGCTTGAGTATAGACCAGCAATGAGGAAGGAGAGAATGATAGAAATCTTGAGCAAAATGGTGAGAGCAGAGAACGGTAGTATGGAGAGAATAGTAAAAAGAAAGGACAAGATCAGTTTACTGCCATAATAGCCTATGCATATGAAGAGATCTTTTTGAAGGGAGTTTTTGTTATAATCTTTTTATGAACTTCTTAAAAAAGGGTGGAAAACCCTTAGGGTGATCAAGAGATCATTATAAGTGGTTAATGAGTGATTCTTCCACAATGGTTAAGGAAAGATCTTTCCATTACATCAGCTGTATCCCTTGATTGCAAAAGTGGATCGTGTGATCTAAAAGAGATCCTATCACACCGTGAATATAGCTCATATATTGTGAGTGAACCATATAAAAATCCTATGTGTTTTCGGTGCTTATTGTGATGGAATCCCACATCGGAAAGGTAAAAAGGGTCCTTGGGCTTTATAAATGTGGGTACTGTACACCCCAATAAGTTAGCCTTTTGGGGAGAGAGTAATAGCTCAGTGACAAGTGGTATTAGAGCCAGCTCGACCCAAATCTGATGTTCGCCACCAAGCGCTCTAGGGTAAAGAATGTACAGGGGGGCCTCGGTCCACGACAAGGATGTTAATGGATTCAGTGGGGGAGAATGTGACGGAATCCCACATCGGAAAGGTAGAGGGGGTCCTTTAGCCTTATAAACATGGATACTACACACCCCAACAGGTTAGCCTTTTAGGGAGAGGGTAATGGCCCCATGACATTATGTTTACTTAATGTTCATATAGCCATTCTCACATAAAGAAGAAATATAAAATTGGATAATAAACATTAATAGGTCACAAAGGTTTAATTTAGACAAATTTGTAAAAAGTAAGCATGTCACACTGTTGTTTCCATAGCCTTGTATGGGTTGTAATTATTATCAACCAGATTTAAGTGTGCAAGTAGAAGTGGCTCATAACCTTATACAGAATAAGACTAACATGTCAAATAACCTCATAAAGTGATCTCCTTGGAGTGAACTTGTAGACAGAGTGTAGCATTGCTTAAGTGTTAGTGTGATAGAGTGATAATGTGGTAACTGTTCACAGGCAATCCTAGCCCTTTATTCAAGTAGTCAAGGAATGAGATTTCAGTAAAAAGAAAAGAGCAAGAAAAATAAATTAAGAAGGAGGATAATGTTGAATTTTGAATGGAACAATAATATGGAGCTACATAGAGGGGCAAGAAAGAAAATTCGTCATAGCTACAGTAAGCCCTACTAGGATTTTCATAGAAGGGAGTATAAGAACCAAGACTTATCTATTGTGGGGCAACTACCGTAAGATAAAGTAGACTAGACCTGAAAATGTGAGACTTGGAGAAGGGGTGACATGAGAGCAAACCACCCGAAAATATGAGAGCAAACCACCCGAAAACATGAGAGCAGATCAAGACCAGACCTAGAAATGTGAGAGCAAATCAAGACTAGACCTAGAAACATGAGACCAGATCAAGACCAAACCTAAAAACATGAGAGCATATCAAAGCCACTTGAAAAATAGGGAAAGCAGACTAGAAACGTTTGATGGTGTGAGCAGACCAGAAATGTTTAACAATGAAAGCAAACCAGAAATGTGCGATGGTGCGAGCAGACCAGAAACGTTCGATGGTGAAAGCAAACCAAAAATGTGCGATGATGAGAGCATACCAGAAACGTACAACGGTGAAAAACAGAATAAAACGCTGAGACTAGAAAAAAGGGAAATGTGTGACACCAGAACACACCGGAAGACCAAAAACAGGTGAGAACAGAAAAGGGTGAAATGCATGAGACCAACGTAGCTTGAAACGGGTGAGACCAAACCAAACCTAGAGCAAGTGAGACGTGAGACCAGGTGAGACTAGACCGGAACGAGGAGACGTGAGACCAGGAGTTGGGTGAGGTAACCTAGAGAAGAAATTCAGTGAAGCATTTGAGAGAACTCAACGTATTTTTAGATTTCTTCAAGAGAGGTTAGAGACTATTTTGGTGATCTTCCAAGTGGTAGTGAAGCAGTCTATTCAAATCACACAAAGGCAACACAAACTAGAAGAAGGATAGTTATAATAAGTGACACTCTTTGTATTGTGATTGCTTTGTATTTGCAATAGTAAAAGGAGTAGAAGATTAAGACATCCATTGTAATCATAAGGAATATCACACCGGTGTTCTCAAGCATAGTAGATTGTCTCGATAGAAGAAGAAACTCTACCACCGTAGAGTACATCACATTGACGGAACTACATAAATCTCTTGTGTCCTTGCTTTGAATTACATTCTATGTTTTGAATTGAATTGTAAACACAGCTAAAAAATCAGTAAACCCATAACCTTAAGAAGACCAAATCAAGAACAGTCAATCTGTCTAATAGGCAAGGTGTCTGAAAGGTAACTTTAGGGACTATTGTGATTAATAGGTAACAATAGATCTACCTTAATTGAATTTGAGAAAGAGTTTGCTTTTGAAAAGAGTTTGAAGTTGTTCATATACCTGTATATTGATGAGAGCTAAAGTATTAAAGAAGTAGAATACTTTGGCTTAAATTATTAGAGTTTTTTTTTAAAGGGGTGTGATACTAATTCACCCCCCTCAATATCACAGACTAGTAGATCCTAGGATGAAGTTAGAAACTTCAATTGGTATTAGAGCAAGTTCACCATTTTGAATCTTAACA
>JAHLGO010021097.1:3286976-3343870 GCA_020615895.1 Ceriops decandra
TTACTTAGTGCCTTCTCTCATAAGATCGACTAAGTGCAACACAGGTTAACACGTCTGAAGCATGTCTAAAGCCTAACTCCGTAATAGGTGGTATTAGAGCAAGGTAATCCTAGTTTCTACTTTATTCTTATTTGAGTTGTGAATATGACAGGTAAGGAAGGTTTTGTTGAGACCACTTTCGATGAGCAACAAGTGGAGCAAGAAGCTCGTGGGCATCCAGCCAAACGTGGCAAGTCTAAGGTTCCAGCAAAGGAAACCATGAACTCTCGTGTTAATAACTTGGAAAGGAATATCACCGAGCTCCCTTTTGGGCAACCTCAGCGATCAAGTCGATAACTTGATCCACAAGAATGCGAAGATCACGTAAGCTGTCAAACTCATGATCGAAGAATTTGGCTGTTTGTTTAGGGGAGAAATACGCTCCTTGAATTAAGGCTTGTCTAACTTTCGTGAGTTTGTCGAGGGAGAGATCCACAACTTCTATAGGGAGATGGAATCACTGCGTCGAAACAACTCACTTGCTAGTATGGTTGCCACTACTAGCACCACTACGATACATGGCTTGAAGGTTCTGAAACCTACCATGTACAACGGCACATGTAATGCTACTGCCGTAGAAAACTTTTTCTTTGGTCTTGAGCAGTACTTCGAGGCCATGGGGGTTGCCGACGATCTGGCTAAAGTAGGTAACGCCCCAATCTTTCTAAGAGATGTTGCCCAACTCTAGTGGAGACGGAAGCATTCTGAACGGGAGAAAGGCTTATGTATCATCGACACTTGGGAACAATTCAAGGCTGAAGTGCGTAGGTACTTCGTCCCTCACAATGCAGACAATGAAGTGAGAAGGAAGTTGCAACGCCTATGTTAGACAGGTAGTATTTATGATTACATTAAAGAATTTACTACCCTCATGTTTAAAATTGAAATGTCTAATAAGAAACTTCTCTTCTATTTCAAAGACAATTGAAGGATTGGGCAAGAGTCGAGCCAGATAGGCGTAATGTGCAAACCCTAGATGCTGCTATTTTCGCTGCCGAAACCTTTATCGACTACTCGGCCTACTCCAAGGGCAAGAAGCCAGCCTTTGGCAAAAATGGGGGAGAGAAGATCGGGCAAAAGAAGCTGGATTTTGGCCATAATAATGGAGGACAACAAAAACCCTCAAATGACCGTCCCAAGCATGGGAAGAAGTCTGCAAGTAAGCGTAACTCGGCTAGTCCTCTTAGTCCTTGTTTCATTTATGATGGACTACACTGGGTGATGGACTGCCCCAATATAAAAGCAATGAATACTATGATGGCGGTATTCAGCTTAAAAAAGGTCGATGAAGAAACCCAAGCAGATATGGGATCTATTCAATAGTTAGGTAATCTCTCAAAGCGTTTCTCCCCAAAAGTTGCTCAGGAGAAGGGATTATTGTACACTAATGTTCCCATCAAGGGTAAATCAACTTGTGCAATTCTAGATATAGGGGTAAGACACAACTTTATGGACGTGCAAGAGGCCAAACGTCTAGGCCTCAAACCAATGAAGGGAAATGACACCACTAAAGCGGTAAACTCGGAAGCTAGACCTGTCTAAGATGTGGTATGCGGAGCAACTGTCCAGATTGGCGAATGGATCGGTAAGTTAGACTTTACCGTCATTCCTATGGATGATTTCAAGGTGATGTTAGGTCTTGCATTCTTTTGTGAAGCTTTGGCTTTTCCTGTTCTTGCTTCATGTTCTCTTGTGGTTGTTGACAACCATAAGATCCGCGTAGTTCCCTTGAAGCACAAGGAGAGATCTTAACCATCGATGATCTCGACCTTGCAATTCAAGGAGGGTCTTATGTTGGGTCCTGGTATGTCACTACTATAAGGGAGCTAAGCGATAGGGAAAACGTAACAGCACCAACTCCCGCACTTCTGCAACCCACTCAAGTTGTCCTTATCAAGTTCAAGGACGTCATGCCTTCTAAAATACCAAAGAAGCTTCCACCAAAGCAAGATGTGGATCACCACATTGAGTTGGAACACGGTACCAAACCCCTTGCCATGGGTCCTTATCGCATGGCATCCCCGGAGCTCGCTAAACTGAGGAAGTAGCTCCATGACTTGATTGATTTGGAATGCCAAGCTTCCTTCAAAAGATTGAAGCAAGCAATTTCTGAGAAACCTGTTGTGTTACTACTGGACTACAAAAAGCCTTTCAAAGTCCATACCGATGCATCCGACTTCACCATGAAAGGATTCTTGATGCAAGATAGGCATCTCATTTCCTACAAAAGTCGCAAACTAAATCACTCCAAGCGATACCCAAAGGACTATACGGTGGGAGATATGGTAATGGTGAAGCTACTGCCCAACCAATTCAAGTCTTTACGCAAAGTACACAGGGGCTTGGTAAGGAAGTACGAAGGGCCATTTCCTATCATCAAGCATGTGGGGAAGGCCGCTTATTAAGTCCAACTCCCTTCGAAACTGAAGATCCACAACATTTTCTATGTACATCTTCTAAAGCCTTTCTATGGAGACAAAGAGGATCCAAGCCGAAACGAGTCAAAGTGTGCACCAACGATTGTGGTTACCGAATTCAATAAGGAGGTAGAATGCATCCTCATTGACCGAGTGATTCGGAGAAGGGAGTTCTTAATTATACTGAGTACTTAGTGAAATAGAAAGCTTTGCCAGACCACGAGGCTAGGTAGGAACGAGAAGACCAGCTTTGGCAATTTAAGGTTAAAAATGCGATGAGGATGTCGCAGGATTAAGTGGAGGAGGATGTCACAAGGATACATTGATCTGGCCCATTCATGTATCCTTATGGTGCAAATTTGGGTCTAGACTAAACCTTTATGGGCTGCCCAACCCATTTGCTATCCATGGAAGGTCCCAAAAGCGTGCGAAATAGACTTAGAGAATTCTGAAAGTAACCATATTTAGAATACTCTTTGTATATACCTAAAATATTTCTTATCTAGAATAATCTTTGTATATGTTCGGAATATTTCTTTTTAAGTCTTTCTTAAATAGGCTACTCATTTTATTTGTATAGTACCAATCTTTTCTTAATACAAGTTCACTTGTAAAATTCTCTTATACTTTCTTTCTTTCAACCTCTTTCAATTCGTTCACTTGCCACTCACCTATCTTCTGTTGATTCTCTCAAACTCTTTAAGACTTGTTTAGCGTCTTCTATTGCAATATCGACTAAATGCCGCAGGAGTTAGAATGTCTGAAATACGTCTAAAGCCAAACTTGGTCTCGTTAAGCTTTATTTTCGTTCAGATATACGTACGCATGGAGCCTGTAAACCATTAATTTTGCTCCAATCCGGCCCACATTTCTGTATTGTCTCGGCTGGAAGACATAGGCTTTAGTACTTGATCAGTTCTCCGAGCGAGACACTGAGCTTGAGAAATTTTTGCTCAGCGTTTGGTTTGGAGCAAGGCCGTCTCAGCTGTACCATCATTCACATGTCTAACAACGACCTGTTTTAAGTTTAGTTGAAATTTTGCAACCAGTAATGCAAATATCCAATCATGCCATATACCCGACACAAAATGCTATTCATTGCACACGCGAACATGCTTCACGCAGGCGTAACTTGGAAACCTCTTTATGCCATATGTTGGCTTGGGCTGCGGGAAAGATTCGGTGATCATAGCCTTCAAGAAAAAGCCAAAACATCTGTAACTTTCATTTTTCTCTAAATGATGTCTCTACTACATTACTTGGTATTTAGGTGGCCAGTTTGGTCATCGATGTAAGCAAGAATCAATTGAATATAATGAATTCTTATTGAATAAAGCAAAAATTGCTCCCAATACACGAGATATTCTTGGCGAAAGGTTTGAGAATTATTTCTATTTTTCTCACTTGTGACTCTATTATACTTTATGTTTAGAAATATAATATTTTGGGACTTTCTTGTTTCTTTTTTTTTTTCCTTCCCTAATGATCCGCCTCTAACATAAAGAGTATACAAGGAGAAAAAGAAATAGAGGATGGAAAAAAATAGAGAAATTAAAATTTTCAATTTCATTTTTTAAAAATTCCAATTGACTTTTATAATTTTTGATTTTTTGAATTTTACAAAACTTTTTGGATTTTTCTGCATTTTGGAGCTTTTTTAAGAAGTGTTTTATGTTTTTTTGAATTTTTATAATTTCTTAAAATGTTTTATTTTTTATTTTCCTTCAATTTATTTTTTTAATTTTTTTATAATTTTTCAATTTTTCTTAAAAAAATTTGTCTTAGCAAATATTAAATAATTTAACAAATCATGTGATAGAAACTAACTGTTCTTTTATTGAAAAATACTAAATTAATTTATATAAAAAATTTAATAGTCAATTAAAATAATAAAAAAGATATAATTTGAAATATGTGTAAATGTGGAACCAAATCTTGATTTATGTCTATATTATGAGTGTAGAATTTTTTTTGTCATTTTATATGATTTTTTCAAGAAATTATTTGCATTAGAGTTAGGAATTATAGTCATTAAATTATTTTGAACTCTTAAAACACACATTCATTTGTTAAATTGCTTTATAAACTCCTTTCAAATAAGCATATGAAATAAATCTTGAGAATGACACATACTTTATAATATTTATAATCGGAATATGATGCATTAAATGGTTATAAATATATATTGTAAGACAAAATAAATTTGAATTTTCTAGTAATCAACAACATGTGTTTAAGATTTAGAGTATTAAATTTATTTTAACAATATATTCTTAAAAAATAATTTTATTACAACAATTACTTTTTAAATTAGACAAAATTACCTAATATTAACAACAATTGGCTCCAACACTTTTTTATTTTTATCTATGTAATAATAAAATTTTAAAGTTCAAATCTACATAATTACCAATTTAAAAGAGAATGAATAAGTAAAATAATTAATTATGACATATTTTTTTAGACTAAGAACTAAAACATGGTTCAATTTTTCACTTTTGAAATGGATGAAAAATTTTGATAAGTTTACATAAGGTTAATTGAACACTTTTAATTAGGTAAACTATTGGTCTTTAAGACAATTCAAAAGATAAGTGAATTAGATTTACTTAATTTGATTGTTCAACTCATATGAAATTTAACTCTAAATAATAATAATAACTAATAATAAAGAAAACTACATAAGTAAGGTAAATAACTAAAAGTAAGGAAATAAAGGAAGAAAGAGTGTGCACAACAATTTATATTGATTTGATTCAAAATTAGAGTTTATGTCCATTTTTCAAGGTTTACCCTTTGAAAGTTCAACTTAACCTTTCACAAAATCACTTTGACCTAAATAACAACACATTTTTTGTGAAATTTTCACAAGAACCAATGATTCTTCACAACTTAGAGAATCATACTTTATCCATTTTTATTAAAGTATTTTTACTTTATTATAATCTCAATTTTTCTTTCATGAAATTCTTACTTTTCATCTCACTTATGATTACTTTTCTCTTTTCACTAAATGTATATAATAAGTAGTTCTAACTTTTTTTCATCCCATCTTTTTACATTTTTTTGATATACTACAAAAGGGTCTGAAACTTTTTTATAAACAAATATAATAAACTAGTTGTTAGAGATTAATTTGTTTTTAGATAAAAAATTTTCAAAATAGAAAATTTTCATTTTAATGCATTAATTGACTATAATAGTTGGACCAGTTGATTGATCCAAACTCTTTGTAACTTTCTTAGGTTTTTGTGCTTTTAACCATTTTGTCTCATCAATTTATCACAACTGCTATTTAGGTTGATTGATTGGAAATCTTTGTAATGTTCTCTTCACAACTTTTTATGGTGTTTGGTTGATTGTAAGTACTAGTCTAGTTGATTGATTCAAATTCTTAATTTCTTCTCTTTTTAGCTTTTTTCTTTTTTATGTTCAATTGATCAACTCAAATTTTATGTTTCTTCTTATTATAACTTCTTTGGTGTCCAATTGATGGTAGCTACAAGTTTGGTTGGTTGATCCAAATTTTCTATAAGTATTTTGCTTATTTTCTTTTGTTTGCTATATGATTCATTGACACCATAAGTTAACCTATTTCAAATTTTTGCTAATTTTGAATTTCCATGATTCTCTTCATCTTAAAATAAGATTAGTCAAAATCAATCTTAATAATTTTATACATATAGATATTTGATAAAAAAATAAGATTTTTGTATCATTATTAAATCAAATCAAATTTGAATTTAAACAATCTTTACATATTAAGATTAAATTAAAATAATGACTATCTAAATATAGATAATATTCCTTAATAAGTAATTATATTAATCAAGTAAGAGGTACACATCAAAATATAGAATCATAAAGTATAATACAGAATCATATTATAAGTTTTAAATAAATCATAACAATCTTAATAAATTTTTTTAAAACTCAACACACAGTTTTTATTTATATAATTTATATGAATTACATATCATTTTATGTAATTAACTAACATCCTTATGGATGATGGGAACTATTAAAAAATTACATATGGAAAACAATAAGTAAGGGCAGTTGAAGGCAAGGCCATTTCAAATTTAAAGTCTATCAAATCTTGATTTTTTTTTAATATTTCAAGTCTATTAGAACTTGGTTAACTTAAGATTTATATAATTAATCATCTAATTATTTTTTAGAAGGGTTTATATGAGTTTGTGTAATTTTAGATAATGAATTTCAAATTTTTGAATTTAAATAATTTCATATTTTAGTTTCAAATTTTAGAGATAAATGCTTCAAATTTCAAGTTGACACATTTATATAGGCCATTTTGGTCTTGAACAACTAAAGTCATGAGATTCTTTAGGTCCACATAATTAGGGTAATAACTAATGGATTGAAATCAAAATTTAGAATGAATTAGATTTTATTGAAATCAAAATTTTAGCTATATAAAAAATAAGAAATTAGTTGAATTTGTGTTTTAAATATTACTATTTTAAAAATAAAATTTATTCTCATTAATTATAACAAAGATTTTACAATTTTTTTAAAAAATAAAATAAAATACACTTAATTGCAAGTTTACTATTTTGCTCTTAAAAATTTATCCATTAACTTGTTTGTTAATATAATAATAGACAAAAATATTTTTTATAACATTTAAAGGAACATAACTTTTGTTTCGTAAAAATCCTTACTAGGCGACTTAATGGATTTATAGAATTGTTATTATATAATAAGTAATAAGCATGTGAATAACAATTTGTCTTTTGATTTGAAACATCATAACATTAAAATTCAAGAGACATAATTTTTTTAAAGTAATTTAAGTCAAAAGAAATATATTGTAATTGAAGTTCCCAACTTTTCCCTAAGATCTACTAGTTTGTGATACTGAGAGGAGGGGTGGATCAGTATCACCACAATTCGCAATTCATAGGTAAGTGAACAACTTTAACCTCTTCTTAAAAGCAAACTTTTCCTTAGATTTCACTAAGGTAGATCTATTGCTACCTACTAATTACAATAGTCCCCAAAGTCACCTTTCAAACACCTTACCTAATAGACAATTCGAATGTTCTTGTTTTGATCTTTGTTAGGTTATGGGTTGGCTGATACTTTACCTGCGTTCACAACTCAATTCAAAACATAGAACGTAAAGTAAATTAAGGAGACACGAGATTTACGTGGTTCCGTCAACTTGACATACATTCACGGTGGTAGGGACTCTTCCTTACTGAGACTATCCACTACATTTGTAAATACAGGTTACAATGGATGTCTTCAATTCTCTACTCCTTTTACTATTTAATTACTAAGCAAGTACAATACAAAGAGTGTCACTTACTATGTCTACCCTTTTTCTAACTTGTCTTGCCTCTGTTGAATTGAAAGACTGGTCCACTGCTACTTAGAAGTTCATTGCAACGCTCTTTAACCTCTTTTGAAGAAGTCTGACAATACGTTAAGTTGTTTCAATGCTTCGCTGAATTCCTTCTCTACGTTGTATCACACAATTCCTATTTTCACTGTCATACGGTCTCACTCGTCTCCTTGTCTCACGATCTCACTGTCTCACGGCTCACTTGTCCGTTTCTCTCTCTCTTGCTATCTAGCCAGATTTCTCTCACCGTTTTTTACTGGATTTCACTTTTCTATTCACCGTCGCGTTTCTCTCTTTTCCTGATCTAGCCGTATAGGTCTTTGCAGTCCACCCACCTTCGGCCGTCTAGTAGTGTCGAGTTTCTCACTTTGATGGTCTAGTTTTTCACTCTCTCGTTACCTTCCTCAGCCACCTTTCGGCCGTCTTACGTTCAACGTTCAGCCCCCCTTCGGTTATTGGTCGTCTTATGTTCAACTTTTAGCCCTTTTCGGCCGCCTCCTTCTCACTCAATGTATTTGCCGTTTTTGCTTGATTTCTTGATCGTTGATGGTTGCGTTTTCTTCTCCTTCCCATCAACGGTTGCTCAATTGTTTTGGCCGTCCACCTTTGTTCTTTGTTCAGCCTAGTCATTGACCGTCTCTCTCCTTCCCGTTGATGGCTACCGTTTCTTCTCTCTCTTCCAAGTGTTTGATGGTTTCTCTCTCTAGGTTTTGCCCTACCAGATACATTGTTCAATTTTCGACAACATTGTTTAATTTCTGACGACACTGTTCAATTTTGATAATACTGTTCAATTCTGACTACTCTTTTCTTTTTAAGGTGGTGTTCTTCTATGTAGGGTTTGGTGTTCTCTTTGGTTGGTTAGTTGTCTAGGTTTTGTTGAATGCTCAATATTGCCGACTCCTTTGTTCTTTGTCTTCCAAGACCATTATATACTTTACTCCATGAAACCCTAATAGGGCTTACACGGTGAATTTACTTTCTTGTCCTTCCGTGTGGTTTTACCTTTTTGCCCTTCCATGTGGCTTCAATTTACTTGCACACGTAAACTTAGTTGACAACAATTACAACCCATAAAAGCTGTGGGAACAATAGTAATTATTTGTATTAATTACCAAACTAACCACCCTTGGTCCAATGGTTGTGCCACTTTCCTTTTTTTTTTTTTGAATGTCAAGTTGTATATATGCAAGAAAATCTGTACACTTGTATTAGGTTATGAACCAAAGGTCTTTTGTGCCAACAAAAATACAAAACAAAATCACGTACAAAGCATCCTATATTAGCAGTACATATAGCTTTTGGCTAGCTAAGCTCCATTGTCTAAGCCATTGAGTCCAAGCGATGAGTCTTGCCCTGTTTAGCCAAAGTGTTTGCAAAATAGTGACCCTTCTAAGGCTGAAAGATAAAGGAAACTCATTTTTTTTTTGGTTTTATTACTAATGTCATGAAATATTGACAAAAGCTTTTAAGATTTTCCTTCCTTATTATTTATCCATGTAGCAAAATTTGAGTCACTTTTGATGATCAAAAGAGCTCTTATTGCCTCATTCCATTAGCTCAAAAGGTTTATGACCTTCTTAATTGCAAGTAATACTACCTCATTAATACTAGTGGCTTCAATCACCTTAGAAAACATGCATACCACCTTTTCATTGTCACCTTACAGCACACCTTCTATGCCTACCATCCCACTTACATTAGTCATTGAGGCATTTGTGTTAAATTTATATGTACCTTTTAGGGGTGATGACTAGATTAGGTCTTATGGTCATATCTTTTCCTTCCACATAAGGAAAACACTTTTGAGGTTCATTATGAACTTGTCCATCATAAAGTTACATTATGGTCACTTTACCTTTAACCACTACCGTAGCTTGGTGTAAATTAGATCATAGGTTTTCTCAACTAAGAATAGTTTACTTATGAAAATGTGTTCATTCCTTCTTAACTAGATAGACTGCACAATGATGGTTATGCCACTTAAGGTCTATTTATTAAATTATGGGCTTAAAAGTAACCATCCTAGAAGCCTTCATTTTCTATTTTATTTATAAAGGGACACTTATATAAAAGTTGTCTATATTATAACCACCATAGACTAATAAGTTAAAGTTTGTTTGGTACCTTATAAGTTGCCATATTTTTATTGTTGTTTTCTATTGTTGATTGTTTTTGTTTTATTGTTTGTTGTCTATTTAGTATTATTAGCTATTTGTTTTCTTTTTCATTTCTAATAACTATTTTTTTCACAAAAAATTTAAAAAATTTCTATCAATGTGCAATTTATTAATAAGAAAATAATGAGTCACATTATATCTTAATATAAAATTAAAGTTAAAAAATTTTACATTAATACAAAAAGTTATAATATTATCTTTACAGTAATGACTTTGGTATGAATATCAATAATAGCTAACTTGAATGCACAATCAATTATGTTGTACCTTTAACAAGCTTACAGATAACTTGAATGTTTTATACAATGTATAGTAGTAACTAATCTTCTAAACTTGTTTGCTAGAGGTTTCATGCTTTTGATAAAGATATTTGCAATTGTTAACTTAGCCTTTGAGAACCATCATGTGAAAGATCAATGAGTACCACTTAGGGAGACTTTCCATTAATGGGCACCACTTATGCAAGATCAAATACAACGAGAACCAAAACTTTTGCTTTAATCATTGCTCCAAAGGGTCAACTAATTGTTGCATCCAAGGTTTTATGAATAACACTTTGTGGAAAGATTGCTTTTAAGGTTTCTTAAATGTGACTTTGGGAAAAGATTGCATATAATGTAGTAACCTTAACATGTGTGAATTCTTATAGATAAAGTGTAAATAGAAAACATTACAAATTTAAACTCCAAATTTTTTATTCAAATGTAAGTCATGCAAGTAGTAAGAACCTTATCAAAAGCTAGTAACAAAGCTAGTAATTGGAATTCTTTTTTTTTTGAAGTAAAAAAGATAAAAGTAAAATACCAAACAAGTTGTATGGAATTCCTATTATGATTATAAATTCTCATCCAACTACATGATTTTTCATTGTCTCATTAAGCTATAAGATTCTTTAAATATAAGCAACACAATGTTGTCTCAACTATTTATATAGGCAATTATAATGACTTCAATGCTTAGCCTATTTTTTCCTTAATAAAGAAATATTGTTGTCTTCTTTAAGCACTAAGCCAACAAATTTGTAAACATAAATCTTAATTGGAATTAACTTAAATTTCTAGCCACAAACATGGTAACAAAAACATTTTCAACATCAAATAAAAACATGTAAATTAGAGTCAGGAAACATAATGTTATTGGTGTTAAATGATCACAAAGTTTAGAGAATTAAAATTGCAAACACCTATCTAGTATCACCACATAACAATTAACACACAAATATGGTTAATTGATCATTTAAAACTATGCCCACATAAGATTCTTGTTATCACTTAGGAAACACATACATTAAAAAAATTTAACAATGTTGGCTTTAGCTTGGAACAAAAAGTTACATATTTTTTGTTATATACATAAAATCAATATGAACCCAATTCTAATCTAGGCTTTTCTTTGAAAAGAAAACCCTAAATGACAATCACCTAGAATATTACTACTCATCCCTAACACCTTAAGGTTATACAGATAACTAAGGTCACTAGGCTTGTTCAGTGCACTTGACGACATCGAAAGAGCTCTCAAGTGAATACACCTTTAAAACTCTAACCCTTTAAGGCCAAAAAGAAATAGTTTTAGAAGTTGTGTTGTTAATTCAACAATTCATTTAAACCCTCTTATTGGAGGATGTATTATTATTATATTTTTTAAACATTAAGGATTTTATTTCAGCAATCCTTATGAAATTGAGTGTAAGAACACAATTATTCGCTTATACAATTCAATAACAAGGCCTTAAACAAAAAGTTAATGGCCTTTTACTATTAGATAATTTATTTAAAATATCATTATTAAAAATTAATTTTAGATTTTAGAATTGATTATTTTCATGCAAATAATATAATAAATAATATACATGAATTGGCATCAGTTGAAATCATTATTGTTCTTAAAGAGCTTATCTTAAACTAATAATCAATTTCTCTCTCTTGATTTTAGTTATAATTACATGTCCTTAGATAACTTTGGTTGTACACCTTTTGTCAAAGAATCTATTATCATGAAATCTATAGTAATGTGCTTAATAGACACTTTCTATTTCTAAACTTCCTCTTTAATGGCAAAATATTTAATTTTATATGTTTGACACCTTTTAAGTATTTGTCATTTTTGGACAAAAATATTGTTATGAAATTATCACAATGAATTTTTAGTGGCTTAGTAATAGTGTCAACAACCTTAAGTCCTGAAATAAAGTTTTGCAACCATAATGTATGAATTATGGCTTCACAAACTTTGTTTCCATGATGGATGAAGTAATGACAAACTACTTTGCACTTTTTGATGATATCGCTTTTTCAGCTAATTAGAATAGATGACCAAAAGTGGACATTTTACTATTATGGTATTTAGTAAAATTTGAATTTCAATATCCAATCACTTCTGTTGAGCCCATCTTTGATAGCTAATATTGGATTTGTTATCAACACGTTCTCACATAATTGTTTGTGTTGATTTGATGTTATAAATGTTGTTGAGATGTAGATAGGTCATTAGGTAAAATTGTTGATGGTAAGTTAATCCTAAAGTCGATGAGTCAATGTTAACTATTAACCTTAAATTTTAGGGATCAAGGTTGATTGTTGGCCATTGATCATTGACCTTAAATTTTAAGAAGTCAATGTTGACCATTGATCCTAAATTTTAGGAATCAAATTTGGTCGTTGATTGTAAGACAACCTTTGGGAATTAACGTTGGCTGTTGATGAGTGTGTAACCCTAATCTCAAGACTCTATAAATACCTCCATACATCTTACAAGACAATGCATGTGCTGCAAAATTTTGAGAAAGCTAGCCAAAGGAGAGAGAATGATAAACCTAAAGGCAAGGAGAGGGTGAACAACAAAGAGAGAGGTAGCCACTGAAGGAGAGAGTGACCAACCAAGGCAAAAAAGGTAGCCACCAAGAGAGGTGTAACTGGCTAAGGAGAGTGCAATAGATGGCCAAGGAGAAAGCAGCAAGCCAAGGAAAGTGCAATAGTAGCCAGCTAAAGCAAAGATGATAGTAACCACCAAAGAAGGAGGCAGCCATACCAATTAAATAAGGAGTTGTAGTAGTTGATAGCCACACCAAAGGAAGAAGGAGGCAGCCTTACTAAAGGGTGCAGTAGCTGGCAGCCACACCAAACTAGCAAAGAAAAATGTGTAGTAGCCATACCAAGGAGAGTGCAATAGCCGACCATTAAGGAGATCATAGTGAGTCTAATAGGTAATCCTAGCAATTGCAGCACGTTTAAAAGGTAATCTTAGTAATTACAGCATATCTAGAAGGCAATCCTTGTAATTGCAGCAAGTCTAGTAGGCAATCTTAACAATTATAGCACATCTAGAAGGCAATCCTAGCAATTGCAGCATGTTCAGTAAGCAATCCCAATAATTATAGCACGTTTAGAAGGTTATACTAGCAATTATAGCATAGGTAGCAATTGCAGCATGCGCGGGCAGTGACAACAAAATGTGTAGGTAGTGATAGCAGAATATTTAGGCAATGATAGTAACACGTGTAGGTAACAATAGTAGCATGTGCAAATAGTGACAGTAGAACGTGCAGGTAGCCATAGCAGTATGTGTAAGCAATAATAATATAATGTGTATGTAGCGATAGCAGAATGTGTAAGTAGTGATAGTAGCATGTGTAGGCAACGATAGTAGCATGTGCAAGCAGTGATAATAGCACATGCAAAGAGATTGTAACAAGTCCAATAGGTAATCCCAACAATTGCAGCACATCTAGAAGGCAATCCTAGTCATTATAGTACATCCAAAAGGCAATCCTAGCAATTGCAGCCTGTCTAGCAAGCAATCTCAACAATTATAGCACATCTAGTAGGCTATACCAGCAATTGTAGCACAGGTAGTGATTGTAGCATGTGTAGACAGTGCAACAGAACATGCAAGCAACGATAGCAAAATGTGTAGGCAATGATAGCAACACGTATAGGTAGCAATAGTAGCATATGCATGCAATGACAGTAATATGTGCAGGTAGTCATAATAACACAAGCAGGCAGTGATAATAGAACATGTAGGTAGTGACAGCAGAATGTGCAGGCAGTGATAGTAGCATGTGCAGGAATGATAGCAGCACGTGCAAGTAGCAATACCAGTAAATACAACTAGTAATTGCAACTTACAGGCACAACCAGTAGCAAGCACAACTAGCAGTGTGTCTTGGTAGCAAGGCAAGAAACACAACCAGCAATAGGGGGAGAAAACTTTCCCCAGCAATAATTCTAGCAACAGAGATACCAAGGCAGCAAGTGAGGTAGCACCAGCAATAGAGGAAGAAACCTGCCAAGGTAGCAAGTGAGGTAGTGCCGACAGTAGGGGAAGAGAACCTACCAAGGCCGAAGGAGGTAGCATTGGTAGCAAGAGGAGAGAACCTACTGAGGCAACACTGGCAGTAGAGGAGAGATCTTATCGAGGTACTAGGTGAGGCAACATTAACAGTAGGGGGAGAGAATCTGTAGAGGAGATAACCGACAACAAAGATAACCTGCAGGGAAAAGACCAAAAAAGCTTGAACAAAGACTGATAGTAAGGAAGGAGAAGATCCATTTTCTAGCAACAAAGACTCGTTATGTATTTCTTGAAAAAGGGTAAGAGACCCTTAGAGTGATTGGGAGATTAACTCATCTAGTGATTGGGAGATCAGTCCTTAAAGTGATCGAGAGATTGAGAGATTAACTTGTTAAGTGATTGGGAGATCATTGTAAATGGTTAAGGAGTGATTCTTCCATAAGTGGTTAAGGAGTGATCCTTCCACACCATAACTATATCCCTTGATAACAAGAGTGGATTGTGTGATTTAGGAGTATTTCTATCACATCGTGAATGTATCTCACACATTGCGGGTGAACCACGTAAAAATTTTTGTGTTCTTAAATGCTTACATTTAATTGATATCTGCATGACTGCTCTTACATAAAGAAGAAAGATAAAAATTGTATCATCGGTTCTAATAAGTCACAAAGGTTAAATCTAGAAATATTTATAAAAAGTGAGCATCTTACATTGATTCACCCCTTTCCCCTTTTAGTGTGATACCTAAGAAGGCCTTTATTAATTCTAAGTGATTAAATTTTTTATACATGAGTATAATTTTTAGTTCTTTGTAAGTATCACATTACTTTCTTTACAACTTTCCAATAATCCATTTTGGGATTACTTTGATATCTACTAGCATTCTAACTGCGAAATTGATATTCAATCTAGTACATGTTTGTAGATACATTAGATTACCCAGAATAAAGTTATATGGAATAGATTCCATTTCCTTTCATTCTATATCATTTTGGGACATGGCATAAGACTAAATTTATCACCCTTCTGTTTAGGAACAAGCCTGGGTAAACATTTATTTATATTAAAATTGTCCAAAATCTTCTTGATATAACCCTTTTAAGATAATCTTAATAATCCTTTTGATTTATTACAAAATATTTCTATTCCTATCACATAGGATGTTGAAGTTCCTGACTTCTCCCTAAGATCTACTAGTTTGTGATACTGAGAAGGGGGGTGAATCAGTATCACCATAATTCATAATTCACAGGTAAGTGAACAACTTTAACCTTTACTTAAAAGTGAACTCTTTTTCAGACTCGACTAAGGTAGATCTATTGCTACCTACTAATCACAATAGTTCCTAAAGTAATCTTTCTGACACCTTGCTTAATAGAAAATTCAGATGTTCTTGTTAAGGTCTTCATTAGGTTACAAGTTGGTTGATACTTTAGCTGTATTCATAACTCAATTCAAATCACAATATAAAGAAAATTAAGGGCACATGAGATTTATGTGGTTCTATCAACGTGATGTACATCCACGGTGGTAGGGACTCTCCCTTACCAAGACTATCCACTATACTTGAAAATTCTAGTTACAATGGATGTCTTAATCCTTTTCTTTGGTCGTTCACCTTTATTCTGCTGTCCAGCCATCTTTGATTTTAGCCGTGTTTTCTTTTTCTCGCCTTCCCATCGACTTCGATTTGACCGTTCTTAGGTTTCCTCTGTGTGTCTATTTTTGCCGTTCTGCTCACTTTTTTAGCCGTCTCCCCTTTCTCTTTCTATCGAAGGTTGTTATTTGTTTAACCCAGCTATCTCCCCTTTCTCTCTTTCTCGACGGTTATTCTTCGTTCAGCCCGACCATCTCCCCTTTCTCTCTCTTTCGACGGTTGTTCTTCATTCAGCCCGGTTGTCTGTTTTGGTCGTCAGGTTTCTCTCTCTGCTTTGTCGTCACATTGTTTGCTCTGATTTGCTCAATTTGCTGACCTCTCCTCCTTTCTGATGACGAATACTGTTCAGCTCTCTATAGTGTTAGGCCTTTATATACTCCTCCATAAAACCCTAATAGGGAGGCGAATTTACTATCTTGCCATTCCATATGGCTTTTACATTCTTGTCCCTCAATGTGGCTTTTACCTTCTTACCCTTCCATGTGGCTTTACTTTCTTGCGCACTTAAACCTAGTTGACAACAATTACAACCCATACAAGGCTGTGGGAACAATAGATGCTTCTCCCATATCTTTCATTTCAAACTTCTTTGAGAGAAAATCCTTAGTCTCATGTAATATATTTAAATTATTAGTAGTAAGTTTGATATTGTCAATCTATAGGACCAAAAAGATAAACTTACTCCCACTGATCTTTTTGGTAAATACATTGATCAACAGTATTGGTTTTTTGAAATTCAAAAGATAAGATGATATCATTAAACTTAAGATATCACTCCTAAGAAATTTGTTTTAGTCTATATATTAACCTCTTAAGTTTACATACCATTTGAATTTTACCTTTCATGGAAAAACCTTTAGGTTAATTTATGTAAACTTCCTTTTTAAGAACTCAATTTAAAAAGGTATTTTTCACATCCACCTATTCTAACTCCAAGTTATACTGAGCCATTAATGCCATAATTATTCACAATAAATCTTTATTCAAGGCTAGAGAGAATGTCTTTGTATAATCAATACCATCATATTAAGTATAACCCTTAACAACAAGTTTATCTTTATATCGTTCAATATTTCCATTTAAGTTGCATTTAACCTTAAAGACCCATTTACAACTAACTCTTTTGCATCCTTCTACCAATTTGATGAGATCTTAAATATTGTTTATTTCTATAAATTTTAACTTCTCTTTCATAGCATCAATCCATTTAATAAATTTAGTACCTTTTATGGCTTATGAAAATAAAACTAGATCTTTATTAATTCCAATATCAAAATTTAATACTTGTAAATAAACTATATAATTATTTGAAATACTTGATCTCATTTCTCTTTAAGATTTTCTTAATGTTATTTGTGATTCATTGGTAAGTTATAAGTTAGCTCTTTCAAGAAATGTCTCTTCATCCAAATGTTTTTCAACTTTTAGAATAATATTTGGTACTGTGGTGGATAAAGGGATTGATATAGTAAAGGAATGTTTACCCTAATTTCTTTTATGTCCTCCTTTTGATATTTATTACTCCTACTAACTTTATCATTCTTAATGAATTTTGTATTACTAGTTTCTATAATTCTTGAACTATGGTTTGAGCAACAGAATATATATCTTTTCCACTTTTTTAAATAATCAATAAAGTAACCACTAATCGTTCAAGTGTCTAATTTCTTTTCATATGGATTATAAATTCTTGCTTTAACTAAGCAACCCCAAACAAGTACGTGCCAAGTCACCTTTTGCAAAAATTGCCAAGTTATCCTAATGTGTTATTTTTCGATTTCATAGGCATTCTTAATTTACTTGGAAATTTGCCAATTCTCTTCCATGTTCTTTCTTGGTTTCATAGCCATCCTCGATTAATTTGGAGACTTACTAATCATCTCATCAATTGCCAATTCTCTTCCCTTTTTAATCATAATGTTTCATGTTCCTTTCCAAAATTTTTCCTATTTAATTTCATCAAAGTGATCTATATTTACATTAATGTTAGGTCTTTTCTTCCCTACATCGGTCCATCATCTCTCTTTCTTAAAGCCATACAAACAATTATGCAACATAAAATGAGCAAACTTATCACTAGAACCTAACCCTTTTATAGCTAGAAATTAAAACCCTAAAAACCCCAAAATTAATTAGCTAATAGTCTTTCACTTATTCTTATTTTCAATGATATTGATTTGTTGTCCCCATGCAAGAAAAATCCATCTTTAGTTAAAGTTCCTTTTACATCATTAGGTTTTTTATAAGAGCCACTAAATTTACTTTACCATTTTTTTGGCTCCTCATCTTCACCAAGAAAGGATTTACAATCAATCCCTCATGCTATTTTGAGATATCATTGATTTTTGAATGACCATTAAACTCTCATGCAAAGACATGGGCATTGTTTGTGATGTTAAAAAGGCAAAAGTAGTGTAACGCACTTAATTATTCTTAGGACAACTTGTTGTCTTTGCAATTTAGTTTTGTTTTTTGACAAGTTGTTGCTTTTTATCTTTATTGATTAATACTTGAATTCTTAATTTACTACATGCATTTATTTTGCATATTTGAAGGGGAAACTCTTATAAATCTTTTAGATATGAGACCTGGAGACGGTGTGATGATAAGACTAGAAAAAGAGGGAGACCATGAGACGGTAGACGATGAGACTAGGAAACGGGTGAGACAGTGAGATGATGAGACCAAGAGATGGGTGAGACCGTGAGACGGTGAGATCAGGAGTTGTGTGAGACAACCTAGAGAAGAAATTCGATGAAGCATTTGAGAGAACTTAATGAATTTTCAGATTTGTTCAAGAGAGGTTAGAGAGTGTTTTGGTGATCTTCCAAGCGGCAGTGAAGTAGCCTATTCAAATCAAACAGAGGCAAGACAAGCTAGAAGAAGGGTAGACACAGTAAGTGACACTCTTTGTATTATGATTGCTTTATATTTGTAATAGTGAAGTAAAATATTAAGACATCCATTATAATCATAGGGGATACCACACTGGTATTTTCAAGTATAGTGGTTGTCTCAGTAGAGGAGGAATCCGTGCCACTATGGAGTATGTCTCATGGGTAAAACTACATAAATCTTTTGTGTCCTTGCTTTGAATTTACATTCTGTGTTTTGAATTGAGTTGTGAACAAAGCTAAAGAATCGTTAAACCCATAACCTAAAAGAAGACCTAATCAAGAACAACCAATCCGTGGAATAGGCAAGGTGTCTGAAAGGTAACTTTGGGGACTATTATGACTAGTAGGTAACAATAGATCTACCTTAGTTGAATCTGAGAAAGAGTTCATTTCTGAGAAGAGCTTGAACTTGTTCACCTACCATTTAAAGGGGGTAATACTGATTCACCCCCCTCTCAATATTATAGAATAGTAGATCTTAGGGTGAAGTTGAGAACTTCAATTGGTATTAGAGCATAGGTTCACCAGTTTGAAGCTTAACAACTTGGTGTACTAGTTTGAAGGGTTTCAAAAGTTTTAACTTGTTCAGCATACTGAGAAATGGATGCTAGTACTAGCACCAGCATTACATATAGCAAGAAGGTTCCAATCTTCAATGGAACCAACTACAATATGTGGCGAGCAAGAATGCAGGTGGTATTTGCAACCATGGGCATGAATGTGGTGAAATCTATACAAGAGGGTTTTATGCCCCCAAAAGAAGGTAAAGATCCAACCCCATAGGAATTAAGACAGTTTGAGATAAATGGGAAGGCCTCAAACGTCATCATTTCAGCATTGACAGATGTTGAATATGCTAAAGTTATGGACAGTAAATCTACTAAGGAGATATGGGACAGATTGCTGAAAGTCTATGAAGGTGATGGCAGAATGATGGAGGGCAAGTTTCAAGTTTTCAAGGAGAGATATGAATATCTTAGAATGCAAAAAAATGAGATAGTCCAAGAGTTTTTCACTAGGGTTATTGATATTGTAAACAATCTTAGAAGTCATAAGAAGAACAAGAATGACTCATCTATTGTGAAGAAAATTCTGAGAATTCTACCTGAGAGGTTTACCTTAAAGGTGGCAGCTATAGAGGAGAGTAGAGATCTCAACTCTATGTCTCTGCATGATCTCCAGTGCAATCTCATTGCATATGAGATGAGAATTGAAGTTCCTAACTTCACCTTAGGATCTACTAATCTACGATACTAAGAGGGGGGTGAATTAGTATCACACCCTTTAAAAAAAAAAACTCTGAAAATTTAAGCCAAAAATGAACTCTTTCCCAAATTCAATTAAGGTAGATTTATTATTACCTACTAATCACAATAGTCCCCAAAGTTACCTTTCAAATACCTTGCATATTAGATGAATCGGTTATTCTTGACTAGGTCTTCTTTTAGGTTATAGGTTTGATGATTCTTTAGCTGTGTTTACAATTCAATTCAAAATATAGAATGTAAGTTCGAAGCAAGGACACAAGAGATTTATGTGTCCACTATACTTGAGAACTCTAGTGTGGCATCCCCTATGATTACAATGGATGTCTTAATCTTCTATTGCAAATACAAAGCAATCACAATACAAAGTAAAGTTCCCAACTTCTCCCTAGGATCTACTAGTTTGTGATACTAAGAGAGGGGGTGAATCAGTATCACCACAATTCATAATTCGCAAGTAAGTGAACAATTTCAACCTCTTCTTAAAAGTGAACTCTTTCTCATATTTGACTAAGGTAGATCTATTGCTGCCTACTAATCATAATAGTCCCCAAAGTCACCTTTCAGACACCTTGCCTAATAGACAATTCAGATATTCTTGTTTAGGTCTTCGTTAGGTTATGGGTTGGCTGATACTTTAACTGCATTCACAACTCAATTCAAAATACTGAATGTAAAGTAAATTAAGGGCACATGAGATTTATGTGGTTCTGTCAACGTGACATATATCCACAGTAGTAGGGACTTTCCCTTACCGAGACTATCCACTATACTTGAGAATTCTAGTTACAATGGATGTCTTGATTCTATGCTCTTTTCACTATTGCAATTACTAGGCAAGTACAATACAATGAGTGTTATTTACTGTGTCTACCCTTCTTCTAGCTTGTCTTGCCTTTATTGAATTGAAAGGCTATTCCTCTACCATTTAGAAGTTCACCGCAACACTCTTTAACCTCTCTTGAAGAAATATGGAAATACGTTGAGTTTTTTCCGATGCTTCACCAAATTTCTTCTCTACATTGTCTCACACAACTCCGGCTTTCATTGTCTCATGGTTTCACCTGTCTCCTTGTCTCACTGGTCGCCTCATGCTTCTAGTCTGTCATGCCATCGCACGTTCTGGTCTTACGTCGTCTCCTGACGTACACCCACGCTTCTGCTGCGCTCCTATCATAGCTTTGTTGGTCTTGCATTTTAGCTTTGCTGGTCTCTGGTTTTAGCTTCGTTGGTCTCCTATTTCAGCTTTACTGATCTCATGTTTCAGGTCACCGGTTTCTGGTCACCCATTATTGGTCTCATGCCTCACGCCTCACCTGTCTGTTTCTGGTTTTCTTTTGGCCGATGGTCTTACATTGTGTGTTGTTTTGCCGTGCTATTCTTTGTTTTGTTGTGTAGGTTCATTTCTCTTCTTCCTGTCCAGCAGGATCTCTTTCATTGTCTAGCTGGATCTCTCTTACCACCCAGCCGGATCTCTCTCTCATCGTCCAGCCGGATTTCCTCTGTTTTGCTAATGGTCTTTCTTTGTTCATCCACCCCTTTTTGGCAGTTCTAAATTTTCTCTCCTTTTCCCCTATATGGTCGTGTTTTCTCTCTTGGTGTGCCGTTCCTTCTTTCCTTTGGCCATTTTCTTGTTGACTACTGGTGTGTTATTCCTTTGTCGTCCACTCTCCTCTTTTCTTTATTTTTGTCGACGGTGGTCTCCTCTTTTTGGTATCGTGTTGTGGGTGTGCTGGTTTTCTCTGTTTTGTTTTTGGCATTTTGTATTTTTCTCTTTTCCACACATATGTTCTGGCCATATATCTCTTTTCTCTCTCTTCCAACTACTGTGTTTTCTCTCTCTTGTGTTTTTGGTCGATGGTTCTTTCTCTCTTTGTCTAGTCGGATCTCTCTCACCGTCCAATTGGATTTATCTCACCATCTGTTGTTCAAACAGCCTTGTATAGGTTGTAATTGTTGTTAACTAGGTTTAAGTGTGTAAGAAAGTAAAGCCACGTGGAAGGGCAAGAAGGTAAAAGCCATGTGGAGGGGTAAGAACGTAAAAGCCACATGAAAGAGCAAGACAGTAAATTCACTGCAAGTAAGCCCTATTAGGGTTTCATGGAAGAAAGTCTATAAAAACCTTGGAAGACAAAGCAAGGGCAAGGCCAACACAATTGAATACACGACAAAATACAAAAAGTGTGTGGATGGCCAAATAAAGAAAACAAAAAAACACAACACACGGCTAAAGCACACCGATGGCAAGAGAATGGCAGAATAGGGGACGGCAAAATAGAAAAGAGGAGGTCGGAAATTGAGGAAATCATAGCCATTGTCAAAAGAAGGAGAAAATGGAAATTAAGCAAATTGGAGAAATCCGACGGTAAGAGAAAGAAATTGGAGCCGTACAGTGAAGCCGTTGGGCGAAGGAGAGAAAAAGGGAGAACAGGAGAGGTCGGCCGTTGGAAATAGGAGAGGTCATCAAAATGAGCAAATCAGAGCAGACTGGTGGACAAAGAGAGAGGGAACACTGATGGCAAGAGAATGACAAAATAGGGGTTTGATGCTGAAACAAAGTAGCTGTTGAAAAAGCCATCGTCGGAAAAGAGGAAAGGTTGACAGAATTGGGAGAGAGAGACAGACGAAAAGTGAGACACCATCGGAAGAGCAGACAGTAAATCCGAGACGGCATGAGACAAACGGGTCGACACGGTTGGATGGTGAGAGAGAAACCACGACATGGCAAAAGAGAGAAATGGGTCAACAGCAAAATAGAGAAATGGGTCGACGACAAAAACAAAGTGGATGATTGACAGAAAAACAGATAGAGATGGTCGAAGGTGGGTGGATGACAAAGACATATATGGCCAAATCATTGTGATGAAGAAGGAGAGGAAAAACCCGACAAGGCCAAAAACAGACCACCGGGGAAGGAGAGAAAACATGGCTAAAAATACTGTTGGCAGTAAAGAGAGAAAAACAGAGAGACAGCCGAAAAGGAGACGATCGAAGGGGGGCTAAACGAAGAACAACCGAGTGAAAAAACCCCCCTGCAAAAGAGAGAGAAAACCCAACCTTGGGAGAGAGAGAAAGTGGTGAACGACCGAAGGGGGGCTAGACGGCAGGCCAAAGTAGAGCCACCACTCGTCGAAGGAGCAAATTAGCATGACAAAACTAGCACAACAGAATAGGGGAAGGAGAGAAATCCGATAGCCCAAAGAAGAGAGAGAGACTGTCAGCAAAACAGAGCAACGGGTTGAAAGAGAGGAAGCAACCGTCCAAACACAAAATGGAAATCATTCAACCAAGGGAGTTGGCCAAAACCTAAAGAGAAACCATCCAACACAAGAGAGGTCGGCCAAAACACAGCCGTTGGAAGAGAGAGAAAAACTGAGAAATGCCCGAAAGAGAAAAATGCTAGAACAGGGGGTCGAAGGGGAGAAAATACAATACGGCAAAAGAAGGGGCTGAACGGTAAGAGAGTAGAACAACAAGAGAGCAGAACATTAAAAGGAGAGCACGATAAGAGAATGGCGTGATTGACCAAAAACAGGAGACCAGAAATGGGTGACTAGGCCATGAGGCCTAAAACGGGAGACTAGCAAAGCTGAGGAGACCAACGAAGCCAAAATGGGAGTGCAGCAAAAGCATGAAATGAACAGGGAAGTGTAGCTGAAATGAATAGGGAATCTGTGCAGCAAAATCGTGAGGGAGACTTGCGAAGATGTGCAACAAAATTGTGAAGTTGAGGAGACCAACGAAGCTAAAATGGGAGACCAGCAAACCAGAAACGTGCGTGTGATAGGGCTATAGTAGAAATGAGTGACGAGGAGAGCAGACCCAGTATCCATGAGGTGTGAGACCAGGTGAGGTGTGAGGTAGGCTGTATGACTTGAACCAGCAAAACCAGAAGAGTGGTGCAAGCCAATAGATATGCAATGGCAGTGAGGTAGGTTGTGTGACTTAAACCAGCAAAACTAGAAGTGTGGTGCAAGCCAATAGATGTGTAATGGCAGACCAAAAGTGTGAGGGCAAGCCGTGAAATAGTGAGACAGTGAAACCAAGAGACGGGTGAGACCATGAGACCGTGAAAGCACGAGTTGTGTGAAACAACATAGAGAAGGAATTTGGCGAAGCATTGAAAGAACTCAACGTATTTCTAGATTTCTTTAAGAGAGGTTAGAGAGCGTTGCAGTGAACTTCTAAGTAGTAATGGAGCAGCCTTTCAATTTAACAGAGGTAAGACAAGCTAGAAGAAGGGTAGACACAGTAAGTGACACTCTTTGTATTGTACTTGCTTAGTAATTGCAATAGTGAAAGGAGCAGAGGATTAAGACATCCATTGTAATTGGTATTCTCAAGTATAGTGGATAGTCTCGGTAAGGGAGAGTTCATACCACCGTGGATGTACGTCACATTGATAGAACCACGTAAATCTCACATGTCCTTAATTTACTATACGTTCTATGTTTTAAATTGAGTTGTAAACGCAGCTAAAGTATCAGCCAACCCATAACCTAACGAAGACCTAAACAAGAATATCCAAATTGTCTATTAGGCAAGGTGACTAAAAGGTGACTTTGGGGACTATTATGATTAGTAGGTAGCAATAGATCTACCTTAGTAGAGTTTGAGAAAGAGTTCCCTTTTAAGAAAAGGTTGAAGTTGTTCACTTACTTGCGAATTGTGAATTGTGGTGATACTGATTTACCCCCCCTCACAGTATCACAAATTAGTAGATCCTAGGAAAAATTTGAGAACTTTAATTGGTATCAGAGCACAGGTTCACCAGTTTGAAACTTAACAACTTGGTGTACTAGTTTGAAGGGATCTAGAAGTTTGACTTGTTCAGCATACTGAGAAATGGAAGCCAGTACCAGCACTAGCACCACTTATAGCAAGAAGGGTCCAATCTTCAACGGAACCAACTACCATATGTGGAGAGCAAGAATGCAAGTGGTATTTGCAACCATGGACATGAATGTAGTGAAATGCATACAGGAGGGTTTTGTGGCTTTGGAAGAAGGTAAGGACCTAACCCCAGAGGAATTGAGGCAGTTTGAGATAAATGGGAAGGCTCAAACGTCATCATTACAGCATTGATAGATGCTGAGTATGCTAAAGTTATGGACTGCAAATTTACTAAAGAGATATGGGATAGATTGCAGAAAGTCTATGAAGGTGATGATAGAATGAAGGATGCTAGCTTCAAGTGTTCAAGGAAAGATATGAATCTCTCAAAATGTAGAAGAATGAGACAGTTCAAGAGTTCTTCACTAGGGTTATTGATGCTATAAACGACCTAAGAAGTCATGGGAAGAACAAAAAGGACTCATCAATTGTGAAGAAAATTATGAGAATTTTACTTGAAAGGTTTGCCTCAAAGGTGGTAGCTATAGAAGAGAGTAGAGATCTCTATTTTATGTCATTACATGATCTCCAGTGCAATCTCATTGCATATGGGATGAGGATAAAGTCAGTTGAAAGCTCTGCAACAATGAAGGAATCAAAGGAGGCAGCTTTTAAAGCTATGAAGCACTTGAAGATAAAATAAGAGGAAGAATCATCTAGTGAGGATGATGATGATGAGGAGAAAGATAAAGACTCATCAAATGAGCATGTCTTTATGGCATTAGCACAAGGTGGTAGCTCAACTTCTAAAGAGGAAGAGGAGGTTGATAAAGAAGAGTCAGATCTTGAAGTAACTTCAAAGGAGATAATCAGAAGGGGTAGAACTATAAGAAAGTTAGAGGCCCGTATAAAAGAAGTTGAAGCAAAGTCTAAGGAAGTTGAAAGTCAAAAGGATGAAATAAGGACTAAGCATATTGACTTGAAGAGAAGATTTAAGGAATAGATCAAAATATATGAAGACCTTATAGTAGAGCTTGGCTTAAGGGCTTCAAAAATTGAAGAAATGAAGAAAGAGTTATTAAGACTTTAGCACTAACTCAAAAGTAGCAAAAAGAACTTGCAGAAGCTTAAAATGATGGGAGAAATAAGTTTTGTAAAAAGAGAGAAGAATGTAGAGAAAGTACAAAATTTTGAGGTTGCATTAGCTAAAGAAAATAAGAATGTGCCATAGAAGTTGAAAGAGATGGTTGTAACTCAGAAGAAGATAGCTGAGAATAAAGAAGATCTGAAGAAGCAACCTAGGGTGGCAAATAAGAAGGAAGAAAAAAAAGTCAGCTAGTAGAGGGCTACAGCTGAACAGAAGAAGGAGAAGAAGGTGATTGAAATGAAAGTCACAAATGCAAAGAAGCTTGCTACTTTGCCTACACAGCAAGTGATGAACAGAAGAAGACAAGCTATGATTAGACTCAAGAAGAGGCAGTTTCAAGGTCATTGCCTTTATTATGGAGTTTTGGGTCATAAGGTGAGTAATTGCTGGTAGAGAAGGCCAGTATATGTCTCCAACTTGAGAAGATACAATGCTGCCTAGAGGGGGAGACAATACAAAATTCAGAGAGCACCTATCATGAGTTCTTGCACATACTGTAAAAGGCAAGTACACATTGACAAGGAGTGTTGTTGGAAGCTCAAACCAATGGTTTCAAAGAACAAGTTTGTTGTATTGCCTGACTTAGAATAGTGTGAAAGGTGCGGGCAAGATGACCATAATGCCGAGAGATGCATGATACTTCTCCTTGAGCAAGAGAAGGCACTCAATGGCATAGTAAAAACAAGCAGTGCAGTCAAAGCTGAGAAAAAGGAGAAAGCTATCTTCTAGCCAGTTCAAAAGAAGGAATATAGAGCAAAAAGGGAGGTGGCTAATACAAATGAAATTGCACTAAAGGTTGATTGCAAGGATAAGTAGTGGATCCTTGATAGTGGATGCATTTTGCATATGACGGGAGACAAGAGTAAATTATCAATGCTAAACAAATCAAGAGAAGTATAGTCAAGTTTGGTAATGATGATTTACTCAACATCAGTGGTCAGAGTTCAGTAAATATTGGAAAAGGAAAGTTGAAAGATGTTCTGCACATTGAAGGGCTCAGATATAATCTAGCATCTATCAGCCAACTATGTAACGACAACCACAAAGTGTTATTCACAAAAATAGGTTGCCAAGTAAAGAGTAAAGAAGGCAATACTATTGTAGTTGGGAAGAGAATAGTTGGAAATTTGTACGTGATTGATGAGGACAAGACAAATAGCTGTTTACTTACAAAGGAAGAAGAAAATCAGCTTTGGTATAGGAGGCTGAGACACTTATCACAAAAGAACATGAGGAAGCTGACAACTACTCATGCAATCAGAGACATTCTTGACCTCAGGAGAGAGAGAGAGTATGTTTGCTCAGCATGCACTAAAGGAAAACATGCCAAAAAGTAGTACAAGACCAAAGAGTTCAGTTCTGAAGCAGTGCTTGACATTGTGTATACTAATTTGTGTGGAAAGATGAGGACAAAAGGATTGAAAGGTGAGAGGTACTTCATTTTGTTTGTTGGTGATTATTCAAGAAGGACCTGCCTTATGCACCTCAAACACAAGTTAGAAGTTTTGAATTACTTCAAGAGATACAGAAATTGGCTGAAAATGAGAGTGGAAGGAAGATCAAAGTATTGAGGTCAGATCAAAACGCTGAATTTACAAATTAAGCTTTTGAAGATTACCTTGAGAAGCATGGTATTCATCATCAGATGGCAGCAGCAAGAACACCTCAACAGAACAGGGTCGTAGAGAGGAAGAATAGAGCTGTGGTTGAAATGGCAAGAACTCTACTACTGGAATCCAAACTTCACACAAGATTTAGGACAAAAGCAACATTTACAGCCGTACATTTGCTGAACAGAGTTTTACTAAGTCCTAATACTAATAAGACTCCATATGAGCTATGGAGTGGGAAGAAGACAACAGCCAAGTATTTCAGAATCTTTGGCAGCCCATGCTTTGTGAAGAATAAGGAGCAAAAGTTGGAAAAATTAAATGCTAGGTATGATGAAGGCATCTTTATGGGATACTTAGAAAAGACAAAAGGTTACAGAGTCTTTCTGCATAAGTTAGGAAAAGTGATCACTTCCAGTGATGTGAGAATAGATAACAATTGGAAAACAATGTAGAATGGAGAAGTTGAGGACAATAAAGAAAATGACTTCAATATAGATGAAGAATCAAACCAACCTAAAGAAAAGGAACAAGAGGTAAGTTTAGACTCAAAGAAGAGTGAGTTTAAAGATGAAGAAAGAGATCCTCTTGCAACTAAGACTATACAAGAAAGAAAGCCAAAGAAAACGTGGACCAGTGCTCATTAAGAAAATTAGATCATAGGTGACCCATCAGTAGGAGTTACAACAACAAGAAGAATTGTGGGAGCTACTGCTTTACTCTAATAAGTTGGACCTAAATCTGTTGAAGAGGCTACACAAGATCTAACTAAATCTCTATCCACAGAGCTATTTGAAAAGCATAGAATGAGTTTGTCTGTGCAAATGGCTCCTCAAGCCTGAAAATTAGGTGAATCCTCCATCTCTACTTTGCGAATTTTTTAGATTTGTAATTGGTTGGCAAAGAGAGAGAGAAGCAACAGTGCAGGGGAGCTGTTAAGAAAGGGGGAGTGTATATTTATGGGGAGTTGAAACTGCTGTGTAGTGGCTTTTGTTATAAGTGTTGCCAACAATTACAAAGGGGGAGATTGTTGTTCCCACAGCCTTGTATAGGTTGTAATTGTTGTCAACTGGGTTTAAGTGTGCAAGAAAGTAAAGCCACGTGGAAGGGTAAGAAGGTAAAAGCCACATGGAGGGGCAAGAATGTAAAAGCCACATGGAAGGGCAAGATAGTAAATTTGCCCTGTTAGGGTTTTATAGAGGAGTATATAAAGGCCAATATAAGAGAACCTTCCTGGTCTTCCATGTGGCTTTTACCTTCTTGCCCTTCCTGGTCCCATCGTCTCACTATCTCACGACCTGCCTCACGTTACTAGTCTGCTGTTTCATATCTTATGGACTGCCTCATGCTTTTGGTTTGTCGTTTCACGTCTCTTGGCCTGCACCATGCTTCTAGTTTTGCTAGTTCACGTCTCTTAGCCTACCTCACATTTCTGGTCTCACATTTCTAGTCTGCTGGTTCAAGTTTCTTGGCCTGCCTTACGCTTCTAGTTTGTTGTCTTCTCTTCCAGGTGGTCTCACGAATACCAATTCTGCTGTCTTCTCTTCAGGATGCTCTCACGGATATTAGGTATACTATCTTCTCTTCCATGGCTACTTCAACAATGAGATAAGTTTTGGTTTATATACTCCCTTCTATGCAAACCCTAGTAAGGTTTACTAGAGCCGCGACAAATTCCTTTCTTGCCCCTCCATGTGACTTCATATTATTTTTCCATTCAAAATTCAACATTATCCTCCTTAATTTATTTTTCTTGCTCTTTTCTTTCTACTGAAAAACTCATCCTTTGAATGCTTGAATGAATGAGCCACTTATGCTTGCACACTTAAATCTGGTTGACAATAATTACAACCTATACATGGTTATGAGAACAGCAATCTCCCCCTTTGTAATTGTTGGCAACACTCACAATGAAAGCCATTATGCAGCAGTCCTTTATAATCTTCTTAGATTAATAATCCAGAAGCAGATGGATTACAACTCCCCCTAAATATGCACTTCCCCTTCCTTAACAGCTGCCCCTACACTATTGCTTCTCTCCCCCTTTGCCAACCAATTACAATTTTGAAAAACCCACAAAGTAGAGATAGAGGATTCACCTGAAATTCAGGCTTGCGGAAGCATTTGCATAGATAAACTCATGTTGTGCTTTTCAAACAGCTATGAGGACAAAGGTTTAGTTAGAATATCTGAGATTTGATCTTTAGTGCCGACATACTCCAATTGAATTGTGCTCTCTTCTACTTGATCCTTGATAAAGTGATACCAAATGTCAATATGCTTGCTCCTTGAAGTTGAATTGGATTTTTGCTGAGATCAATTGCACTTTGATTATCACAAAGTACACTTACTGGTAACTTCACTTCAACACCCAAATCGGCCAATTGTCTTTGCATCCATATCACCTAATTACATGATGTATAAGCATCCATATACTTACCCTCCGCTGTGCTTAAAGCAACACTGTTTTGCTTTCTACTTAGCCATGCAACACACTTTGAACCCAAGTATGTTGTAGCCACTGGTTGGTTTTTTGTCATCTATACTTCCTACCCAGTCTGTATTAGTGTATGCTCATAGTTTTATAGAATCCATGGCAAGATATCATAAACCCATTTTCCAGTGTCCCTTTGAGGTATCTTAGGATTCTTTTCACTGCCAACATATGAGATTCCTTAGGATCAGCTTGAAATCTCCTGGTGATGCACACAGCTTGCATGAGATCAGGCCTTGACGCTGTAGGGTACAGAAGGCTCCATGTCATCTTCCTGTATTCTGTGGGGCTTGTACTTCTTCCTTCCTGATCTTTTGTTAATTTGCATCCTACTGTCATAGGGGTACTGACAAGTTTTTTATCCTCTATGCCAAACTTTTTTAGCATCTTTTTGGCATATTTTGTCTGAGAAATAAAAATACATTCTTTACACTATTTTATTTATCATCCAAGAAAGTAAGTCATTTCTCCAATCAATGACATCTCAAATTCCTCACTTATCTTTTATGCAAATTCATAGCATAGCTCAAAGTGATCCCATCCAAAGATGATGCCATCTATATATACTATGGTTATCAATTGGCCTTTCTCTAAGTTGAACACATATAGATTATTATCAACTGTTCCTCTTCTGAAGTTCAACCTTCTCAAATATGTTGTACTATGCTGTTGGGGCTTGTTTAAGGTCATACAAGGCTTTCTTTAGCTTGCACACGTATGTCTCACCCTCACTGATTTGTACTTCATCGAGTTGTTATACATTTCTTCTTCTTTGTAAGTAAACAGCTATTTGTCTTGTCCTTATCAATCATATATAAATTTCCAATCGTTCTCTTTATGGTTGCAATAGTATTGCCTTCTTTACTCTTTACTTGGTAACCTGTTTTTGTGAATATCACTTTATGGTCTTTATTGCATAGTTGGCTGACAGATGCTAGATTATATCTGAGTCCTTCAACATGCAAAACATCTTTAAGCTTTCCTTTTCCAATATTTACTGACCCTTAACCACTAATGTTTAGTGAATCATCATTGTCAAACTTAACTCTACCTTCTTTTGACTTGTTCAGCTTTGATAATTTACTCTCGTGCTCTGTCATATTTGAAGTGTATCCACTATCAAGGATCCACTGCTTATCCTTGTAGTCAGTCTTTAGTGCAATTTCAGTTATATTAGCCACCTCCTTTTTAACTTTATATTCCTTCTTTTTAACTAGCTTGAAGATAGATTTCTCCTTTTTCTCAGCTTTGATTGTACCAATTGGTTTTACTATGTCATTAAGTGCCATCTCTTGCTCAAGGAGAAGTGTCATGCATCTCTTGGCATTAGGACCATTCTGCCCACACCTTTCACACTATTCCAAATCTTCCAATATAGCAAACTTGTTCTTTGAAGCCATTGGTTTGGGCTTCCACCAATAATCCTTGTCAGTGTGTCTTTACTTTTTACAGTATGTGCAAGAACTCACGATAGGTGTCCTCCTCTGAATTTTGTATTGTCTCCCCCTGTATGTAGCATTGTATCTTCTCAAGTTGGAGACATACATCGGCCTTCTCCACCAGCATTACTTGCCTTATGACCCCAAACTTCACAATAAAGACAGTAACTTTGAAACTGCCTCTTCTTGGGTCTGATCATAGTTTGTTTTCTTTTATTCATTACTTGCTATGTAAGCAAGGTTGCTGGCTTTTTTGCTTGTGTGACTTTCATTTCAGTCACCTTATTCTCCTTCTTCTATTTTGCGGTAACCCTTTGCTGGCTGACTTTCTTTTCTTCATTTTTGTTTGCAACCTTAGGTTGCTTCTTCAAATCTTCTTTATTTTTAGTCTTCACTATTCTTGGCTGATCAGTCTTTTCTTTCTAAGATGTAACCTTCTCTTTTAACTTTTGTGGCAAAGTCTCATTATCTTTAGACAATTTAGCTTCAGATTGCTACACTTTCTCTTTATTCTTCTTTTCTCTTGTAGAGCTTGTTTCTTCTACCACTTCAAGCTTCTACAAGAACTCCTCACTCTTGTTGAGTTATTGCTGAAGTCTCAGCAACTCTATCTCCATTTCTTCAATTGTTGAAGTCCTTGAGCCAAGCTTTATATTAAGGTCTTCACATATTTTGATATGTTCTTCAAATCTTCTCTTTAAGTCAATATGTTCGGCCATTATTTCATCCTTTTGACTTTCTGCTTCCTCAATCTTTGCTTTAACTTGCCTTATATGGGCCTCCAACCTCCTTATGGTTCTGCCCCTTTTGATTATCTCATTTGAAGCTGCTTCTAACTCAACTTCAAGATCTGGTTCTTCTTCATCAATCTCCTCTTCCTCTTCAGAGGTTGAACTACCACATCAAGCTGATGCCATAAAGGCATGCTCATCTGATGAGTTTACATCATCCTTATCATCGACATCTTTTGTCTAGCTCACATAACTCTTGAATAAGCCTATCTTATTCTTCTGTGGGTTAGTAGTCTTCTTGCTGGACTTCCTTGACTTGAATGATGGTCTTCTCTATTTTGAATTTTGCTTATCATCACCATCTTCATCTTCATCATTAAGTTTTACTTTGCACTAAGAAGCAAAGTGTCTAGTCTGCCCATAACGATAACATCTCAAGGACAATTTTCCTTTTCCCTTCTTAGACCCCTTTTTGAATTTCCTTGTGAAGTAAGCCAACACTTCACCTTCACTTTCTTCCTCCTCCTCATCATCATCATCCTCATTGGATGATTCTTCCTCTTCCCTTATCTTCAAGTGTCTCATTGCTTTGAAAGCTGCCTCTTTTGGTAGCTTTGATGTTGAGGAGCTTTTAGTTGACTTTATTCTCATCTTATATGCAATGAGATTGCATTGGAGATCATGCAGTGACATAGAATTGAGATCTATACTCCCCTCTATGGCTTCCACCTTTGAGGCAAACCTCTTAGGCAGAATTACTAGAATTTTCTTCATAATAGATGAGTCCTACTTGTTCTTCCCATGACTTCTAAGGTTGTTTACAACGTTAATAACCCTGGTGAAGAACACTTAGACTATCTCATTTTTCTGCATTCTGAGGGATTTATATCTCTCCTTGAAAACTTGAAGCTTAGCCTCATTTATTCTGCCATCACCTTTATAAACCTTCTACAATCTATCCTATATCTCCTTAACAGTTTTGCAGTTCATAACTTTAGCATATTCAGCATATGTTAATGCTGAAATGATGACATTTGAGGCCTTTCCATTGATCTCAAACTACCTTAATTCCTTTAGGGTTGGATCTTTACCTTTTTTTGGGGGGACAAAACCTTCTTGTATAGCTTTCACCATGTTCATGCCCATGGTTGCAAATACCACCTGTATTCTCGCTTTTCACATATGGTAGTTGGTTCTGTTAAAGATTGGAACCTTCTTGCTGTAAGTAGTGCTGGTGCTTGTACTAGCATCCATTTCTTAGTATTTTGAACAAGTTAAAACTTCTGAAACCCTTCAAACTAGTACACCAAGTTGTTAAGTTTTAAATTGGTGAACCTAGGCTCTGATACCAATTGAAGTTTCGAACTTCACCCTAAGATCTACTAGTCTGTGATATTGAGAGGAGGGGTGAATTAGTATCACACCCCTTTAAAAAAACTCTGATAATTTAAGCCAAAAATGAACTCTTTCCTAGATTTAACAAAGGTAGATCTATTGTTACCTACTAATCACAATAGTCCCCAAAGTCACCTTTCAAACACCTTGCCTATTAGACGAATCAGTTGTTTGTGACTAGGTCTTTTTTTAGGTTATGGGTTTGATGATTCTTTAGCTGTGTTCACAACTCAATTCAAAACATAGAATGTAAATTCAAAACAAAGACACGAGAGATTTATGTGTCCACTATACTTGAAAACACCAGTGTGGTATCCCCTATGATTACAATGGATGTCTTAATCTTCTACTCCTTTCACTATTGCAAATATGAAACAATCATAATACAAAGAGTGTCACTTACTGTGTCTACCCTTCTTTTAGCTTATGTTGACTCTGTTTGATTTGAATAGGCTATTTCGCTACCATATGGAAGATCACCAAAACACTCTCTAAACTCTCTTGAAGAAATCTGAAAATACGTTGAGTTCTCTTAAATGCTTCACCAAATTTCTTCTCTAGGTTGTCTCATCCAACTCCTGGTCTCACTGTCTCACAGCCTGCCTTACACTATTGGTCTATTGTTTGATGTCTCACGGACTGCCTCATGCTTCTGGTTTGTCGTTTCATGTCTCTCGGCCTACGCTCCTGATTTTACTGGTTCACGTCTCTCGACCTGTCTTATGTTTCTGGTCTGTTGGTTCACGTTTCTCGGCCTACCTCACGCTTATGGTTTGTTGTCTTCTCTTCCGGGTGGTCTTTCGGATACCAAGTCTGCTGTCTTCTTTTTCGCGTGGTCTCATAGATACCAGGTTTGTTGTCTTCTCTTCTGCTGGCTACTTCAACAAAGAGATAAGTCTTGGTTTATATACTCCCTTCTATGCAAACCCTAGTGGGGTTTACTGGAGTCGTGACGAATTTCCTTTCTTACCCTTCCATGTGGCTTCATATTACTATTCCATTAAAAATTCAGCATTATCCTTCTTAATTTATTTTTCTTGCTCTTTTCTTTCTACTAAAAAACTCATCCCTTGAATGCTTGAATGAATGAGCCACTTCTGCTTGCACACTTAAATCTAGTTGATAACAATTACAACCCATATAAGGCTGTAGGAACAACAAGAATAAAGTCAATTGAAAGCTTCTCAACATCAAAGTTATTGAAAGTGGTAGCTTTCAAAGCTATAAGACACTTAAAGATAAGCGAAAAGGAAGAATCATACAGTGAGAAAGATGATGATGATAAGGAAGAAAGTGAAGGTGAAGTGGTGGCTTACTTCACAAGGAAATTCAAAAAGTTGTCTAAGAAAGGAATAGGACAGTTGTCCATGAGATGTTATCGTTGTAGGCAAACTGGATACTTTGCTTCTCAGTGCAAAGTGAAACTTGATGATGAAGATGAGGATGATGATGATGAGCAGAATTCAAAATGGAGAAAACCATCATCCAAATCAAAGTAGTCTAACACGAAGACTACCAACCCATAGCAGAAGAAGAAGAAAGGTTCATTCAAGAGTTATGTGAGTCAAACAAAAGAAGCTGATGAGGGGGAAGATGTAGACTCATCATATGAGCATGCTTTTATGGCATTAGCTCAAGGTGGTAGTTCAACCTCTAAAGAGGAAGAGGAGGTTAATGAAGAAGAACCAGATCTTAAAGCTGAGTTAGAAGCAGCTTCAAAAAGATAATCAGAAGGGGCAAAACCGTAAGAAGGTTGGAGGCTCATATAAAACAAGTTAAAACAAAGTTTGAGGAAGCAGAAAGTCAAAAAGATGAAATAAGGCCTGAACGTATTGAATTGAAGAGAAGATTTGACGAATAGATCAAAATATGTGAAGACCTTATAATGAAACTTGGCTCAAGGACTTCAACAATTGAAGAAATGGAGATAGAGTTATTGAGACTCTAGCAACAACTCAGAAAGAGTGATGAGAAATTGTAGAAGCTTGAAGTGGTAGGAGAAACAAGCTCTACAAGAGAAAAGAAGAATGAAGAGAAAGTGCAGCAATTTGAGGCTGCACTACCTAAAGAGAATAAGACTTTGCCACAGAAGTTGAAAAAGAAGGTCGTGACTTAGGAGAAGATAACTAAAGAAGAGAAGACAGTTATTAAACCAAAGCCAGGCCCAAAAATGATGTTTGTGATTAAAGAGTAGCAGCTCATAGCTACTAAGTCTCAAAAAGAAAAGACTGATTGGTTAAAAACAGTGAAGGTTGAAAATAAAGAAGATTTGAAGAAGCAGCCTAGGGTTGCAAGCAAAAATAAAGAAAAGAAAGTCAGCCAGCTAAGGGCTATGGCTGAACAGAAGAAGGAGAAGAAGGTGACTGAAATGAAAGCCACGCAAGCGAAGAAGCCAACAATCTTGCCTATACAACAAGTAATGAACAAAAGAAAACAAGCTGTGGTTAGACCTAAGAAGTGGTAGTTTCAAGGTCACTGCCTTTATTATGAAGTTTGGGGTCATAAGGCAAGTAAATGTTGGTCAAGAAGGCCAGTATGTGTCTCCAACTACAGAAGATCTGATGTTGCATACAAAGGGAGACAATACAAAATTGAGAAGAGAACACCTGTCGTGAGTTCTTGCACATACTATAAAAAGCAAGGACACACTGACAAGGATTGTTCGTGGAAGCCTAAACCAGTGGTTTCAAAGAACAAGTTTGCTATATTGGTAGACTTGGAATAGTGTGAAAGGTGTGGGCAGGATGGCTATAATGCCAAGAGATGCATGACACTTCTTCCTAACCAAGAGAAGGCACTCGATGGCACAGTGAAAATAATTGGTACAGTTAAAGCTGAGTAAAAGGAGAAAGCTATCTTCAAGCTAGTTCTAAAAAAGGAATATAAAGCTAAAAGGGAGGAGGCTAATATAGCTGAAATTGCACTAAAGGCTGACTATAAGGATAAGCAGTGGATCCTTGGTAGTGGATGCACTTCCATTATGATAGGAGACAAGAGTAAATTATCAAAGCTAAACAAATCAAGAGAAGGTAGAGTCAAGTTTGGCAATGATGATTCACTCAACATTAGTGGTTAGGGGCCAATAAATATTGGAAAAGGAAAGCTAAAAGATGTTTTGCACGTTGAAGGACTTAGATATAATTTAGCATTTGTTAGCCAACTATGCAATGACAACCACAAAGGGATATTCACAAAAATAGGTTGCCAAGTAAAGAGTAAAGAAGGCAATATTGTTGCAGCAGGGAAGAGAATAGCTAGAAATTTGTACGTGATTGATGAGGACAAGACAAACAACTATCTACTTACAAAGAAAAAAGAAAATCAGCTCCGGCATAGGAGGCTAGGACACTTAACACAAAAGAACATGAGGAAGCTGACCACTATTAATGCAATCAACAGGCCGATGAGAACAAAATGGTTGAATGGTGTACTTCATCTTATTTTTTGATGATTATTCCAGAAGGAGCTGCATCATGCACATCAAACATAAGTCAAAAATTTTGAAATGTTTCAGGAGATACAGAAGATTGGCTGAAAATAAGAGTGGAAAGAATATCAGAGTATTGAGGTCAGATCAAGGCACTAAATTCATAAATGAAGCCTTTGAAGATTACCTTGAGAAGCGTGGAATTCACAATCAAATGGCAATAGCAAGAACACCTCAATAGAATGGGGTGGTAGAAAAGAAAAATAGACCTCTGGTTGAAATTGCAAGAACTCTACTGTTGGAATCCAAGTTTCACACAAGATTTTGGACAAAAGCAACATTTATAGCTGTGCACCTATTGAATAGAGTCTTACTAAGGCCCAATACTGATAAAACTCCATATAAGCCATGGAGTGGGAAAAAGACAATAGCCAAGTATCTCAAAATCTTTGGCAGCCCATGTTTTGCGAATAACAAGGAGCAAAGCTTGGGAAAATTCTATGCTAGGTCAGATGAAGGCATCTTTGTGGGATACTCAGTAAAGACAAATTGTTACAGAGTTTTTTTTGCATAAACTAGGAAAAGTGGTCACGTCTAGTGATGTGAGAATAGATGAAAACTGGAAAACAATGTATAATGGAGAAGCTGACGACAGTGAAAAAGATGACTTCAAGATAGATGAAGAATCAAACCAACATGAAGAAAAGGGACAAGAAGTAAGTTCAGACTCAAAGAAGAGTGAGTTTGAAGATGAAGAAAGAGATCCTCTTGTAACTAAGACTGTGCAAGAGAGAAAGACAAAGAAAATATGGGCCAGTGCTCATCAAGGAAATCAGATCATAGGTGACCCATTAGCAGGAGTTACAACAATAAGAAGAATTGTGGGAGCCATTTCTTTTCTCTCATAAGTTAAACCTAAATCTATTGAAGAGGCTGCACAAGACAAAGCCTAGGTCAAAGCCATCAATGAGGAGTTAGATCAAATTGAGAAGAATGATACATGGGAGCTGGTTCCAAGACCCACTAACAAGAATGTCATAGGAACAAAATGGGTGTTTAGAAATAAACACAATGAAGTTGGCAAGGTGGTGAGGAACAAGGCTATGCTGGTTTGCAAAGGCTACACTCAAATAGAAGTAGTAGATGTTGATGAAACATTTACATTAGTGGCAAGGTTAGAAACTATTATAATATTCCTAGTTTTGGCAACACATAAAAGGTATAAAGTTTATCAGATGGATGTGAAATTAGCCTTTCTGAATGGGCTCATGAAAAAAGAAATGCATATTGAACAACCTGATAGAGTACAAATCAGTGAGGATGAGACATACATGTGCAAGCTGAAGAAAGCCTTGTATGGCCTTAAACAAGCCCCAAAAGCATGGTACAATAGGCTGGATGCATATTTGAGAAGGTTGAACTTCAAAAGAGGAATAGTTGATAATAACCTATATGTGTTCAACTCAGAGAAAGGCCAACTGATAACTATAGTATATATAGATGACATCATCTTTGGAGGGGATCACTCTGAGCTATGCCAAGAATTTGCACATAAGATAAGTGAGGAATTTGAGATGTCATTGATTGGAGAAATGACTTACTTTCTTGGATTATAGATAAAATAGTGTGAAGAAGGTATTTTTATTTCTCAGACAAAATATGCCAAGGTGATGTTGACAACGTTTGGCATGGAGGATAGCAGACATGTTAGTACCCTTATGTTAATAGGCCGCAAGTTAACAAAAGATCAGGAAGGAAGGAGTACAAGCCCTACAGAATATAGGAAGATGATAGGGAGCCTTTTGTACCTTACAGCATCAAAGCCTAATCTCATGCAAGCTATGTGCATTGCTAGCAGATTCCAAGCTAATCCTAAGGAATCTCATGTGTTGGTAGTGAAAAGAATCCTAAGATACCTTAAAGGGACACTGAAAACGGGTTTGTGGTATCCTACCATGGATTCTATAAAACTATGAGCATACACTGATTCAGTATAGGTAGGAAGTATAGATGATAGAAAATCAACCAATGGCTGCAACTTCTACTTGGGTTCAAAGTGTGTTGCATGGTTAAGTAGAAAGCAAAATATTGTTGAGGCTAAGTATATGGCTACTTGTGCAGCATGTACTTAGGTGATATGGATGCAAAGACAATTGGTAGTTTGGGTGTTGAGGTGAAGTTACCAGTGAGTGTACTTTGTGATAATCAAAGTGCAATTAATCTAAGCAAGAATTTAGTTCAACATTCAAGGAGCAAACATATTGACATTTGATATCACTTTATCAAGGATCAAGTGGAACAAGGCATAATTCAGTTGGAGTATGTTGGCACTAAAGATCAAATTTCAAATATTCTAACTAAACCTCTGTCCACAGAGTTGTTTGAAAAGCACATAATGAGTTTGTCTATGTAAATACCCCCTCAACCCTAAAGCTTAAGTGAATCCTCCATCTTTACTTTGTGGGTTTTTCAGATTTGTAATTGGTTGGCAAAAGGGGAGAGAAGCAACAGTGCAGGGGAAGTTCTTAAGAAAGGGGGAGTGCATATTTCGAGGGAGTTGTAATTACTACATAATAGCTTTTGTTATGAGTGTTGCCAACAATTACAAAGGGGGAGATTGTTGTTCCCATAGCCTTGTATGAGTTGTAATTGTTGTCAACCTCATTTAAGTGTGCAAGCAAAAGTGGGTCATATCTAAAGAATTATAGGATAAGACTAGAATGTCAAATAACCTCGTAAAGTGATCTCTTTGGAGTGAACTTGTAGGGGGAGTTTAGCATTTCTAGAAGATGGGCAATTACAGGGGCAGTTTCTTTCATACATTTTTAACTGTTCATGGACAATCCTGGCTGTTCATTCAAGCATTCAAAGGATGAGATTTCAATAGAAAGAAAAGAGCAAGAAAAATAAATTAAGAAGGAGGATAATGCTGAATTTTGAATGGAACAGTAATATGAAGCTACATGGAGGGGCAAGAAAGGAAATCCGTCGCAGTTACGGTAAGCCCTACTAGGGTTTTCATAGAAAGCAGTACATAAACCAAGATTAATCTCTTTTGGGGCAACACCATAAGATAGTGAAATGGGTGAGACCAGACCAAAGACAATGAGACCAAAAAAGAGGGAAATGGGCGACACTAGAACACACTGGAAGACTAGAATTGGTGAGACCAGAAAAGAGGGAAATAGGTGACACCAAAACACACTGGAGGACCAGAATTGGTGAGACTAGAAAAGAGTGAAATGGGTGACACCAGAGGAGACCCAGAATCGATGAGACCAGAAAAGGGTGAATCGCATGAGACCAGAGGAGATGTGAGACCAGAAACGAGTGAAACGCGTGAGACCAGGTGAGACATAAGACCAGGTGAAACATGAGACCAGGTGAGACATGAGACCAAGTGAGGCGTAAGACCAAGTGAGATGTCAGACCAGAATTGGTGAGACGTGAGACTTGGAGACGGTGTGACGATAAGACCAAAAAAAGAGGGAGACCATGAGATGGTGAGACGATGAGATGGTGAGACTAGGAAACGGGTGAGACTGTGAGATGGTGAGATCACGAGTTGTGTGAGACAACCTAGAGAAGAAATTTGATGAAGCATTTGAGAGAACTCAACAAAATTTTAGATTTCTTCAAGAGAGGTTAGAGAGTATTTTGGTGATCTTCCAAGCGGCAGTGAAGAAGCCTATTCAAATCAAATAGAGGCAAGACAAGCTAAAAGAAGGGTAGACACAGTAAGTGACACTTTTTGTATTGTGATTACTTTGTTTTTGTAATAGTAAAAGGAGTAGAAGATTAAGACATCCATTGTAATCATAGGGGATACCACACTGGTATTCTCAAGTATAGTGGATTGTCTCAGTAGAGGAGGAATCTGTGCTATTATGGAGTATGTCTCATGGGTAAAACCACGTAAATATTTTGTGTCCTTGCTTTGAATTTACATTCTATGTTTTGAATTGAGTTGTGAATAAAGCTAATGAATCATCAAACCCATAACCTAAAAAAGACCTAATCAAGAACAACCAATCCGTGTAATAGGCAAGGTGTCTGAAAGGTAACTTTAGGGACTATTATGACTAGTAGGTAACAATAGATCTACCTTAGTTGAATCTGAGAAAGAGTTCATTTCTAAGAAGATTTTGAAATTGTTCACCTACCATTTAAAGGGGGTAATACTGATTCACCCCCCTCTCAGTATTACAGACTAGTAGATCCTAGTGTAAAGTTGGAAACTTCATTTCTTATAATTATTAACATGTTTTGATAGGTTATAAACATAAGCAGTTAAGGAGAACAACATAATATAGACATAATGTTTTGGATAAAGACTATTGCTGAGCAATTTAAGATAATAAATGCAAGGCTAAATAATTTACAATCACTTAGCAAATCCAAAAATTTTAGGAGGTATATGATTTAGGAAAAAGGTGATGAATAATCAAATTATGAAGAATCAAATTCAAGAAAAGGTTAAAAGGTTAAAAAAAAATAGTAATTTAGGCATTATAAAGATGAAGATTCTAGCATTTCAAGGAAAAGAAAGTAAAGTTAGCATCTTTGGAATTCAATAATTATATATGCATTTGGTGGACCAATTAATGATAAATAGGAAAAGGAATGGTGAGAGGCCAATTCAGTCATGGGAAAAGATGAAATTGGTAACGCACAAAAGATTTATACCTAACCATTATTATAAAGATTTGCATAGAAAGTTGCAAGGGCTAATTCAAGGATCTATGAGCATAAAAAACTACTATAAGAATATAGAGATGACCATGATTAGAACTAATATAGAGAAAGATAAAGAGGTTACTATAGCAAGGTTTATTGGTGGTTTGAATAAGAAGATTGTTAATGTAATGGATTTACAACACAAATTTAGACATGAAGGAGCTGTTGTACAAGAATATTAAGGTGAAGAAGCAAGTCAAGCCTAAAAGATCCAAATCTAGTTTAGCTTTTAGTTCTATATGGAAGGCAACTTGGAAAGACACCAATCTAGTCTTAAAGTCAAAAGGAGATACAAAGCCAAAGGATTTGATTGTTGTTTCTAAAGGTAAAATTAAAAAAAAATCTTCTTCTAAATCTTATGATATTAAATGCTTTAGGTGTTGTTGGCATGGACATATTGCTTTTCAATTTTCAAATAAAAAAACTATGATTATGTTAAAGAATGATGACATAGAAAGTATTAGTTCCATTGATAATGACATGCCACCATTGGAAGATGATTATGATATTATGGCTGAAGAAACTGTTTATAGAGATATGTTTGTTGCAAGGGGTGCATTGTGTATTCAGCCTAAGGATGATAATGATAAGGAACAATATATGCATGCTTTTCATACAAGATGCCACATTAAAGATAAGGTATGTAGTATGATTATTGATAATGGAAGTTGTACTATTATTGCTAATACTTTGTTGGTAGATAAACTAAATTTGGTTACCTTCAATCATTCTCAGCCCTATAAGCTGCAATGGTTGAATAATTATGCAAAAATTAAAGTAATCAAGCAAGTTTTAGTTGTCTTTGCTTTAGTAACTACAAGGATGAGGGTCTTTCTGATACAATATTAATGCATGTTGGTCATATAATTCTTAGCCAACCATGGCAATTTGATAGAAAGGTTATGCATGATAGCTACAAGAATAAATACTTTTTTCAAATTAATAATTGAATTATTTTATTAGCTTTTTTTAAACCTGCTGAAGCATATGAAGATCATATTAAGATAACAAGAAAGTGTAAAATAAGAGAAGAACATATGAGAGAACAAGAAACAAAAAGAAAGTGAAAGGTTATAGGAAAAGAGAGAAAGTAAGGTTGAGGGAAAAAATTCAGGTGATAGGGTGAGGCTAAGAAAAGTTGGAGAAAAAAGTGTGCAAAAAGGAGAGAAAAGTAAGAGGGTGAGTGTGTTTGCTTGGAAAAGTAAGGTTAAGAATGCTATGATTGCAAGGTAACAACTACTTATGTGCAAGGATGTTTATTTTTTATCTAATGACCTTAACCCTACTTTACCTAGTGTGGTTATTCTGTTATTGAAGGAGTTTGATGATTTATTCCTTTAAGAGATTCTCCATGGATTACCTCCCTTAAAAGGAGTTAAGCATTAAATAAACTTCATTTATGGTACTACCATACCAAACTGACCTACTTATAGGGCTAATCCCGAGGAAACTAAGGTGATACAAAGGCAATGGATGAGTTAGTGCAAAAGGGTTGTAAGGGAGAGTCTTAGCTCATAATTAATTCTTGTCATCTTAGTCTCAAAGGAAGATGGAACATGACATATGTGTATGAATTATCAAGCAATCAATAAGTGAAGTTCCCAACTTCACCCTAGGATTTATTAGTCTGTGATACTGAGAGGGGGGGTGAATTAGTATCATACCCCTTAAAAAAACTCTGATAATTTAAGCCAAAGTATTCTACTTCTTTAATACTTTAGCTATTGTCAATATGCAGGTATGTGAATAACTTCAAACTCTTTCTCAAATTCAACTAAGGTAGATCTATTGTTACCTACTAATCACAATAGTCCCCAAAGTTGCTTTCCAGACACCTTGTCTATTAGACAAATTGACTGTTCTTGATTAGGTCTTCTTTGGGTTATGAGTTTGATGATCCTTTAGCTGTGTTCACAACTCAATTCAAAACACAAAATGTAAATTCAAAGCAAGGATACAAGAGATTTATGTGGTTCCATCAATGTGATTTACTATACAGTGGTAGGGATTTTTCCTCTACCGAGACAATCCACTATACTTGAGAACACCAGTGTGGTATCCCCTATGATTACAACGGTTGTCTTAATCGTGTACTCCTTTCACTATTGCAAATACAAAGCAATCATAATACAAAGAGTGTTACTTACTGTGTCTACCCTTCTTCTAACTTGTCTTGCCTCTGTTTGATTTGAATAGGCTGCTTCACTGTCGCTTGAAAGATCACCAAAATACTCTCTAACCTCTCTTGTAGAAATTTGAACATACATTAAGTTCTCTCAAAGCTTCATTGAACTTCTTCTCTTGGTTGTCTCACACAACTCTTGGTCTCACCGTCTCACAGTCTCACTAGTTTCCTGGTCTCATTGTCTCCTTATCTCACTATCTTACGGTCTCTAGGTCTGGTCTCACCATTTCACCGTTCTGGTCTGGTCTCACCTGGTCTCACGTCTCACCCTCTCCAGGTCTCACATCTGCTTTGGTTCTAGCCATACCATATGTCACGTCTCACCTGGTCTGGTTCTGATATACTCTCACACCTTACCTTCTGTAGGTCTCACGTCCTCTCTTTCTAGTCTCACCAAATCTCACATTTCACTTACTCCATATGTGGTCTAGTCTCAGTTGTCCAAAGTCTGGTCTGGTCTCACCCGTTTCAAGCTATGTTGGTCTTATCTGGTCTTACATTTCACTTGCTCTAGGTCTGGTCTAGTCTCACTCGTTCCAGGTTTGGTCTAGTCTCACTTGTTTAAAGCTTTGTTGGTCTCACGTTTCACTTGCTCCAGGTATGGTCTGGTCTCACCCATTTCAAGCTTCGTTGGTCTCACCTGGTCTCATGTTTCACTTTCTCCAGGTTTGGTTTGGTCTCACCCATTCCAGGTCTGGTCTAGTTTGGTCTCACCTGTTTCAAGCTTCATTGGTCTTACGTTTCACTTGCTCCAGGTCTGGTCTGCTTTCTTTCACTATTTTTTGGGTGGTTACCCCAAAAAGGAGATAAGTATTAGTTTATATACTCCCTTCTATGAAAACCCTAGTAGGGTTTATTGGAGCAGCGGTGAATTTCCTTTCTTGCCCCTCCATGTGGCTTCATATTACTGTTCCATTCAAAATTCAGCATTATCCTCCTTAATTTATTTTTCTTGCTCTTTTCTTTCTATTGAAAACTCATCCCTTGAATACTTGAATGAGCCACTTCTACTTGCATACTTAAATTTGGTTGACAACAATTACAACTCATACAAGATTGTGAGAACAACAATAAGATTATTGTGAAGTATAGACATACTATCCTTAGATTAGATGATATACTTAATGAGTTGTATGGTTCATATGTGTTTTCAAATTTTGATTTAATGAATGGCTACTATCAAAGGCATGAAAAAGGGAGATGAATGAAAGATACCATTTAAAACTAAAAATGGATTATATGAGTGGCTAGTAATACCTATTGTATTAACTAATGCACTTAATACATTCATAAGGTTAATGAATCACGTCTTGCATGCTTTTATAAAGAAATTTATAATAGTTTACTTTGATGATATTTTAGTTTATAGAAAGAATTTGGATGAACATATAAATGTATGTTGTGTTTAATGTTTTAAAAGATGATCGATTGTTTAGTAAACTCCAAAAGTGTACATTTTGCATGGAATTCATTGTATTTCTTGGTTATGTTGTTAGTTTTCAAGATATTAGTGTGGACAGAGAAAAGGTAAAGGAGATAAGGAATTGGTTTATGCCTAAGGATGTGAATGAGGTAAGACATTTTTATGGTTTAACAAGTTTTTATCGAAGGTTTGTTAAGAATTTTAATTCTATTACTACACTTTTGAATGAACTTGTCATAAAGCTCAATTGGATTTGAGGAAAGAGAAAGAAAGAAAGAGAGAGAAAGGACAAAATTAGGGAAGAGATGAGAAAGAAGGTTGTGATTACATTGAAAAAGAAATAAGAAAGAGTATTAATTGATTGAAAACTAATCACAATTCATACTAATTACTATGCTCTTTCTTATATAATAATACAGGATTAGTTATAAAAGATTAAAAAGAAAATTAAAAAGAAAATGAAATGGTTTTACAATTAAAAATCTAATTCCCACTTGCATTCCTTATAACAACATCACTAATTGTCAAATTTCTCATAAGTTTCCACATGTCCCTCTTTTCTTAGTTTTTATTTTTCTCTACAAAAGAAACCCCCCTTTTTATGCACCCTCTTCTTTAAGGGTACAGGTACGATATTTCTTTTGAAGGTCATAAAGGTATTTCCAAGTAAGAGTCATACTAGTAGACTATTAGACTAAAACCTAGGCAATTGCCTTATTAGTGTGCTTGGCAATTTGATGATTAGTATAGTTAAGGAAATAGCCTTAGTTAAGAGGTTTGGAATCATAGGGGTAGCTTATGATCAAAGTCTTGAATGGGATCAAGCTTTTCCTTAAGTTGGGTTATATGAAAGACAAGGTGGATTTTGGCTTGAAGAGGTAATGCCAATTGATATGTAACCTTACCCAATTTAGTGAGAATTTGATATGAACATAAAAATCTAAAGGCAAGTTTCTGAGAATGGTCCTACATTAAGGCGTGTTGAAAATAAGGTTGTAGCTTAAGGAAGACATAATCTCCACCTAAAATTCTCTCTTTGAGTAGTAGTTGTCAGCTTATTGCTTCATACAGGTTTATGCTCTAGTGAGGTAATGTTCAAGCAAATAAATAGTGGCTTTTTTAAGGTAGAGTTACTCATTAATTGAAGTAATTTTTGAATCCCTAAGAACATACAAAAGGTGAATTGAACTTGAATAATCATATAAAGCTTTCAAAGGAGTCATGTAGATGGTAGAATGGAAATGGTTATTATACTAACAATCAATTAATGGCAACCAAGAGTTCTAGTGATGTGGATGAGCACTAGTAGCACATCTTAGATATGTCTCATGGGCATTGATTGACAACCTTTATCTAATTGTCACTCTATGGATGATAAGTGGTAGAGAAATTAATCTAAACCCCTTAAAAGGGAATAAGCTCTTGCTAAAAAATGCTTAGAAAAATAAAGTCCCTCTTATTAATAATCTACTTTGGTAAGTCATGGAGTTTAAAGATGTTATCTAAGAAGGCTTTGGCAATTGCTCGGCCATAAAAGAATGGGTTAAAGCAATAAAGTGGGCATACTTATTAAGCTAATCAATAACTACCAGAATGGATTTTTTACTGCACTTTAAGGCAAACATTTAACAAAGTCCATGGTGATGCAATGCCACATGTGGTCTAGAACTAAAAGTGGTTGTAACAGCCCTAAAGAAGTGTCCTGGTCAAATTTACAACATTGACATATACATATTCTCTCATAAAATTCCAAACATCCTTGTTAAGTCCCTTCCAAGGGAATAAACAACTCACCTTCCTAATGGTGTAAAGTATCCTGGTGTGTCCACTATTGACTACTTCCTGCCAAGTGCTAATAATTAAGTGGTGCAACTCAAAATTAGTTCCTATCACTAATCATCTCCTCTACTTCAATAGACCTTAAGTGAATTCATAAGGGGACTTAACCAATTATCCTTACTATAGCTTGGCTATAAGAGAAGTCAAGCTTGCATCCTTCTTACATTATTGCTAGATATTTTCTAAGAGTGTCATGGTCGTTGAAGAGAATAGATAAGAGAAGCTTACTACAACTAATATAAGAGAGGGCATATGTTGTCATGTTTTCTTGCTTATTTAGTCATCTCTCGAATGATTACTAGCATTTCTTGCTTATCAATAGATAAATGTTGATGGCATGAAATAAAGACCTAGTTGATATAGGCAATAAGTTGACCATTTTAAAAAAGAATTACACCGATTCATATACTAAAAGCATTCATTTTAATAGTGAATTCTTATAAAAAGTCTAGAATGGCTAAAATAGGGGTTGTGGCCAAAGCCCTTTTAAGTCACAAAAATGCATTGTCCATTTTAGTCATCCATTTAAAAGGGATATCTTTCTCAAGAATTTGATTTAAGGGTTAAGTGATCTTGTCATAATGATGCAGAAAACCACAAAAAGGCATGACTTAGGGACCCAATGCACACAAGGAGTCAAAGAACAACCAAAAACGTTAAACCTGAATTTAATAACACAAACCCTAGACCCACCATTCGAAGGAACACGAACCTAGGGTATTTAAGAAGGATTAGGGGTGATAAGTCGATTAGAATGCCACAAGAAGTACCTTTCGATAAGTTCTTTGGTCCTCAAAAGAATTGAGGGAGAAAAATGCTTGCTTTCTATTTCACTCAAAGTTGTTTGCTTTTCCAAAACTTACAAGGGGTGCCTCAAAAGGAACAAATTCTTACTTAGGACAAATCCTTATTTTGGAAGAATTCCTAACTATGGACAAATTCTAACACAGACAATAAACTCATTTTTAGGAGTGAATGCTATTACTTAGTCTGACCATTAAGCATTCCAATTATATTAATTAGGCTTAGACTCTTTGCTAAACTTGAATTCGCACCATTTAAAGCTTGGTTGGCCTAAATGTCCTCAATCAACCCATTTATTGCTCCTTCAATCTTTTTGGCTCTAGCTCGTGTTATTGGGCCTTCTGGAATATGCAATAAACCTCTTGCATCCATTGAAGTCTTCTACCCATCATCTCAATAGTTCTCATCATTCCTCCTCTCCTTAAAAGGATTCGCCCCGAATCATTAACTACATCAAAATGGGAAAGATAAAAAATGTTAAATGTTGCACTCACATTATACTCATTAAGAAGGTCCAACTTATAAGCACTGTCATTAATTTGTGTTACAACTTGAAAGGACCATATCCTCTAAGTTGTAGCTTTGAATGGCTCTGAGCTGGAAACCATTCCTTGCGTATATGCACCTAAAACCAATCACCAAGTTCAAACACCACCTTCTTTTGTCCCTTGTTGACATGGGATGCGTATTGCTCAAATTGTTTTTCAATATGCTGCCGCACCTTCTCATGCAATTTTTTTACCATGTTAGCCTTGCGTTCACCATCTAAGTTGGCATATTCATTGACAGGTATAGGTACTTGTTGTTCCCACAGCCTTGTATGGTTGTAATTGTTGTCAACTAGGTTTAAGTGTGCAAGAAAGTAAAGTCACATGGAAGGGTAAGAAGGTAAAAGCCACATGGAGGGGCAAAAACGTAAAAGCCACATGGAAGGGCAAGACAATAAATTCACCCTATTAAAGTTTTATGGAGCACATAAAGGCCAATATAATAGAGTAAACAGTGAAGTCGTTGGATGAAGAGAGAGAAAAGAAGTTGTCGTCGGAAGAGGGAGAGAGAACATCGACAACCAAAATACACGGTCAGTAAAAATAGAGAAATAGCTGAAAGGGGTTGGACGACTGGATGGCTGGACCGAAAGAGCGAAACGGCAAAATCTTGTGTGGCTAACCAAGACCACCGTTGGCAAAATAGGGAAGATACGGTCGGTAGAACAGGGAAAAAGAGAGAGATCTAGAGACAGCCGAAGGGGGGCTGGACGGAAAGGAGAACCACCACAATAAACGGGGAGATAGATCCAACTGGATAGTGAGAGAGATCCGGTTGGACGAAGAGAGAGAGACTGTCGGCAGAACATGAGAGAAAGAGAGAAAAATTGAGACAACTATTGAAAGAGGGAGAAAAAAGGTATACGGCCAGAACAGAGGAGTTGACAGGAAGGAGAGAAAAAGAAACCCAACAGCCAACCAAGTGAGCACGGCAAAGCACACCACCGGCGGAAGGAGAGAGAAACCCAACGACCGAATAGGGAAGGAAAGAAAAACCCAATATGGCCAAAATAGAAGGTGGACGGCTGATGAATGGTGATCAGTAGAAAACGGAGAAAATTTGATACGGCTAAAAGAGGTGTGAAATGGACAAGGGAAAACTAGAAATGTAAGTGAGGCGAGCCATGAGATAGTGAGATCGTGAAATAGGAGACAGGTGAGACCATGAGACGATGAAAGCAAGAGCTATGTGAAACAACGTAGAAAAGGAATTTGGCCAAGCATTAAAGAACTCAATGTATTTCCAAATTTCTTCAAGAGAGGCTAGAGAGCGTTGTGGTGAACTTCTAAGCAGCAGTGGAACAGCCTTCCAATTCAACAAAGGCAAGACAAGCTAAAAGAAGGGTAGACACAGTAAGTGACACTCTTTGTATTGTACTTGCTTAGTAATTGCAATAGTAAAAGGAGCAGAGGATTAAGACATGCATTGTAATTGGAATTCTTAAGTATAGTGGATAGTCTCGGTAAGGGAGAGTCCTTACCACCGTGGATGTATGTCACATTGACGGAACCACGTAAATCTTATATGTCCTTAATTTGCTTTATGTTCTATGTTTTGAATTGAGTTATGAACGTAGGTAAAGTATTAGCCAACTAATAACCTAACGAAGACCTAAACAAGAACATTTGAATTGTCTATTAGGCAAGGTGTCTGAAAGGTGACTTTGGGAACTATTATGATTGGTAGGTAGCAATAGATCCACCTTAGTAGAGTCTGAGAAAGAGTTCCCTTTTAAGAAGAGGTTAAAGTTGTTCACTTACCTGTGAATTGCTAATTGTGGTGATATTGATTCACCCCACCTTAGTATCACAAACTAGTAAATCCTAAGGTGAAGTCAGGAACTTCAATTGGTCTCAGAGCATAGGTTCACCAGTTTGAAGCTTAACAGCTTGGTGTACTAGTTTGAAGGGTTTCATAAGTTTTAACCTATTTAGCATATTAAGAAATGGATACCGGTACTAGCATTTGCACTACTTACAGTAAAAAGGTTCCAATCTTCAATGGAACCAACTATTATATATGGAGAGTGAGAATGCAGGTGATATTTGCAACCATGGGCATAAACGTGGCGAAAGCCATACAGGAGGGTTTTGTGGCCCCAGAAGAAGGTAAAGATTTAACTCTAGAGGATTTAAGGTAGTTTGAGATAAATGGAAAGGCCTCAAACATCATCATTTCAACATTAACAGATGTTGAGTATGCTAAAGTTATGGACTGCAAATTTGCTAAGGAAATATGGGACAGATTGCAGAAGGTCTATAAAGGTGATGGCAGAATGAAGGAGGCCATGCTTCAAGTTTTCAAGGAGAGATATGAATTTCTCATAATGCAGAAAAATGAGACAGTCCAAGAGTTCTTCATTAGGGTTATTAATGCTGTAAATGACCTTAGAAGTCATGGGAAGAACAAGAAGGACTCATCTATTATGAACAAAATTTTGAGAATTTTGCCTGAGAGGTTTGCCTCAAAAGTGGCAGCCATAAAGGAGAGTGGAGATCTTAATTCTATCTCGCTGCATGATCTCTAGTGCAATCTCATTGTATATGAGATGAGGATAAAGTCATCTGAAAACTTTGCAACAACAAAGGTATCAAAAGAGGCATCTTTCAAAGTTATGAAGCACTTGAAGATAAAAGAAGAGGAAGAATCATCCAGTGAGGAGGATGATGATGATGATGAGGAAGAAAGTGAAGGTGAAGCGTTGGAATACTTCACAAGGAAGTTCAGAAAAGGGTTTAAGAAGGGAAAAGGACAGTTGTCCTTAAGATGTTATCGTTGTGGGTAGACTGGACACTTTGCTTCTCAATGCAAAGTAAAACTTGATGGTGAAGATAAGGATGGTGATGATGAGTAGAATTCAAGATGGAGAAGATCATCATTCAAATCAAAGAAGGCTAGCAAGAAGACTATTAACTCATAAAAGAAAAAGAGAGGCTCATTCAAAAGTTATGTGAGTCAAATAAAAGAAGCTGATGAGGAGGAAAATAAAGACTTATCAGATGAGCATGCCTTTATGGCATCAGTTTAAGGTGGTAGCTCAACCTCTGAAGAGGAAGAGGAGGTTGATGAAGAAAATCCAGATCTTGAAGCTGAGTTGGAAGCAGCTTTAAAGGAGATAATCAGAAGGGGTAGAATCATAAGAAGGTTGAAGGCCCACATAAAACAAGTTGAAGCAAAGTCTAAGGAATCTAAAATTCAAAAGGATGAAATAAGGGCTGAACATATTGACTTGAAGAGAAGATTTGAAGAATAGATCAAAATATGTGAAGACCTTACTGTAGAGCTTGGGTCGAGGGCTTCAAAATTTTAAGAAATGGAGAAAAAGTTGCTGAGACTTCAGCAACAACTCAAAAGTAGCAAAGAGAACTTGCAAAAGCTTGAAATGATAGGAGAAATAAGTTCTGTAGAAGGAGAGAAAAATGTAGAGAAAGTGCATCAATTTGAGGCTACATTGGCTAAAGAAATAAAAATGTGCCACAAAAGTTGATAGAGAAGGTTGTGACTCAGAAGAAGATAGCTAAGAATAAAAAATATCTGAAAAAGCAACCTAAGGGGGCAAACAAGAAGGAAGACAAGAAAGTCAGCCAATAGAGGGCTATAACTGAATAGAAGAAGGAGAAGAAGGTGGCTGAAATGAAAGTCACACAAGCAAAGAAGCCAGCTACATTGCCTACATAACAAGTGATGAACAGAAGAAGACAACCTCTGATTAGACCCAAGAAGAGGCAGTTTCAAGGTCATTGCCTTTTTTATGGAGTCTGGGGTAATAAGGCGAGTAACTATTAGTGGAGAAGGCCAGTATATGTCTCCAACTTGAGAAGATACGATGCTACATACTAGGGAGACAATACAAAATTTAGAGGAGAACACCTATCGTGAGTTCTTGCACATACTGTAAAAAGTAAGGACACACTGACAAGGAGTGTTGGTGGAAGCCCAAACCAATGGTTTCAAAGAACAAGTTTGCTGTATTAGCAAACTTAGAATAGTGTGAAAGGTGTGGGCAGGATGGCCATAATGCCAAGAGATGCATGACACTTCTCCTTGAGCAAGAGAAGGCACTCAATGGCACAATGAAAACAAGTAGTGTAGTCAAAGCTGAGAAAAAGGAGAAAGCTATCTTCCAACCAGTTCAAAAGAAGGAATATAAAGCTAAAAGGGAGGTGGCTAATATAGCTAAAATTGCACTCAAAGCTGACTACAAGGATAAGCAATGGATCATTGAGAGTGGATGCACTTCACATATAACGGGAGACAAGAGTAAATTATCAAAGCTAAACAAGTCGAGAGAAGGCAGAGTCAAGTTTGGCAATGATGATTCACTCAACGTCAATGGTTAGGGGACAGTAAAAATTGAAAGAGGAAAGCTAAAAGTTGTTCTGCACATTGAAGGACTTGGATATAATTTAACATCTGTCAACAAACTATACAATAAAGACCATAAGATAATATTCATAAAAACAGGTTGTTAGGTAAAGAGTAAAGAAGGCAATACTGTTACAGCCGGGAAGAGAAAAGCTAGAAATTTGTATGTGATTGATGAAGAAAGAGATCCTCTTGCAACTAAGATTGTGCAAGAAAGAAAGCCAAAGAAAATATGGACCAGTGCTCATCAAGAAAATCAGATCATAGATGACCCATCAGTAGGAGTAACAATAAGAAGAAGAATTGTGGGAGCTACTGCTTTACTCTCACAAGTTGAACCTAAATCTGTTAAAAAGGCTACACATGATCTAACTAAATCTCTATCCACAAAGCTGTTTGAAAAGCACATAATGAGTTTGTCTGTGTAAATGCCTCCTCAAGCCTAAAAATCAGGTGAATTTGGTCTGTATCTCCAATGCTTCTGATCTCACCAGTGTCTCGTTTCTCCCCTTTTATGGTCTGTATCCATGTCCCCTTTTTCTGGTGTGTGTGTGCTGCCATAAAAAGAGATAAGTCTTGGTTTATATACTCCCTTCTATGAAAACCCTAGCAGGGTTTACTATAGCTGCAGCGAATTTCCTTTCTTGCCCCTCCATATGGCTTTATATTACTATTTTATACAAAATTCAGCATTATCCTCCTTCTTAATTTATTTTTCTCAAGCAATGCTATGTCATACTAAGACTTAAGCAATGCTGAACTCCCTCTACAAGTTCACTCCAAGGGGATCACTTTACGAGGTTATTTTACATGCTAGTCTTATCTTGTAGTTCCTAAGATATGAGTCACTTCTGCTTGCACACTTAAATCTAGTTGACAAATATTACAACCCATACAAGACTATGGGAACAACAATCTCCCCCTTTGTAATTATTGGCAACACTCACAACAAAAGCCATTATGCAGCAGTCCTTCATAATCTTCTTAGAGTAATAATCCAAAAGCAGATGGATTATAACTCCCCCTAAATATGCACTCCCCCTTCCTTAACAGCTCCCCCTGCATTATTGCATCTCTTCCCCTTTGCCAACCAATTACAAATTTGAAAAACACACAAAGTAAAAATGGAGGATTCATCTGAACTTTAAGCATGAAGAGGCATTTGCATAGATAGACTCATTCTGTGCTTTTCAAACAGCTCTGTGGACTTCTCTGAGTTTGAACTTACTTCTTTTCTCTCTTCTTCATATTGGTTTGATTCTTCATCTATCTTGAAGTCATCTTCTTCACTGTCCTCAGCATTTCCATTATGCATTGTTTTCTAGTTTTTATCTATTCTCACATCACTGGAAGTGACCATTTTTCCTAGTTTATGGAGAAAAACTCTATAACCTTTTGTCTTTGCTGAGTATCCCACAAAGATGCCTTTATCTGACCTAACATGGAATTTTCCCAAGTTTTGCTCCTTGTTCTTCACAAAACATGGGCTACCAAAGATTCTAAGATACTTGGTTGTTGTCTTCTTCCCACTCCATAGCTCATATGGAGTCATATTAGTATTAGGCCTTAGTAAAACTCTGTTCAGTAGAGTTCCTGCTGATGAACTCCATATGGAGTTTGAACTCTATAACACGACTGTAAATGTTGCTTTTGTCTAAAATCTTGTGTGAAGCTTGGATTTCAGCAGTAGTGTTCTTGCCATTTCAACCACAACTCTATTTTTCCTCTCTACCACCTTATTCTGTTAAGGTGTTCTTACTGTTGCCATCTAATGGTGAATTCTATGCTTCTCAAGGTAATCTTCAAAAGCTTTATTTGTAAATTCAATGCCTTGATCTGACCTCAATACTTTGATCTTCTTTCCACTCTCATTTTTAGCCAATCTTCTGTATCTCTTAAATCATTTCAAAACTTCTGACTTGTGTTTGAGTGAATGATGTAGGTCCTTCTAGAATAATCATTAACAAATAAGATGAAGTAGCTCTCACCATTCAACCCTTTTCTTCTCATCAGCCCAAACAAATCAGTATGTATAATGTCAAACACTTTGGTCTTATACTTCTTTCTGACATGTTTTTCTTTAGAGCATGCTGAGCAGACATACTCCCTCTCTCTCTCTTGAGGTCTTGAATGTCTCTGATTGCATGAGTAGTGGTCAACTTCCTCATGTTCTTCTGTGTTAAGTGTCCCTGCCTCCTATGCCAGAGTTGATTTTCTTCTTCTTTTGTAAGTAAATAGCTATTTGTCTTGTCCTCAACAATCACATATAAATTTCCAGTTGTTCTCTTCCCTGTAGCAACAGTGTTGCCTTCTTTACTCTTTACTTGGCAACCTATTTTTGTGAATATCACTTTATGGTCTCCATTGCATAGTTGGCTAACAGATGCTATATTATATCTGAGTTCTTCAACGTGTAGAACATCTTTTAGCTTTCCTTTTCCAATATTTACTGACCCTTGACCACTAATGTTGAGTGAATCATCATTGTCAAACTTGACTCTACCTTCCCTTGACTTGTTCAGCTTTAATAATTTACTCTTGTCTCTTGTCATGTGTGAAATGCATCCACTATCAAGGATCCATTCCTTATCCTTGTAGTTAGCCTTTAGCGCAATTTCAGTTATATTAGCCACCTCCTTTTTAGCTTTATATTCCTTCTTTTGAATTGGTTTGATGATAGCTTTCTCCTTTTTCTCAGCTTTGACTGTATAAATTGCTTTCACTGTGCCATTGAGTGCCTTCTCTTGTCAAGGAGAAGTGTCATACATCTCTTGGCATTATGGCCATCTACCTGCACCTTTCACACTGTTCCAAGTCTACCAATACAGCAAACTTGTTCTTTGAAACCACTAGTTTGGGTTTCCACCAACAATCTTTGTCAATGTGTCCTTGCTTTTTATAGTATGTGTAAGAACTCATGACAAGTGTTCTCTTCTGAATTTTGTATTATCTCCCCCTGTATGCAACATCGGATCTTCTTAAATTAGAGACATATACTGGCCTTCTCCACCAGCATTTACTTGCCATATGACCCTAAACTCCACAATAAAGGCAATGACCTTGAAATTGCCTCTTCTTAGGACTAATTACAACTTGTTTTCTTTTGTTCATTACTTACTGTGTAGGTAAGGTTGCTGGCTTCTTTGCTTGTGTAGCTTTCATTTCAATCACTTTCTTCTCCTTCTTATGTTCAGTCATAGCCCTTTGTTGGTTGACTTTCTTTTCTTTATTTTTGTTTGCAACCTTAGGTTTCTTCTTCAAATCTTCTTTATTTTTAGCTATCTTCTCCTGAGTCACAGCCTTCTCTTTCAACTTCTGTGGCAAAGCCTCATTATCTTTAGGTAATGTAGACTCAGATTGCTACACTTTCTCTTCATTCTTCTTTTCTCGTACAGAGCTCATTTCTCCAATCATTTCAAGCTTTTGCAAGTTCTCTTCACTCTTTTTGAGTTGTTGCTGAAGTTTTAGTAGCTCTATCTCTATTTCTTCAATTGTTGAAGTCCTTGAGCCAAGTTCTATAGTAAGGTCTTCACATATTTTGATCTATTCTTTAAATCTTCTCTTTAAGTCAATATGTTCAGCTCTTATTTCATCCTTTTGACTTCTACTTCCTCAATATTTTCTTCAACTTGTTTTATATGGACATCCAACCTTCTTATGGTTCTGCCCCTTCTGATTATTTCCTTTGAAGCTGCTTCTAACTTAACTTTAAGATCTGGTTCTTCTTCATCAATCTCCTCTTCCTCTTTAGAGGTTGAACTACCACATCGAGCTGATGCCATAAAGGCATG
>JAHLGO010021097.1:3349031-3399207 GCA_020615895.1 Ceriops decandra
TCTTCTCTTAGCTTCAAGAGCCTCATAGCTTTGAAAGCTACCTCCTTTGATAGCTTTGATGTTTAGGAGCTTTCAATTAACTTTATTCTCATCTCATATGCAATGAGATTGCACTAGAGATCATGTAGTGACATAGAATTGAGATCTCTACTCTCTTCTATGGTTGCCACCTTTAAGGTAAACCTCTTAGGCATAATTCTCAAAATTTTCTTCACAATAGATGAGTCCTTCTTGTTCTTCCCATGACTTCTAAGGTCGTTTACATCATCAATAACCTTGGTGAAGAACTCTTGGATTATCTCATTCTTTTGTATTCTGAGGGATTCATATCTCTCCTTGAAAACTTAAAGCTTGGGCTCCTTCATTCTGTCATCACCTTCATAAACTTTCTGCAATCTGTCCCATATTTTTTTAGCAAATTTACAGTCCATAACTTTAGCATATTCAGCATCTGTTAATGCTGAAATGATGATATTTAAGGCCTTCCCCTTGATCTCAAACTGCTTCAATTCCTCTAGGGTTGTATCTTTACCTTCTTTTGGAGGCTCCAACCCTCCTATATAGATTTCACCACGTTCATGCCCATGGTTGCAAATACCACCTATATTCTCACTCTCCACATATGGTTCCATTAAAGATTGGAACCTTCTTGTTGTAAGTAGTGCTGGTGCTGGTACTGGCATCCATTTCTCAGTATGCTGAACAAGTTAAAACTTCTAAAACCCTTGAAACTAGTACACCAAGCTGTTTAGCTTCAAACTGGTGAACCTATGCTCTGATACCAATTAAAGTTCCCAACTTCACCCTAAGATCTACTAGTCTATGATACTAAGAGGGGGGTGAATCAGTATCACACCCCTTAAAAGAAACTCTGATAATTTAAGCCAAGAATGAACTCTTTCCTAGATTCAAGTAAGATAAATCTATTATTTCCTACTAATCACAATAGTCCCCAAAGTTACCTTTTAGACACCTTGCCTATTAGACGAATTGGTTGTTCTTGACAGGGTTTTCTTTTAGGTTTGGGTTTGATGATTCTTTAGCTGTATTCACAACTCAATTCAAAACACAAAATGTAAATTCAAAGTAAGGACATGAGAGATTTACATGATTATGTCAATGTGATGTACTCCACGGTGGTAGGGATTCATCCTCTAATCCACTATACTTGAGAACAATAGTGTGGTATCCCCTAGAATTATAATGGATGCCTTAATCTTTTTCTCCTTTCACTATTGCAAATACAAAGCAATCATAATACAAAAAGTATCACTTTCTGTGTCTACCCTTCTTCTAACTTGTGTTGCCTCTATTTCATTTGAATAGGCTACTTCACTATCACTTGGAAGATCACCAAAACACTCTCTAACCTCTCTTAAAGAAATCTAAAATACATTGAATTCTCTCAAATGCTTCACCGAATTTCTTCTTTATGCTATCTTACACGTCTCCTGGTCTCACCGTCTTACGGTCTCACTCTTTTCTAGTCTCATCGTCACATCATCTTTAGGTCTCACGTCTCACTATTTCTGGTCTCACGCATTTCACCCTTTTCTGGTCTCACGTGTTCCACCCTTTTCTGGTCTCACCCATTTCTGATCTCATGTCTCCTCTAGTCACACTCGTTCCACCATTTTTTGGTCTCACCCATTTCTACTCTCATGTCTCCTCTGGTCTCACCCGTTTCACCCTTTTTTGGTCTCACGAATTTTGGTCTGGTCTCACCTAGTCTAGTTTCCAAGTCTGGTCTGCTCTAACATCTCACCTTCTCTAGGTCTCACGTCCTCTCTTTCTCCAGGTCTGGTCTACTCAAATGTTTCTGGTCTGTATCTCTAACACTTCTGGTCTCATCGATGTCTCGTTTCTCCCCTTTTTTACTTTGTATCCGTGTCCCCTTTTTCTGGTGTGTGTGTGTGTGTGTGCTGCTCTAAAAAGAGATAATTCTTGGTTTATATACTCCCTTATGAAAACCCTAGTAGGGTTTACTGTAACTACATCAAATTTCCTTTCTTGCCCCTCCATGTGGCTTCATATTACTATTTCATTCAAAATTCAATATTATCCTCCTTCTTAATTTATTTTTCTCAAGAAATGCTATGTCACACTAAGACTTAAGCAATGCTAAACTCCCTCTACAAGTTCACTCCAAAGAGATCACTTTAAGAGGTTATTTGACATATTAGTCTTATCTTGTAGTTCCTAAGATATAAGCCATTTCTGCTTGCATACTTAAATCGAGTTGATAACAATTACAACCCATACAAGGCTGTGGGAATAACAAGTTGAATGAGTGGTGCAGTAATGGTGTTAAAGTCCTTAACAAAGCATCTATAGAAACTAGCTAGACCATGAAAGCTACGCATATCACTAATTGACTTAGGCGTAGATCAATCTTGAATTACCTTAACTTTTTCCTCATCAACCTCAACACCTTTAGTAATGACAACATAACCAAGAAATGTGATCTAATTAGTACAAAAGGGACATTTATATAAGCTAGCATACAATTTCTCAAAACATAAAACACTTACAATAGAATGTAAATGATCAACATTCTCTTCTAGGGTTTTACTATAGACCAAAATATCATTAAAATACACAACTACAAATTTACTAATGAATGGACATAAAATATGATTCATCAATCATATAAAAGTGCTTGGTGCATTAGTGAGACCAAGTGGCATAACAAGCCATTCATACAAACTATACTTAGTTTTGAAAGTTGTTTTCCACTCATCTCCCTCTCTCATCCTAATCTAATGATATCCATTTTTTAAATCAATCTTAGAAAAGACACATGAACTATGCAATTCATCCAATATGTCACTTAATCTAGGTATGGGGTGATGATACTTTACAGTGATTTTATTTATTGCTCGACAATCAACACACATCCTTCAAGTCCCATCTTTTTTAGATACAAGTAGGACAGGAATAGCACATGGACTCATGCTTTCCCTCATATATCCTTTGGAAATAAGCTCCTCAACCTGCCTTTAAAGCTCCTTTGTCTCCTTAGGATTACTCTTATATGCTGGTCGGTTAAGGATGAATACACCTGGGATGAAATGAATTTGATGCTTAATTCCTTTATTAAGTGGCAATCCACTTAGGACATCATTAGGGAATATGTGTTCAAATTCCTACAAAAAAGCAACAACACTAGGCAAAGATGGGTCAAACTTGTTAGTGTTAAAATAGGCCTCATTATTCAAAAGTATGATCATAAGCTGTTTAGCAAAGAATGCTCTTTTGATATCAGTTTCTTTTGCATAAAAACTTTCTCTTTTCTTCTCTTTCTCGTGTCCTCACATTTTCTCCTCTCTTTTCTCTTTTATCAATCTCTCTTTTCTATTCACCCTCATTTTTAATCCTTAATTAATCCTTATAAGCTTGTTGAGGTGATAATGGTACAAGAGTGACAGGTTTTTCATTCATTACAAAGGAATATCGATTCTTGAAGCCATTAAGCATAACTCACTTGTCAAATTGCCATGGTTTTCCTAATAGAATGTGGCCCACATGCATTGGTACAACATTACATAAAAATTTATCATGGTACCTTTCAATAGAAAATGATATGAGCACTTGCTTATTTACCTTGACTTCACCACTCTTATTTAACTACTAAAGCTTATGTGGCCTAGGATGCTTCATACTAGGTAAATCTAGCTTCTCAACCATAGTTTTGCTAGCAACATTAGTGCAACTCCCACCATTAATAATCATACTACATACCTTATCTTTCATGAGACACCTTGTCTGAAAGATGTTATCTTGTTGCACCTCATTTTCTTCCTTTACTTGCACATTCAATGCTCGCCTTGTAATGAGAGCTACTCTATTAACTGGATACTTCATTCCATCACTTTCACCCTCTGATGATGGCATAGAATCATCATCTAATTTACTTTTAGTTTTAAAATCATCATTACTTCTTAAGATCATTGCATGCTTATTTGGACATTGAGATGCAATGTGACCCCTACCCAAACACTTAAAACATTTAACATTTCTATTTCTACTTGGTTGGGGTTCAAAATTACCTATCTCCTTGCTAGAACCCACATTTTTGTGCTTGGGTAGCTTGACTTTGGACTTGTAATTGGTCATCTCGTCCCTTTTACTCCAATTTGGCTTCCAAGATAAGGTAGAGCCCAAATTCTGCCCAAACTGTGTGGAGCCCTTTTATTTAAGTTGCCTTTCAACTTTCACTGTCATGTGCACCATGTCTTCTAATTCCATATAGTGTTACAATTCAACCACATTTGCTATATCCCTATTTAGCCCTTGTAGAAATCAATCCATGATTGCCTCTTTATCTTCTTCTACATTTTCCTTAATCATGGTAATCTCCATCTCCTTGTGGTAGTCGTCCACACTTTTGGTGCCCTAAGTGAGCCCTTGCAGCCTTTGGTATAACTCACTATAATAATGATTAGGGACAAACCTCTTCCTTATGATAGCCTTCATCTCCTCCCATGTATCAATAGGCCACTTATGAATTCTTCTAGTCAAAACAAGTTGATCCCACCAAATAATAGCATAATTAGTAAATTCAATTGCAACAAGCTTTACCTTTTTCTCCTCAAAATAATTGTGGCAATCAAAAACCAATTCAACCTTCTTCTCCTATTCTAGGTATGCATCAAGATCATTCTTACCTAGGAATGGAGGAAATGTCATTTTAATATTGCCCAAATTATAGTCATAGGTTCCTTACCTCCCAAATTCTCTTCAGTCCCTTCTATTGTTAATAGTTCTAAGCATAGTATTTTGATTGTCAAATTCACCATCTTTATGGTCATAGGCATGTCTCAGCTGCCTTCTTGCTTTAGGAGCCTCATAGTCCCCATGCCTCCTTTGCAACTCTACTATTGCATTAGCTTGCTCCTCTAACCTCTCCCACATATCATAAAATCTAGTATTCATGTGCTCAAATTGTTGTTGCATAACTTTGATCATAAAGGACACATCACCAGCTTCCTCTTGAGCCACACCTTTGTCTTTGGACATCATAGTATTACTTTTACACAAAATAATTAAGTGTTGTTTCTACAACCTTGTATGGGTTGTAATTGTTGTCAACTAGATTTAAGTGTATAAGTAGAAGTGGCTCATATCTTAGGAATTATAGGATAAGACTAGCATGTCAAATAACCTCATAAAGTGATCTCCTTGGAGTGAACTTGTAGAGGAAGTTTAGCATTGCTTAAGACTTAGTAAGACATAGCATTGCTTGAGAAAAATAAATTAAGAAGTTGGATAATGCTGAATTTTGAATGGAATAGTAATATAAAGCCATATGAAGGGGCAAAAAAGGAAATTCACTGTAGCTACAAAAGTAATTGTAAGGTCTAATACAATTGACGAGGGTCAGCCTCTTAAGTTTTAATGTAGATTAGGCGTTGTCAAAAAAGATAAGAATGAACTTTCAAAGGAATGACTTCATGACATTATTCATTAGACTTTAAAATATTGATAGAGCATTGGTTAACTTGAAAAGGAGTGCTAAAAATTTGAAATGGTTGTCATGAGTTTTGAATGTCATCTTAGGCATATCGATTAGGTGCATCCTAAGCTAGTGGTAGCCCAATCATAATTCCATTTTAGAAAAAAAAAATTGGTTTACCTAATTTGCCAAGTAATTTATTAATAAGCAAAATATGGAATTTATCATTGATGGTGATGTTGTTCAACACTTGTTAATTCATGCAAAACCATTATGAATAGTCTTTCTTCTTCATTAGAATAATGGGTGATACGAATAGAGGGAGTTACTTTATATAAGTCTTATATCCAACATTTCCTTTGCCATGTTTTTGATGATGTTGTTTTGGAGGGTTAGACATTAAATGGCCGAGCATTTATGAGCTAAGCTCTACCTTTGAAAACAATCTTATAGTTAGATGCATGTAAAGAAGGCAATGATGTGGGTTTAACAAAAACATCTAAAAGTTCTTTTAGGAGGGCCTTTAAGGTTGACTTATTGGGCCTTAATACTAAATTATTGAGTACTTTTGCAGGCCTTACCAATTTAGGGCCTCAGTCTTCATTTATGCTATAAAGTTGCATATAAAGGCCAATTGAGATGAGTGGATTAAGGCTTTTGATAGGCCTTTGTCACCCACTCACTTAACCATCACTAAGTTGACATTATGGAAGACATGCTTTTTTCCTTTTACCTTAAACTCCATGTATAATTGCTTAAAATTCTAACAAATATCACTTAACATTTCTAACCATTAAACTCCTACAACTAAGTCACAAAACTTATCCAAAACCCCTACAAACCTTTATGCAATCAACATGGCTTCCATCTACCACTTTTATATGTAAGGCTAATACTTGTTTGATTGGGTGCCCCACTTTTTTGGCTATCTTCAAATTTAGGAAGTTATTGGTATTTTCAAAGTTAATGAGTGTGTGAAGAGTTTTGAAGCCAACAAAGACCGTAACATGTATGGTTTTGTAAGATTCAGCTTTGATTTTGGTAACTGCACACATAAAAATGTGCATTTATTCCTTTAATTTTTTCAACATTTAAAGGCTTTTAAATGTCTTCCTCAATTCCTTTGGCATTTTTCCCATTTTCATAAGGAAAAGGTTCTTTTAATAGCATCTACAGTCCTGTTTATACATTTTATCACACTAAAAGCAAAGATCCTTAGTGTATTTTCATCAAATTCTACACTTCTCCTTATTCTTAAGCTCTTAGGAGGCCAAGCTTCTTTTCCTACATTAACAGTAAATATTGTAATAGTAGTATGGCCATTAATGGCCTTAATAAAGGGCATACTTACAACCTTATTGAAGTTCCTAACTTCATCCTAATATCTACTAGTCTGTGATACTGAAAGGGGGGGTGAATCAATATCACACCCCTTAAAAATACACTATAATAATTTAAGCCAAAGTATTCTACTTATTTAATACTCTAGCTTTTGTTAATACGCAAGTATGTGAACAACTTCAAACTCTTCTCAAAAGCGAACTTTTTCTCAGATTCTACTAAGGTAGATTTATTGTTACCTACTAATCACAATAGTCTCCAAAGTCACCTTCCAGACACCTTGCCTATTAGACAGATCGGATGTTCTTGATTAGATCTTCTTTAGGTTATGGGTTCGATGATACTTTAGTTGCATTCACATCTCAATTCAAACACAAAATGTAAATCAAAGTAAGGACACAAGAGATTTACATGGTTCTATCAATGTGATGTACGTCTGTAGTGGTAGGGACTCTTCCTCTACCAAGACAATCCACTATACTTGAGAATACCAGTGTGGTACTCCCGATGTTCACAATGTAGTTACAACAAATGTCTTAATCCTCTGTTCCTTTCACTATTACAAATACAAAGTAAAGACAATACAAAGAGTGTCACTTACTGTGACTACCCTTCTTTTAACTTGTCTTGCCTCTGTTGAATTGAATAGGCTGCTTCACTGCTGCTTAGAAGTCCACCACAATACTCTCTAACCTCTCTTGAAAAAATCTAGAAATATGTTAAGTTCTTTCCAATGCTTCACCAAATTCCTTCTCTAAGTTGTTTCACACAACTCTTGCGTTCACCGTCTCACGGCTTCACAACTTGCACTCATGCTTCTAGTATGTTGTTTCATGTCTCACGATCTACTCCACGCTTCTAAATAGTCACATCGTTGCACATTCTGTTCTCACATCATCGCATATTCTGGTTTCATGCCGACGCACGTTCTGATCTCATGCTGATGCACATTCTAGTCTCACATTTCAGATCTATACCCGCTTCATTGTTCTCAAGCCTTATGGATACTAGATCTACTCTCCTCCAACCGGTGGTGTCCTTTCTCTGGCCATTGTTCACCCTTGTTCTGCCATCCATCCTACTTTTCGGTCCACTCTGTTTTGCCATCGTCCCTATTTTTCATCCACTCTGTTTTGTCGTCGACTCGTCGTTTCTCTTATCGGTGGTTATGTGTTTCTCATGGGTTTCTCTCTCTTGTTGTCACACTTCTTTGGCCGTATTGGATTTTCACCCTTTTTTACTTGTGGTTTATTTTTCCATATTGTCTCCTTTTTTTTTCCGTCCACTCTTCGTTCTACCATTCAGCCCCCCTTTCTCCGTATCGGGTTTTCTTTTTTTTTTGCCCACCCGATTGTGTATGTTCCGTGTAGGGTTTTCTTTTTCTCTTGCAAAGTTGTGGTTTTACTTTCTTGCTCCTCCATGTAACTTCAAATTACTCTCTTGCCCCTCCATGTCAAATTAATTGCATACTTAAATCTAGTTAACAACAATTACAACCCATACAAGGTTGTGGGAACAACAATCTCTCCCTTTATAATTGTTGGCAACACTCATAACAAAAACCATTATGCAGCAATTACAACTCCCCCTAAAAATGCACTCCCCCTTTCTTAATAGCTCCACTTACACTGTTGCTTCTCTCCCTTTTTGCCAACCAATTACAAAAAAACTCGTAAAGTAGAAATTGAGGATTCACATGAACTTCAAGCTCGAGGACGCATTTGCACAGATAGACTTATTCTATGCTTTTCAAACAACTCTGTGGATAGAGGTTTAGTTAAAATATTTGAAATTTGATCTTTAGTACCAACATACTCCAATCGCATTGTACCTTATTCCACTTGATCTTTGATGAAGTGATACCAGATGTCAATATGCTTGCTCCTTAAATGTTTAATGAATTCTTGCTAAGATCAATAACTTTGATTATCACAAAGTACACTTACTGGTAACTTCACTTCAACACCTAAGTCTGCCAATTGTCTTTGTATCCATATCACTTGAGTACATGTTGCACAAGTAGCCATATACTCAGCCTCAGCTGTGCTCAAAGCAATACTATTTTGCTTTCTACTTAACCATGCAACACACTTTAAACCCAAGTAGAAACTGCAGCCGCTAGTTGATTTTTTATCATTTGTACTTCCTGCTTAATCTGCATCAGTGTATGCTTGTAGTTTTATAGAATCCATGGTAGGATACCACAAATCCATTTCCAATGTCCCTTTGAGGTATTTTAAGATTCTTTTCACTGCCAACATATGAGATTCCCTAGAATCAGCTTGGAATCTACTAGCAACGAACACAGTTTGCATAAGATCTGGCATTGATGCTTCAAGCTATATAAGGCTCCCCATCATCTTCCTGTATTCTGTAGGGCTTGTACTCCTTCCTTCTTGATCTTTTGTTAACTTACATCCCACTGACATAGGGGTACTAATAGGTCTACTATCCTTCATGCCAAACCTTTTCAGCATCTTTTTAACATATTTTGTCTGAGAAATAAAAATACCTTCTTCACTATTTTATTTGTAATCCAAGAAAGTTAGTCCTTTCTCCAATCAAAGACATCTCAAATTCCTCACTCATCTTCTGTGTAAATTCTTAGCATAGCTCAGAGTGATCCCCTCCAAAGATGATATCATCTACATATACTATAGTTATCACCTAACCTTTCTCTAAGTTAAACACATATAGGTTATTATTGACTGTTCCTCTTCTAAAGTTCAACCTTCTCAAATATGTATCCAACCTACTGTACCATGCTCTTGGGGCTTGTTTAAGGCCATATTCTTCAGCTTGCACATGTGTGTCTCATCCTCACTGATTTGTACATCATTGGGTTGTTCAATATACACATCTTCTTTCAAGAACCCATTCAGAAAGACTGATATCACATCCATCTAATAAACTTTATACTTTTTATGTGCTGCCAAAGCTAGGAACATTCTAATAGTTTCTAACCTTGCCACTGGTGTAAAAGTTTCATCAACATCTACTCCTTCTATCTGAGTGTAACCTTTGCAAACCAGCCTAGCCCTTTTCCTTACCACCTTGCAATCTTTATTGTGTTTATTCCTAAACACCCATTTTGTTCCTATGACATTCTTGTTAGTGGGTCTTAAAACCCACTCCTATGTATCATTCTTCTTAATTTGATCCACCTCCTTATTGATAGCATTGACCCAAGCTTTGTCTTGTGTAGCCTCTTCAACATATTTAGGTTCAACTTATGAGAGTAAAGCAGTAACTCCCACAATTCTTCTTCTTGTTGTAACTCCTATTAATGGGTCACCTATGATAAGATTTCCTTGATGAGCACTGGTCCACGTTTTCTTTATCCTTCTTTCTTGTACAGTCTTAGTTGCAAGAGGATCTCTTTCTTCATCTTCAAACTCACTCTTCTCTAAGTCTGAACTTACTTCTTGTTCCTTTTCTTTAGGTTGGTTTGATTCTTCATTTACATTGAAGTCATCTTCTTCATTGTCCTCAGCTTCTTTATTCTGCATTATTTTCCAATTCTCATCTATTCTCACATCACCGAACGTGATCACTTTTCCCAACTTATGTAGGAAAACTCTGTAACCTTTTGTCTTTACTTAGTATCCCACAAAGATGCCTTCATCAAACCAAGCATTGAATTTTCCCAAGTTTTACTCCTTGTTTTTCACAAAACATGGGCTACCAAAGATTTTGAGATACTTGATTGTTGTCTTTTTCCCACTCCATAGCTTATATGGAGTCTTATCAGCATTGGGCCTTAGTAAAACTCTGTTTAGTAGGTGCACAGTTGTAAATGTTGCTTCTGTCCAAAATCTTATATAAAGATTGGATTCTAGCAATAGAATTCTTGCCATTTCAATCACAGCTCTATTTTTCTTCTCTACCACCCCATTCTGTTAAGGTGTTCTTGCTGCTGCCATCTGATGGTGAATATAATACTTCTCAAGGTTCATTTGTAAATTCAATACCTTGATCTGACCTCAATACTTTAATCATCCTTCCACTCTCATTTTCAACCAATCTTATGTATCTCTTGAAGCAATTCAAAACTTATGACTTGTGTTTGAGGTGTATGATGTAGGTCCTTCTAGAATAATCATCAACAAACAAGATGAAGTACCTTTCACCATTCAACCCTTTTGTCCTCATCGGTCCACACAAATCAGTATGCACAATGTCAAACACTACTTCAGAACTAAACTCTTTGGTCTTATACTGCTTTCTAACATATTTTCCTTTAGAGCATGCTAAGCAAACATACTCTCTCTCTCTCTCTCTCTCTCTCTCTCTCTCTCTCTCTCTCTCTCTCTCTTTTGAGGTCGTGAATGTCTCTCATTGCATAAGTAGATTTGGCAAGCCACCTATGCCAAAGTTGATTTTCTTCCTCTTTGGTGAGTAAATAGCTACTTGTCTTGTCCTCATCAATCATATATAAATTTTCAGCTGTTCTCTTCCCGACTATAACAATATTACTTTCTTTACTCTTTATTTGGCAACCTGTTTTTGTGAATATCACTTTATGATCTTTATTGTATAGCTGGCTAATAGATGCTACATTATATTTGAGTCCTTCAACATGTAGGACATCTTTCAGCTTTCCTTTTTCAATATTTACTGACCCCTGACCACTAATGTTGAGTGAATCATCGTTGCCAAACTTAACTCTACCTTCTCTTGACTTGTTTAGCTTTCATAATTTACTCTTATCTCCTATCATGTGTGAAGTGCATCCACTATCAAGGATCTACTATTTATCCTTATTGTCAACCTTTAGTGCAATTTCAGCTATATTAGCTACCTCCCTTTTAACTTTATATTCCTTCTTTTGAACTGGCTAAAAGATAGTTTTCACCTTTTTATCAACTTTGACTGCACTAATTGTTTTTATTATATCATCAAGTGCCTTCTCTTGTTCAGGGAGAAATGTTATGCATCTCTTGGCATTATCGCCATCCTATCCACACCTTTCACACTACTCCAAGTTTGCTAATACAACAAACTTGTTCTTTGAAACCACTAGTTTAGGCTTCCACTAACACTCCTTGTTAGTGTGTCCTTACTTTTTACAGTATGTGCAAGAATTTATGATAGGTGTTCTCAAAATTTTGTATTGTCTCCCCCTGTATGCAGCATTGTATCTTCTTAAGTTGGAGACATATACTGGCCTTCTCGACCAGCAGTTACTCACCTTATGACCCCAAACTCCACAATAAAGACAGTGACCTTGAAACTACCTCTTCTTAGGTCTAATCACAGCTTGTTTTCTTTTGTTCATTACATGCTGTGTACGCAACGTAGCTGGTTTCTTTGCTTGTGTGACTTTGATTTCAGTCACCTTCTTCTCCTTCTTCTGTTCAATTGTAGCCTTTTGCTAGTTGACCTTCTTTTCTTCATATTTGTTTGCCACCCTAGGTTGCTTCTTCCAATCCTCTTTGTTCTCAGCTATGTTCTCCTGAGTCACAACCTTCTCTTTCAACTTCTATCGTACATTTTTATTATCTTTAGGCAATGTAGCCTCAGATTGCTACACATTCACTTCATTCTTCTTTTCTCTTGCAGAACCTATTTCTCCTATCATTTAAAGCTTCTGCAAGTTCTCTTCACTTCTTTTTAAGTTGTTGCTGAATTCTAAACAACTCTTTCTCCATTCCTTCAATTTTTGAAGTCCTTGAGCCAAGCTCTATTGTAAAGTCTTCACATATTTTGATCTGTTCTTCAAATATTCTCTTCAAGTCAATATGTTCAGCCCTTATTTCATCCTTTTGACTTTCACCTTCCTTTAACTTTGCTTCAACTTGTTTTATGTGAGCCTCTAATCTTCTTATGGTTCTGCCCCTTCTGATTATCTCCTTTGAAGCTACTTCTAACTCAACTTCAAGATCTGGTTCTTCTTCATCAACCTCCTCTTCCTCTTCAGAGGTTGAACTACCACCTTGAGCTGATGCCATAAAGGCATACTTATCTGATGAGTCTTCATCTTTCTTCTCATCAGCTTCTTTTGTCTAACTCACATAACTTTTGAATGAGCCTCTCTTCTTCTTCTATGGGTTGGCAGTCTTTGCACTAAGAAGCAAAGTGTTCAATCTACCCATAATGATAACATCTCAAGGACAACTGTCCTTTTCCCTTCTTAAACCCCTTCTTGAATTTCCTTATGAAGTAAGCTAACACTTCACCTTCACTTTCATCCTCATCATTGGATGATTCTTACTCTTCTCTTATCTTTAAGTGTCTCATAGCTTTAGAAGCTACCTCCTTGGTAGCTTTGATGTTGAGGAGCCTTCAATTGACTTTATTCTCATCTCATATGCAATAAGATTACACTAGAGATCAAGCAGTGACATAGAATTGAGATCTCTACTCTCCTCTATGGCTGCCACCTTTGAGGCAAACATCTCAGGCAAAATTGTCAAAATTTTCCTCATAATAGATGAGTCCTTCTTATTCTTCCCATAACTTCTAAGATCGTTTACAACATCAATGACCCTGGTGAAGAACTCTTGGACTGTCTTATTTTTATGCATTCTGAGAGATTCATATCTCTCCTTGAACACTTGAAACTTGGCCTCCTTCATTCTGTCATCACCTTCTTAGACTTTCTGCAATCTATCCCATATCTCCTTAGCAGATTTGCAGTCTATAACTTTAGCATACTCAGCATCTATCAATGTTGAAATGATGACATTTGAGGTCTTCCCATTTATCATAAACTGCGTTAATTCCTCTGGGGTTCGATCTTTACCTTCTTCTGGGGCCACAAAACCCTCCAATATGGATTTCACCACATTCATGCCTATGGTTGCAAATACCTCCTGCATTCTCACTCTCCACATATGGTAGTTGGTTTCATTGAAGATTGGAACCTTCTTGCTATAAGTAATGCTGGTGCTGATACTAGCATCCATTTCTCAGTATGCTGAACAAGTTAAAACTTCTGAAATCCTTTAAACTAGTACACCAAACTGTTAAGCTTCAAACTAGTGAACTTGTACTCTGATACCAATTGAAATTTCCAATTTCACCCTAGGATCTACTAGTCTGTGATACTGAGGGGGGTGAATCAATATCTCACCCATTAAAAACACACTCTGATAATTTAAGCCAAAGTATTCTACTTATTTAATACTCTAGCTCTCGTCAATACGCAGGTATTTGAACAACTTTAAACTCTTCACAAAAGTAAAATCTTTCTCATATTCGACTAAGGTAGACCTATTGTTATCTACTAATCACAATAGTCCTCAAAGTCACCTTTCAGACACCTTGCCTATTAGACAGATCAGATGTTCTTGATTAGGTCTTCTTTAGGTTATGGGTTCGATGATACTTTAGCTGCGTTCACAACTCAATTCAAAACACAAACTATAAATCAAAGTAAGGACACAAGAGATTTATGTGGTTCCATCAATGTGACGTACATCCACAGTGGTAGGGATTCTTCCTTTATCAAGACAATCCACTATACTTGAGAATACCAGTGTGGTACTCCCGATGTTCACAATGTAATCCTCTATTCCTTTCACTATTGCAAATACAAAGCAAGTATAATACAAAGAGTGTCACTTATTGTGTCTACCCTTCTTCTAACTTGTCTTGCCTCTGTTGAATTGAATAAGCTACTTCACTGCCACTTAGAAGTCCACCACAACACTCTATAACTTCTCTTGAAGAAATCTGGAAATACATTGAGTTCTTTCCAATGCTTCACCGAATTCCTTCTCTTGGTTGTTTCATACAACTCCTGCTTTCACTGTCTCATGGTTTCATGGCTTGCACTCACACTTCTGGTCTGCCATTTCATGTCTCACAACTTGTCCCATGCTTCTGAATAGTCATGTCATTGCACGTTCTGGTCTCACGCTGTCACACGTTCTAGTCTTATGCTGACGTACGTTCTGGTCTCATGTTTCAAATCTGCACTCACTTCGCTGTTCTCAAGCCTCACGGATACTAGATCTACTCTCCTTCAGCTAGTGGTGTCCTCTCTCTTTCCGTTGTTCACCCTTGTTCTGTCGTCCACCCGATTTTTCGGTCCACTCTGTTTTGTCGTCAATTCGTCCTTTCTCTTGTCAGTGGTTATGCATTTCTCATGGGTTTCTCTCTCTTGTCGTCACACTTCTTTGGTCGTATCAGATTTTCTCCCTTTTCTGCCGGTCACTTTTCTTTGGTCATCTCAGGTTTTCTTTCTTTTCTGCCAGTCACTCTTCTTCGACCGTCCACCCCTATTTGGTCGTCTTAGGTTTTCTTTCTTTTCTACCAGTCACTCTTCTTCAATGGTCCACCCCTATTTGGTCGTCTCAGGTTTTCTTTCTTTTTTGCTAGTGGTGTGTTTTTCCTTACTGTCTCCTTTCTTTTTCCGTCCACTCTTTGTTCTGCTGTCCAGCCCCTCTTTCTTTGTATCAGGTTTTCTCTCTTTTTTTTTCCCACCCGATTATGTATGTTCCATGTAAGGTTTTCTTTTTCTCTTGCAAAGTTGTGGTTTTACTTTCTTGCCCCTCTATGTAGCTTCAAATTACTCTCTTGCCCCTCTATGTGGCTTTACTTTCTTACCCCTCCATGTCAAATTAATTGTACACTTAAATCTAATTGACAATAATTACAATCCATACAAAACTATGGAAACAACACTTATAAGGAATAGGCAATAGAAAAGAAGCTTTGTTGTAAATTTTATTTTTTGTTGCAAAGTAGATTGTTGCCTCGTACAACTTGGGAATTATAAATGCATCCTACATTTTTTTAGGCATAAAAATGTGAATAAGGTGTTGAATTTCCTATTTAAGCCCACTAAAGAAGCTATTACTAGTGTATTTCTTTAATAGGTTGATCCAAATTAGCAAAATGTCAAATTGATTCTAAGACTTCAGTACTAAATAACCTATTTGATACTTAACAACTTGGACATTAAATCATCAAAAGCCTTAAGATCAAAATGAGTATAGATGAGTTGAACAAAAGTCAAAAGTCATAACACTATAGATGGCATTAGTTTAACTTAATGCTAGTATGATTAGAGACCCACGTCACTAAGGTTGTTGATGACAATTTTAACCTTAGCATCTTTCATAGTTTTGTCAAAATCACAGAATTTCTCATATTTGTAAAGCTAATTGTGAAGAAATGGAAAATCTTGATCTCATAGCCTCTTTGCATATAGAAAGGATGCTTAGATTTCTTGATTGATGAGAATGCATTGCTTTTGGATGCTAATGAAGACATAATCTAGACTTGAGACATCATTTTACTTTGTTTAATGTTAATACCAATGATCCATGAGTATATAACTCTTTTAGTGCAATGTTATACTTCATGGTCAACTCTTAAATTAACAATTAAACCCAAGTCGTATTCTTTTTATTGTGATCAATAACCTTGTTATGCTCTACCATGGCAAGATCCTACAATGACAAGTAATAAAGTAGGAGGTTGAATGAACCAAATAATCAACCTCAAATTTGATTGAATTCATAAAGAAGCCATGATATAAAGAGATAGCGAACATAATTAGGAAGAGAAGAGAGAGAAGGTCAAGATTGCATAAAGAGAGTGGATTGATGAATTAAAGATTAATCATAATTTACACCAATTAGTTGTACTTTCTCCCTATTGATATACTAATCCATAATTAGTTACATTATTAGTTCTATAAAATTAAAAGTAAAATTAAAAAGAAAATGAAATGGATCTGTAATTAGGAATCCAATTCACTCCTATACTCCTTATAATGACAACATTGCTAACTATCAAATTTCTCATAAGCTTCCACAAGTCCCCCTTTCCTCAATTCTTATTATCTTATGCAACACTAAAGGAGCTAGTACGGTATCACATAAACTTTAATGTGTACAACATGGTCGATAAAGCACTTAAGGTCATGCTCGATAACATCATAATCATCAAGATTCACAACTCCTTCACCAACACCTCCCTTTTTCCCATATCCTTTTCCCTTTCTTTTGTTTCTTTTCTTTCTTTCTTTTAAGTTTTTTTTTAATTTCTTCTTCTTAGTTTAATGTCTTTCAAGTGTTTATTCCTTTTCTTATTTCTTCATCATAATTTTTTTTAATTTATCCCTTGTTCATGATTAATTTTATGCTTAGAATAAGTGAGGTAATTGTTTCTTTAATTTATTGCTTCAAGTCTTAATAATTAAATTGCTTGATCAATGGGATTAATGTTTGTTCTTAACTTCTTACTTTTCTTGACTAATCTTAGACTATATGAGCCTTAGAAAGGACAAGGTCCAAAAACCAAATGTAGTGCTTTTTTTTCCTTCAAAGTAAGTTCTCTCAATATTGATACATTTTTTTTGTTCTTGTTGTGCATTTCTTAGCCCTTTTGTGGGTTCACTGGCTAAATTTAATATAATGGTAGATAGGGTATAAGAGAAAGGTTTAATTTCAAGCTGTTACCTATAATGTTAAAGGCATGTGTTTATTTTGTTCCGTTTATATTAGGTGTTCTTTATATTAGAAGAATATTTCATTATGTCAATGATTAGATTGTGTATTCCTACATGAACTATAAGTTGACAAGAAATTTGTTGAGTGAGGATGATTATGAGAACTCTTTTAGTAATTAAAAAAGCTCAAGGTATAAGTAATATTAGTTCAAGTTTAGTTTTAATCAAATAATACTCTAGCATTGTAGACTATGACATCTAAGTGATGAGGACTATTTTAGGTTTCACATTAAGAGGGGGTGAATCAATGTGAGATAAGTGCTTTTTACAAATCAATCCAAATTTAACCTTTGTGGCTTGTTAGAGCCAATGATTCAATTTTTATCTTTCTCCTTTATGTAAGTGTGACAGTATAAATATAAATCAATGCACAAGCACCCAAACACACACAACAATTTTTATGTGGTTTACCTATAATGTGCGAATTACATCCATAGTGTGATAGAATCCCTCCTAAATCACACAATCCACTCTTGTTATCAAGGGATACAATTTGGTTGTGAAAGGATGACTCCTTAACTACTTGTGGAAGGATGACTCCCTAACCACTTACAATGATCTCCTGATCACTCCAAAGGTATCTCACCCTATTGTTCAACAAATTATCAAGAGTTTATAGAAAAACCTTTCCTGGAGAATGATCACTCAATGTGTATAAATTGTTACAACAAAATATAGATCTTCTCCTTCCTTTGTTGTTGATGTTGTCTCACCCACTGCTAATGCTGCCTTACCTACTACCTTGGCAAGATCTCTCTTCTGTTGTCAAGCACATTTTCTCCTCAACTGTTGCAAGCTACTGGACCTACTATTGGGCACACTTTCTCCTCAACTACGGCAAACTACCGGACTCGCTGCTAGGTATGTTTCCTCTTCTACTACTATAAGTTGCTAAACCTTTTACCAAGCATGCTTTCTCTTCTTGCTACTACAAGCTGCTGGACCTACTGCTATTGCTACCTACACATGCTATTGTTACTGCCTGCACATTTTGCTATCACTGCCAACACACATTGCTACTGCTATATGCATATGCTGTTATCACTGTCCATACGTGCTATCGGTGCTATCCATATGCACTACAAATGTTGTCCATGCATGCTGCACTGCTATACGTACGTGTTCCTAATGCAGTTTGTACTAGCTATACGTCTATCCATTGCTGTTTGCATGTACTATTAATGCTATTTGCACATGTTGTCGCTATTGCCTGTTATCGATATGTGCTATGCTTACTGTTTGCACACACTGCACCTGCTGTTCGTGTGCATTGTGCCTACTGTCTACACTTCAGCTATCTACACACACTATACTTGTTGTTTGTGTGCACAATGCCTACTATTTGTACACACTGCTATTGCTGTCTGCGCTCTCTATGCTTGTCATCTACGTGCATTGTGGCTAGTGTCCATGCTCTCTGCACCTATTGTCTGCGAGCGTTGTGGCTAGTGTCTGTACTCTCTACACTTGCTGTCTACCCTCTTTATGCCTGCTGTCCACGCGTGCTGTGGCTGGTGCCCCTACTCTTTGCACCTATTGTCCGCGTGCATTGCAGTTGCTATCTACACCCGCTATTCTTGCTATCCACATATGCTGTGTCTGCTATCCGCGTATGTTGTGCCTGTTGTCTGCACTAGTTGTGCCCGTCATTTGCATGCTCTACAACTGCTATCCGTGTGTGTTGTGCACTTGCTCTCCACACAAGTTGTGCCTACAGTCTGTACAAGTTATGTCTGCTGTCTGCTGCCCTCACAAGCTTTACCTATTATCCCCATAAGCTATGCATTCTATTTGCACAAGTTATGCTTGCTATTTGTACAATTTATACCAGTTGTTTACACAAACTATGCCTACAGTCTGCACGAGCTATTGTTGCTATCTGCACGTATTGTGCCAACTGTCTACACATATTGTGCCCGCTATCCGCACATGTTGTGCTTGCCATCTGCGTGCTTTGCACTTGCTATCCACGAGTGCTGTGTGGCCGTTATCCATGCTTTTTGCACTTGCTGTACATGCATACTATGCGCCCGCTGTCTACGCTCTCTACGCCTACTGTCCACCCGTGCTGTGGCTAGTGTCTCTGCTTTTTACACCTATTGTCTACACTCTCTGTGCCTACTATCCGTGCGCTACAGCAAATTTCTCACACCACTGCTGGTTTGCTATTTGATTCTCAGACCTGCTACTGCACTTTTTGCAGGTGGGTGCTGATTCGCTGTTGCACATTTTGATTTTTTTTTTTTTTTTTTTGCTTGATTCCCCGGTGTGCTTCTATTTCTGAGAAGCCTCCTAAGGTGCTATTGGTGCTGGTATACCCTTCTGGATATGTAAGGATGTGTTGTTGGTGCTAGTATATCCTCTTAAATGTGTAGGAACATGCTACTAGTGCTAATATACCCTCCTGGACCTGTAAGGATGTGTGCTGTGGCTAGTGTACCTTCTTGGACATGTAAGGACATGCTGCTAGTGCTAGTATACCCTCTTAAACATGCTACTACTACTGAGAAGCCTCTTAGACCTACTACTGTTGTTGGGAAGTCTCCTAGACGTGCTACTACTACTGGGAAGCCTTTTAGATGTGCTATTGCTATTAGGAAGTCTCATGAGGTTCTGTTGGTATTGGTATACCCTCTTGGATGTGCTACTGTTGCTCGTAAACCCTTCTGGATGTGCAGGAATGTGCTGCTGATGCTGGTATACCCTCTTGGACCTACAAGGACGTCTATTGCTTCACCACTTGCCAGCTACTGCTTCACCTCCTATTAGTAACTATTGCTTCTATCTTTCTTTCCCTGACCAGCTGCTTTGCTGCCTCTCCTTAATGGCTGCTGCACTCTCCTTGGCCAGCTACCTTGCCTTCTTTCACTGGTGGCTGCTGCTTTTTCATTGGTCGGCTGCTTTGCCTTCTTTATTCCTTTCCTTGGCTGGTTGCACCTTACTTGGTGGCTACCTCCTCTTTGTCGTTCACCTCTCGTTTTCCCTAGGTTTATCGCTCACCTCTTTCTTTGGCTGGCTCTCTCAATGTTTTGCAACACACTCCCTTCTTGGAAGACGCATAGGGGTATTTATAGAGCCTTGAGATTAGGGCTACATGATCATCATTAATTCTTACATGTTGCCCTACAATCAACAACTAAATTTGATTCTTAAAATTTAGGTTCAATGGTTAACAATGACTTCCTAAAATTTAGGGTCAATGGTCAATTTTGACCCATAAAATTTAGGGTTACGGTTAACGTTAACTCCTTAACACTAAAGTTGACCTATCATCACCAATTTCTCCCAATGACCTCACTACATATCAACAACATTCATAATATCAAATCAACACATATAATCATGTGAGATTATGTTAACAACAAATCCAATATTATCTATCAAAGATATGCTAAACAATCAAAGTTTCTTATATCTTAAACACTTGTTTCCCACTTTGTTCAAAAGAGTAAATTATTTTTATCTCTAGTGTGAACATTGCCATTTATTTAAGGATCATTATTTTACCTTTTGATCCAAACTTTATTATGCATCAAAATCATTTTATTTAATTCATAATGATGTTTAAGGACAATTTAGTGTTAATTCCTTATTAAGAAAAAATGGTTTGTGACTCTCATTGATTATCATACTAGATTAAGTTAGGTCTATTTGTTAAATAAAAAATTTGACGTTGAACATTTATTCAAAAATTTATATATCATGGTTAAAATTCAATTCCAAAAAAATAATAATAAATTAGTATATTACATTTTGATAATGGAATTGAATATTTTAATGCATGTTTGGGAAATTTTTTCAAAATAAAAAAGGTGTTATCCATTAGGCAACTTTCCAAGAGATGCCTTAACAAAATGAAATTGTTAAAAGAAATGATAAACACTGGCTTAAAGTACTAAATGCTCTTATGTTTTTTATACATGTTCCAAAATATTTATGAGGTATGGTATTTATAAATGACTTTATTATTTATGGTGATTCATTTGACTAATGTTTAAATAACTTTGCACTAATTTTAAAGTAGTATTTAGAAAGTAATTTGGTTCTAAATTAGGAAAATTTTCATTTTATAGTAAAGTAAGATATAATTTTAGGACATGAAATCTTAATTGGAGGAATAAAGGTAAGTAAGTCTAAGATAAATATTATTTCTACTTTATCTTACCTCACAAATGTATGAGAGATTCAATCTTTTCTTAGCCATTTAGGTTTCTATCATATATTTATTAAGAATTTTTTAAAGATATTTTTGCACATATATAAGTTATTGAAAAAGAATGTGTCATTTTAATTTTACGAACAGTGTAAGGATACTTTTTCAAGTTGAAGAGGTTATTGAACTTAATATTGGCAATATAGCCATTAAATTAAGAATGGTCATTTGAAATGATGTAAAATGCAAACAATTATGTTATAAGAGCTATTTTGGAATATAAAGTTGGTTAAACCACTCATACTATTTATTATGCTTAGAGGATTTTGAATGCAATCAAATTCAATTATTCCATGACTAGAAAATAACTTTATTTGTCATTTTTACTTGAGAAAAATTTTTTTCTTTTTTGCTTGGCATTAAAGTGATAGTTTATTCTTATCATGTAGCTTTTAAATATTTATTTTCAAATAAAAATGCCAAATCATGACTTATTAAATAGAGTTATTATTGTAAGAGTTTAAATTAGAGGTAAAAGAAAAGAAAGAAGTAAAAAACTACATCGTAGATCATTTAAGCAAATTAGTACATAAGAAGGAAGTGCTATTTTTGTAAGAAATTCTTCTTAAGGAACAATTGTTTTCTATTAATAAAACATTACCTTGATATGTACATGTTGCTAATTGCTTGGTAAAGAGTTACCTAGTAACTTTTTAAAAGTTTAAAAAGGATAAGTTTAAGAATGATGCAAAATATTATGTGCAAGATGACCCATATTTATGTAGATTTTGTATTGATCAAGTAATAAAAAGGTGTGTGATTGAAAGTGAATTTTTATCGATCATTACTTTTTGCCATTATTATGCTTGTAGGGGTTATTTTGGACCTAATAAGATAACTTAATAGATTTTATATTATAGAATTTAATAGCCAACTTTATTCAATAATGCCTATATGTTTTGTAAGTCTTTTAAAATTTGTCAACAGGTATGTAATATATCTTATAAAGATCAAATGTCACAAATCCCTATTCTAATTGTTGAGATATTTTATATTTAAGCCACATAGGATCATTCTTAATTATTTTTTTTGTAATATTTATATTCTTTTGGTTGTTGATCATGTTTTGAAATAAATGAGAGCTAATTATCACAAGGATACATTAATCCAACTCATTCACATATCCTTAAGATGCAAATTCAAGCCAAGACTAAATCTCTGTGGGCTATCAATATTGTCCAACCCCTTTGCTACCTACGGAAGGTCCCAGAAGCACTAATCTAGAAACTTCTTGCAAAATGTGCTACAATTGCCTAGAGAATTCCAGAATGAACCATATTAAATGCTTATTTAGAATACTTCTTGTAAATAACTAGAATATTCCATTTTAGGAGCTTCTCTTGAGATGTATAAATAGGTCTCACATCTCAATTGTACAACACGAATCCTTTCTCTTAATACAAGTTCACTTGCAAAGCTCTCTTCTACTCTCTCTCTCTCTCTCTCTCGTTCTCTCTAGCACTTCCAATTCGCTTACTTTCCCTTCGCATACCCTTTACTAATTCACTCAAACTCTTCAAGGCTTACTTAGCTCATCTTCTCTCGCAAGATCAACTAAGTGTCATGTGGGTTAGCACAATCCAAGCCTAAACTCCGTGACAGGTGGCATCAAAGCATGGTTGAATCCTAGCTTTAACTTTATTATTGTTTGAGTCATAAGTATGGCAAGCGAAGAAGGATTTACTGAGACCATTATGGATGAGCAACAAGCAGAACAAGCTTGTGGGCATGAGGAGCAGCGTGCTCCAACCAAACGTAGCAAGTCCAAGGCTAAAGTAAAGGAAACCACGGACTTTTGTGTGGGTAACTTGGAAAGAAGCATCACTAACATAAGCTCTGTTGTGGGCAACCTCAACGATCAAGTCGATAACTTGATCCATGAGAATGTAGAGATTATATGGGTTGCCAAAGTCATGATCAAAGAGTTTGGCCGCTCATTTAGGGGAGAAATACGCTCCCTGAATCAAGGTTTGTCCAACCTGTGTGAGTTTGTTGAGGGAGAAATTCACAACCTCTATAGAGAGATGAAGTCTCTACGTCGAAACAACTCACTTATAAGTACAGCTTTCATTACTAACACTATTGTAATACATGGCTTGAAGGTCCCTAAGCCTGTCATGTACAATGGCACACACAATGCCACTGCCATGGAAAACTTCTTGCTTGGCCTTAAGCAGTACTTCGAGGCCATGGGGGTTGTTGACAACCTGGCTAAGGTAGGCAACGCCCCAATCTTCCTAAGAGATGTTGCCCAACTCTGGTGGAGACAAAAGCATTCAGAATGGGAGAAAGGCTTGTGTATCATCAACACTTAAGAACAATTCAAGGCTGAAGTGCATAGGTACTTTGTGCCTCACAATGCAGACAACAAAGTTAGAAGAAAGCAATATTGCCTATGTCAAACAAGTAGTATTTCTAACTACATTAAGGAATTTATTACCCTCATGCTTGAAATTGAAATGTCCGATGGGGAGCTTCTCTTATACTTTAAAGACGACTTAAAAGATTAGGCGAGAGTCGAGCTGCACAGGCGAGATGTGCAAACCCTAGATGCTGCCATTGCTGTTGTCGAGACCTTCATCGATTACTCTACTCACTCCAAGGGCAAGAAACCAAACTCTAGAAAAAGTGGGGGAGAGAAAATCGAACATAAGAAGCAGGATTCTAGCGACAACGAGGGTGGACAATAAGGACCCTCAAGTGACCGTTCCAATCATGAGAAAAAGTCTACAGGTAAACACAACTCAACTAATCATCCTACACCCTGTTTCACTTGTGATAGACCACATTGGGTTAAGGACTACCCCAACCGTAAAGCAATGAATACTATGATAGTAGTGTTGAACTTGAAAAAGGCCAACAAAGAAAACCAAGCATACATGGGATCTATCCAACAATTGAGTAATCTCTCGAAGTGTTTCTCCCCAATAGTCGCCAAAGAGAAGGGACTATTGTATGTTGATATTGCCATCGAGGGTAAATCAGCTTATACAATACTAGATACGGGGGCAACACACAACTTCATGGACATACAAGAGGCCAAATGTCTAGGCCTCAAACTAATAAAGGGAAATAGCACCATCAAAGCAGTAAATTCAGAAGTTAGGCCTGTCTAAGGCGTGGTACGTAGAATAGCTATCCAAATTAGTGAATGGACCAGTAAGTTAGACTTTACCATTGTTCCTATAGATGATTTCAAAGTGGTGTTAGGTCTTGCATTATTTTGCAAAGCCTTAGCTTTTCCTATTCCTGCTTCAAGTTCTCTTGTGGTCATTGATACTCGTAAGATCCGCGTAGTTTCCTTGAAGTGCAAGGAGAGGTCTCAACCATCAATGATCTCGACCTTGCGATTCAAACGAAGTCTCAAGTCGGGTCCTGACTATGTCTCTACGATAAGAGAACTAAGCGATGAGGAGGACGTAACAGCACCAACTCCTGTACTACCATAACCCATTCAGGCTATCCTTACTAAGTTCAAGGACGTCATGCCTTCTGAATTACCAAAAAGGCTTCCACCAAAGTGAGATGTGGATCACCACATTGAGCTAGAACCCGGTGCCAACCCTCCTGCCATAGGTCCTTATCACATAGCACCATCGAAGCTCGCTAAACTGAGGAAGTAGCTCTATGATTTAATTGATTAAGGCTGCATTCGACCATTGAAAGCCCTATTCGGTGCCCCAATCCTCTTCTAAAAGAAAAAGGACGAATCGCTACACATGTGTATCGATTACCGAGCCTTGAACAAGGTCACTATCAAGAACAAGTATCCAATCCCCTTATAGCTGATCTTTTCAACCAACTCAAAAAGTACAGATACTTCACTAAGCCAGATTTGCGATCAAGTTACTACCAGGTCTGCATAGCACAAGGTGATGAGCCAAAGATGACCTACGTGACACACTACAGAGTGTTCAAGTTCTTAGTCATGCCTTTTCGCCTCACCAATGCACCAGCCACCTTTTGTACACTCATGAACAAGGTACTGTATCCTTTTCTTGACAAATTCGTGGTAGTTTACTTGGATGACATCGTGGTATACAATAACACACTTAAAGAGCACGTTGAGCACCTCAAGTAAGTCTTCGAAGCACTTCGAGAAAACAAGTTGTTCGTCAAGAAAGAGAAGTGCCTGTTCACAAAGAAAAAGGTAGACTTCCTTGGTCACCGAATCAAGGATGGTAGACTTTTGATGGATCCAACATAGGTGCAAGCCATCCAACAATGGAAGCCTCCAACCAAGGTCCCAGAACTGTGATCCTTCTTGGGGCTTGTCAACTACTATCATCGATTCATCAAGGGATACTCTACCATAATTGCACCCTTAACCGACTTATTGAAAAAAACAACACTTGGCATTGGAAGAAGGAATGCCAAGCTTCCTTCAAGAGATTAAAGCAATCAATCTCTGAGGAACCTATCGTGGTGTTGCAAAACTATGAAAAGCCTTTCAAAGTCCATACCAATTCATCCAACTTTGCCATTGGGGGAGTCTTGATGCAAGATAGGCATCCCATTACCTATGAAAGTTGCAAGCTAAATGACATGGAAAGATGGTATACCATCCAAGACAAAGAGATGACTGCCATCATCCACTACTTGCACACCTAGAGACATTATCTCCTCAAAAGTAACTTCGTAATAATGACAAACAATGTTGCTACCAATTATTTCCAGACCCAGAAGGAACGCAGTCCCAAGCAAGCTCGTTGGCAAGACTTCCTGGCTGAATTCGACTACATGCTACGGTATAAGCAGGTCAAACCAATGTAGTTGCTAATACGCTGAGCTGAAAGGTAGAACTAGCGGCCCTTACTACTAGTACCCTTAAGAGCAACCTCCTTGAATGAATCAAGGAAGGTACAGGACAAGACAAACTGGCCAACAATCTGCTAAGATTGGCTAGTAAGGGGAAGACTCGTCAATTTTAGGTGGACAATAGAGTCCTAACACTAGTCAAAAATCGAGTCTTCATGCCAAAGTGGGGAAACTTGTGGAAGAAAATCCTTAAGGAATGCCACGATTCCCTATAGGTTAGTCACCCAAGTATGGCACGAACCCTTGCTCTTATCCAACAACATTACTTTTAGCCACATATGCATACAGTCGTCGAGGCCTATATGCGAACTTACTTAGTTTGCCAACAAGATAAGGTAAAATAGCAACCACCAGCTGGCCTACTTGAGCCACTACCCACTCCCGAGAAACGTTGGAAAAATGTCTCAATGGACTTTATTATGACTCTACCAAAGTCCAAAGGGTATGGAAGCATCATGGTGGTAATTGATCAGTTCAACAATTATGGCACCTTCATTCTAGCCCCTACTGATTGCAAGGTGGATAAAGCTACTCGCTTATTCTTCAAGAATGTAGAAAAGCTATAGGGTGTGTCAAAGAGCATAATCAGTGACAAAGATCCCCACTTTACAAGCAAATTCTGGCACAAACTATTCAAGTTGTTAGGAACCAACCTGAACTTGTCAACAAGCTTCTATCCTCAAAGCGATGGCAAATTAAGCAAGTCAATGCCTTGCTTAAACAATACTTGAGGCACTATGTCAATGCTCACCAACGAGATTGGGCAAAGCTACTCAAATCTGCCTAATTCTCATACAACCTTCAGAGGAGAGAGGCCACAAACAAAAGCCCATTTAAGATTGTCATAAGACAACAACCGCTAACACCAAGTGCTATTGCCTCTCCTTACACTAGCAATAACTCATCTGCCTTTAAGTTTACAAGGGAATGGCATGAGGAAGCGGATATAACAAAGGCTTGCCTTGACAAAAAAACCAAAAAGATGAAAAGATGGGCTAACTCTAAACAACGCCCAAAGGACTATGCAGCGGGAGACATGGTGATGGTGAAATAAGTGCTCATCACTTAATGCATCTTCTAGATGCTTTAACTTTATTTAAGAAATAAGTGAAATTTTATTATTGGTATTTATAAATGATCTTGTCATAAGAGGATTAAACACATTTATGATTATTTGACATTAAAATGATTTACTTGCATATTTTCATTCTTTATGCAATCTTTTGTCCCATATTTTGCAAGGCCATAAAATTTTCTAGATTTGATATGCTTGCTTCAAATTGATTATTTTTAGTACTTGCTTCATTATTAGTTTAAGTAACCCTTCCATTATACCATGATAATTTAGCTTGGATAAAGTTTCATGCTTGTATATCCCAAATGCTTATACAATATTTAAGTTTCTTCATTCATAAAAGTAAAACATATGACATTTTGGTTAATAAAGTAATGAAGATCAATAGCATAAAAATTGTCAAATTGATTAACAATAAACAAAGTCTTATTTGTTTTTGAATTAGTAACATGGCATACATTTGGTTCAAAAGAGGTTTTATACCCATTATTGCAAAATTAGGTAATGCTAAGTAAATTAAACTACAAATTTTGAATATTAGGCTATAAAGCATGAAATGTGTTAATAGCTAAAAAAATCCTTATGAGCTTGATATCTTTACTATCATGGTGTATAATCATTATGAGATGATTTTCTAGTTGAAATGTGAAATGCTTTATGCTATTATGATGCATCAACAAGCATTAAAGCATGCTTATGTAGGTAGCCATAATTTGAGTTTTGCATAAATAGTATAAATAATTAAAACCTGATCTCAAACTTATCATTAAGTCACCTTAGAGAACGAATTAGGCTTTTATCTCCCTTTTGCAAATTTTGAGAAAGAATTTAAGAGATCTTCATATGAGTGTTGAGATCCTTGTTTTTGGCTACCTTCGTGAATAACTCTTTCTTTATGCACTTAAAAATATCAAACAACTTATCATCATCACATGATTTGTAATTAAAACTTACCTTATTGTCTTTTTCCATGAAACATTTATAGTTTCTCTCATTATCAAAGATTTATTATCTAAATCACTTGAATCATCCCAATCCTTGTTTTTGGCTACCTACATGAATAACTCTTTCTTTGTATACTTAAGAATATCAATCAAACCATCATCATCACACAAATTGTAATTAAAACTTACCTCATTGTCTTATTCCATGAAACATAATATTTCTCTCATCGTCAAAAGATTCATTGTCTAAATCACTTGAATTATCCTAAATTGCCTTGTATGCCTTTTTGGTAGGCTTTTTACCTTTCTTCTTATTAGGGCAATTCATTGTAATATTTCCATATATGTTACATTTGTAACAAGCTATCTCTTTCTTTTCCATGAAAAGTTTTCCTTATAATTTTCATTAAGATATTTGATTGGCTTTTTATTAAATCATTTCTTCTTTTTAAAGAACTTTGTGAATTTTTAAGCAAAAATCACAAGCTTATCTTAATCTTGCTTATTGAATAAGCTATCATCCTATTCATCATCAACAACAACTTAAATGCCACACCTTTCTTTTTTTAAAGGATTTCCTTTTGAAAGTCATCTCATACGAGAAAGCAAGCCCAACAATTCATTCACCAATAAGGTATTCAAAACCTTAAAATCTAAAATAGCAATAGCCTTTGGGTTTCTTGATTCCAAAAGCAATTTAAGTAGCTACTTAACAAGTTCTCATCATTAAGATTCTTTGCCAGATTTATGAGAACATTGACAATGTTAGTGAATCTTTTATACAATTTAATAATAGTTTCATCATTGGTCATTTCAAATAATTCATTAAAGGTCATGGCATAATAAAACAAATAACAAACTTTGTAATTGATGTTTTAGGCTTTGAAATCTTTAGTTGTGTATTTGCTTTTGGGTTCATCAACAATGACACCATTCTTAGATTTGGTGTTTCTTTTGGAGTCATTAGAAATAATGCATCATATATGGTAATCATAGCATTAAAAATACATGATCATTTTGCTTTTCTAATTACTAAAATTGGTGATATCAAAGATAAGAAGTTGAAAGGGATTACTAGCTTTTGGGTGATATAGAGGAGAAAGGGAAGATATTGGATTGGTTCAATGTGGTAAAGGCTTTATTGCACATAAATCTATAAATTTTGTAGCATGAACAAATAAAAATAAATTGCAATATGACAAACAATAAAAATTTGTGTGTATAATGTATACAAGAAGAAATATCAAACATATGATAAATAACAAATTATTATCGTGTATGAATATGACCAACAATAAAAGAGATTAAAGGAAAAAGAATGAAACACGACAATTTATAAAGTTTTGGATCTTTTGACTCTATGTCCTTTCTTTAAGAAATCTTCCTTAAGAGTTTTAAAACTATTCAACTCCCTAATCAAAAGTAGAACAATAACAACAATACACACAAAGGTTATTAACCTTTCTTACAACACATTGACCACACACACATTGACTTTAAATTCTTGTTCTAAGTACACTTAGAATGCTCAAGCTTTTGTCACTTCTCTATAACCAACACATGCTTTTATGAAGTATCATTCTTTTCTTCTTTATGATTCTCACAAAATTATATAATGAAAAGAGATGTTGACAGTATAAAACCAGCTTTATACAGCCTTGGATATCATTGGAAGAGATTGAAACACTGAACATTGGGCTAGAATTTAGAAAAATTGTATGATACTTTTCATTTTTCTGTGCTTGTTGATCAAGACAATAAATTAACGTGAATCGCCATATATGAAAATTTTTCAAATTTTTTGTTGGGACTTTTAAAATATTTCCTTGAATGTTCTATCTATCCAAGACTTTTCAAAATAAGTAGTCTTTCCTTCCTAGTGTGATGAAAATTCTAGCAAAGTTGGTGAAATAATGTTAAAAGAGAGCCATCAAAGCTTTGAATGCTTTTTAATGCTTTGAATGTCTTGCCATATATAGCGTAATCTCACTTGAAAAGATTTTTCATTGAAGTGCAAGATCACTATATTTGAGTTATTTTGATCTTTTTCTCAAATATCAAAAAATTAAAATAAAATATTGTAATTTTTTAAAATTTTTAAAAATTTAAAATCAAACCATAAAGTTGAAACTAATATTATAATATTTAAATCATAGATTATATACAAAAAATATTTTTTATTGTTTTTACTATGATCTTATTATATTTATTTGTAAAAAAAATAAATTTATAATTTAATATTTTATTATACTTTATTTATACACACACGAGTATATAAATAACATACATGTAAATTAATTTATTTTTATATATTATGCAAACATATATTGCATCAACTTTATATACTTTTTAATTTATTATGTATATTTAATTATTTTATATTAATATGAGTTGATTTATTTGTTATATTTGTAATATTTTCAAATTTTTATACTTATAAAAATATATATACATGCATATTTGAACACACATGTTATAGTTATAAATAATATATGAAAATTAATATATAAAATTAATAAATAAATAATAATATACTATCGTCTATTATAATATATGTAAAAATAGTAGATCAATATCTAACCAAACCTAAATAAAAATTATTAAAAAATTTATATGCTTTTGATATAAATAAATATATAAGAAATAAACCATAAACAATAAATAATAATATATACATATATTATAATAATTAATAAGTTTTTCAATAATATCTTACTGACTTGCACTCTTATATCAACTTGAATCAAACTTAAACTCAAGCAATTCAAATTTGAATTCAAAACAACTCAAATACAATTAATTTGATCGAAAATGACCTATTTTAACATATTTATTATCAACTATTTGAATTATTAAAATTCCTATTAGAATTTTTATTATTTACTTTTTATTGAAAAAAATAAGAAAAAAATAAAAGAAAACTTATTTTCATTTTCATGGAATGAATCCAAATTAGTTTTTATTATAATTAAAGTTACCATTGCATTTTTTATTCTTCAACCCTTCATTCTTATAACTAATGATCTAAGTAAAAAAATAATAATTTTTAAATAATAATTTACAAACATGTAAATCAACTCAAATTCCAAATGATTTGAACCTAAGTTGACTCATAAATAACCTAATCCAAAATGCCTTGAACCCACAGTGACTCATCCGGACAATTCATTCTGATACCTATATGATGCAGGCATAAGAACGTAAACAGTTTTGATGATACACAAGTTCATTCCATGTCCTCCTCTTGGTTAAAAACTGTAATTGTTTGTGTGCCTTTAACATAAGATTTTACATGAATTAAAAAGAACAAATGAAATTTCTAAAACTCAAACCCTAATTAGGGTTTTGAGCTTCTAATTCCATCCATCGGATGTTAAAAGTGTGGTTCCTACTTCTACCTTTGAGTTGAAGAAGACTCTGGAGAAGCCTAGTCAGAGCTACCAACAATTGCCCAGAGGATTCAAAATGCCAAAGAACCCCAGCTCACTGGCTCTCTCCTTCTCAAAAGTCTCGAAGTACCGGTATATAATGGCAACAGCAAGAAATATTCCAGTTCCTGAGCCAATTGCCCCCATGAAATCCACCAAAATTGTCAATGCACCAATACACATTCCTCCAAAGGCAGCTGCTGTTGGAATGTAGCGATTCAGTTCCTTTTATAAATTTGAATCAGGATGTTCAGGCATCACCATATTTTGTTCCTGCATAAAGAAGCATCAGATCTTAAATAATGCTGAAAGAAAAAGAACAGTAGTTTTTTGGACCAGCTATATCACAAACAATGAGTTGACTTGATGCTGCCAATGAACAGAAAACTCTCTAGATCAAATAAAGCAATTCTTGTACACTATTAACATCTATAAGATTAGTCAGTTTCCTGCCAGAAATTTTAGAATTTCAGGCATCAAAAGAAAAGATTTAGGACCATAGCACCAAACACAACGACTACGTACAAATAAGGGTTTACGGAAGAAGTAGGGACAATTAGTACACAACTAACAATAAAGGCGATAGAGAAAGAATCTTATCCCAACAAACCTTGAGTTGCTTAGCCACATCTCGGGCAGAGGACCCAGAAACTTCAATCCAAGTTTTTGAGAACAATGCACGGGCTGTGAGCATAAACACCAAATAGAAAAGAGCATGGAAGGGATGGGCTGCCATGTCTGCCAGGAGCCATCAGTGCAAAAAGAGTAACAGTTGCAAAAACGATTGAGGGGATCACTAATAGCCACCATAATCTTGGCACTCTAGACTCCACATCACATCATACGGCAACCTTATAAACAACAAAAAAGAAGCAAATGCAACTTCACCTTGTTGGCACAGTGACGTAGTAAGCAAGACTGCCAATTGGGACAAACTGGCCACTCTATTCAGATTCCTTCCATTCTCCCAAAAGATTGACCAAGAAGTTTCCACTAAACTTCCTATACAGCAACTGTATATAATGAAGTGTGTTACACTCCAAGCAAATACAAAATCTAGATTTTAGCCAATTCATTAAAAAAAGAAAAAAAGAAAAAAAAGTGTACCTGAGAGATGAAATAAAGATTAGAAACAAGTGCAGATTGGAGAATAATAGGCATATTGGAAGTGTACAAGAGTTTATTTGGATATGAGCCCTGTTGTCCACAGGCATTCTTCGACCTCAATGGCAAGGCCACACGGAAACCTTGGAAATAGATAACAATGAGGAAGATCAAAGCAAGTACATTGATAACATTTGGAAGGTTCTGCCGGTAGAAAGCTTCTCGAAGAGCACAAACGTTATCTGTCCTAGTGATCAGCAAGTGGAACAGGGAGATAACAGCACCCTCAAACACAGCACCAGGGTGGTAACAGGGCGATAGTTGTAGGGCTAAAAGCTTTTCCATATGATATTTTCACTGCATGAACACCAAGAGAAAACCATGATCAGTGTGAGATATAAAGCTAAGAACATACAGCCCAAAGTACAAAATGCTAGAAGGCAAATCATTGTGTAGCTTACCAGATATTGGTAACTATAAACAGGGAAATCCCAGAGCCTAGGCCATAACCTTTCTGAAGTTCATCTAGGCATATAACTATGATTCCAGCAAAGCACAGTTGAAAGATGATAAGAATAGCATTTCCAACACCAAGTTGACCAACACTACCATAAATTCCAAATAGCACATAAACAACAGCCTCACCAACGACAATCAAGATGCTCAACAGTTTCTGTGACCCATTTCTGCAAAATAAGCAGAATCCATGAGATACAACTTGATAAAAAAGCCTTCTAGAATCAAACTCAAAAAAAATAAAATTCCCACCTAAATCATTAACTGAGCATGCATAAATGCAACAGACCAAAAAACTTCAAGCAAATTTCTACAGATTGATAATACTATTCACTTGAAAAGAAATTGGTATGGATGAACTCCAACTTTCTGTTACTCAAACTAAAAGATCTTATGCCATCATGAACTCCAAAAATATCCACTTGATAAGAAATTGGCAGAGACCAGCACCAAAACACGCCAACTTTCTGTTAGTCCACTGCTATAATCAGATTTTATGTTTTAGATCATTTGTATCAATACCAAGGAATGAGGCATACGATGACAGCTTTCAAGGGAAAAAGAAACAATTGAGAGAAGTTATATTTAGAGAAAAGGAATAGAGAGAAGCTCCCAATCAATTCACAGCAGCTCACAATAAAAAAGATGTGCATTACACAAACAACAGCAATGACTCACTTGCAAAAGTGCACGAATACTGTTGTCAACTTCAATGATCTTAGAACCAGCCAACAGTTGCATCACCAGTCCAGATGTCACAATTGGTGTAATTCCAAGCTCCATGACCGACCCACGGTTTGATGCAAGAATAACACGCATCCAATAGAATGGGTCAGCACCCGTTGTAGAATGTATGCCATAAACTGGCAGCTGACTGCAAAGCAGAAAGATTAAGAGAGAAATCACAGTGTAAGTGACCTTCTCTCTAAAGGGAATCTTCCTGTCAGCACTCTGCACTTTAGGCAGAAACAAAAGAAATGGCTTGACCAAATGCAACACCCTAAATCCATTTGCAACCATTCAAGCCCACCAACCTGCACCCATTTGCACAATTTGTACTCTCGATCAGCCAATAACTAGACAAAAGCCAACTACGTTACAAACTGCGTGTCCTTGCAACAAAAGCCATTGCAACCCAATAAACTACTTAACCACTGAGCCTCAGCCGGAGTCAATTGATAAGAAAAATAATTAATGAATTACAAATCTCAATTCCCAAATGCAGCAGCCAAACAAAATCAGACACCGGTGATACATCCAATGATATATAACTAATGGCAATACAGCTGAAAAGAATAAACATGGAAAAGCTGATGCAGTGACCAACAGATCCAACACTACCCAGATAATTTGCAATTCATTAAAAAACATATTTGCCCCTAGAATTCTCAAAATTAAAAAAAAAAAAAAACAGAGAGAGAGAGAGAGAGAAATTCAAGCTGAGATCGAGATCCATGCAATCCGACAGCGAAGAAAACCATCAATTGTAAATAAAAAAATTAGGACAGTAACCAAAAAAAAAAAAAAGGTCGAAAAGGAAGATTTATAGGGCTCGGATGCCTTAAAAACTGTGCCACGAGAAAATTGTAAACGAGAAGGAAAAAATAGAATAATAAAAAAATGTAATAGGATGTAATATAATTCTCTAATTTAGATAATAATATTCATTAATTTACGTAATTAAAATTTTTAAATTACATAATATGATTAATTTCATATTTATATACAATTAAGTATATAAAATTATGAATTATGATTTCAAATAATAAAAATTTATTTAAGTTTTTCTAACTATTTAGAGACTATTTCTGATTAATCACTTTTTTCTTATTTTCACAATTTTTTTTTCCTAAAAGTCTTATTTCTCATTATCTAGTATGTGTTCGTAGGGTTTACATCTATAAAAAAAAAAATGTGTATTTTATCCCTCACCTAACAATAAAAAAAAAACTTGGCATTAGTAATTTCTAGTCCTACATCATGTTTTCATACAACTTAACGAATTCTAACACTAGAACATCTCATCTTAAAGAATTAATGTCTCTCATGCAATAATCTTATAAAAGATTTGAACAAGTGGTCCTGACCATAGCAAAGTTAGGAAACAATACATCTGAGTCTTCCAATAAATAAAAAAAATTAGGAAAACCCTCTATAAATGTTGATTACAACTATACATAACTATGTTTAAGTGTAAAATTCCCTTGTTATGATGAAAGTGATTTTGCAGGTTGAATTTCCAAGGCTAAAAAATATTTTCATTTTCACCATACAGCAGAGCAATCTAAAGTGGAAATTGCTTCTATCTATCTAGAAGGTAATGTTATTTAATAGCATGATTTATTTGAAACATGTGTTAGAGTTTCAACTTAGGTTGACTACACCAAAGGCCTTCTTATGCATTTTAGGTCTTCAAAATGTCACAATGTTGATGTAGAGCTCACAAAAATTCATCAAACATCAATTATCTTAAAGTATTAAAGTCGTTTTGAGTAACTCACTAATTGAACTAAAAATTGGTCAAAAAGACAATTAGTAGGCACCTTCATTAAAGGAATTATTCTTAACTTTTAATGAGAAGTTAAAAGTCCACCAATCTTGAATAATGTTAATAACTATCTCTTTTCCTTGTCTATAGTAGGAGAAGTTAGGCATTAAAAATTGTCACACTATTGCTAAGGGAATTGTTAACAAACCGACAAATGGAAACAGTAATTCATCCTCTTCAAATCGTCCCATTAATTTTAAACACTTGACTCAAGAGTAAGTGAAAAAGCATATGATAAAGGGACTATATTAGCACTGCGATGAGAAATAACATAAAGAGCATTAATGTAAACAAATGAGACTTTTAATAATTGAAACAGTTAAGGAAGCTAATAAGGAAAATAATGATCACACTTATTGAAGTTCCCAACTTCTTCTTAGGATCTACTAGTTTGTGATACTGAGAGGGGAGTTGAATCAGTATTACTACAATTCGCAATTCGCAGGTAAGTGAACAACTTCAACCTCTTCTTAAAGCGAACCCTTTCTCAGACATAACTAAAGTAGATCTATTGCTACCTACTAATCACAATAGTCCCCAAGTCACCTTTCAGACACCTTGCCTAATAGACAATTCGGATGTTTTTGTTTAGGTCTTCGTTAGTTTATGGGTTAGCTGATACTTTAGCTGTGTTCACAACTCAATTCAAAACACAGAACGTAAAGCAAATTAAGGACACAAGAGATTTACATGATTCTGTCAACATGATGTATATCCACGGTGATAGGGATTCTCCCTTACTAAAACTATCTATTATATTTGAGAATTCCATTTACAATGGATGTCTTAATCCTCTGCTCCTTTCAATATTGCAATTACTAAGCAAGTACAATACAAAAAGTGTCACTTATTATATCTACCCTTCTTCTATCTTGTCTTACCTTTGTTGAATTAAAAGGCTGCTCTACTGCCACTTAGAAGTTCACTGCAATACTCTCTAACCTTTCTTAAAGAAATCTGGAAATACATTGAGTTCTTTCAATGCTTCGCTGAATTGCTTCTCTACGTTATTTCACACAACTCCTACTTTCACCGTCTCACAATCTCACCCATCTCCTGGTTCCATGGTCTTACTGTTTCATGGCCTACCTCACGCTTCTGGTCTGTGTCACACCATCACATGTTCTGGTCTGCCCTTATCCGTTTCACACCTCCTTTAGTCGTATCAGATTTTCTCCCTTTTCTGTCAGTCATTGTTCTTCAACCGTCCACCCCTATTTGGCCATCTTGGGTTTTTCTCTCCTTCCCCTGTTTGGCCGTTGGGTTTCTCTCTCCTTCTGCTGGTGGTGTATCTCTCTTCATCCTTTTCATGGTTCTCTCCTTGGCATGTCGTTCATTTGTCTCACTTTTTTGGCCATCTCTCTCTCTATTCTGCCAATGGTATCCCTTTTGGTCATATCCCTTTCCATCAGTGGTGTGTTTTGTTGTGCTCACTTGGTTGGCCGTCGGGTTTCTTTTTCTCTCCTTTTGGTCGACTCTTCTATTCTGGCCATATACCTCTTTTCTCTCTTTTCCAACGGCTATCTCATGTGTTCTGCCAACGGTCTCTCTCTCTTTGTCCAGTCGAATCTCTCTCACCGTCCAGCCAGATCTATCTCACCGTCCACTCTATTTTGCCGTCAACTTGTTTTGCCATCCACCTCTTTGCCGTGTTATCTCCTTGTCGTCCTTTCTTCATTCTGTCGTCCAGTGGTCCAGCCCATTTCAGCCATTTCTCTATTTTTGTCAACTGTCTATTTTTGGCCGTCGGGTTTCTCTCTCTACCCATCGGTCTACTCTGATTTGCTCAATTTGCCGACCTCTCTTCTTTTTCAATGATGGGTTCATTTTCTCTCTTTCCATCGACGGCTATTGTTCACTCTCTTATGTTGGCCTTTATATACTTCTCCATGAAACCCTAATGAATTTACTATCTTGCCCTTTTATGTGGTTTTTAGGTTCTTACCTTCCATGTGGCTTTTACCTTCTTACCCTTCCATGTGGCTTTACTTTTTTATATACTTAAACCTAGTTGACAACAATTACAACCTATATAAGGCTGTGAGAACAACACTTATCTTAAGTGTGATGACATTCATGTTGAATGCACCAACAAGCCTATAGTTTGTGCTTTGGTAAGGTATTCTAATTTACAAATTATGAAAATTGATGAGCTTCTTAAAAAACAACCAATAACAATACTAGTTGATTCAGGAAGTACCAATAATTTTATGGATGAAAGAATTGCTAAAAAACTTACTTTTCCAATTGAAGATTACAACAAATTTCTGTGAAGGTTACTAATAATAGGAATTTGAAATAACTAGCAAGTATATAAAGGTAAAACTCCTGTTGCAATGTTAAACTATTTACATTGACCTTTTTTATTACCTTTGGAAGATTATGAGATTGTTTTTTACATTGACTAGTTGAAAACTTTGGGAGATATTATTTGAAATTTTCCAAGTTGACAATGAAATTTCAGCTAAATGAGCACGCAATAAAGTTAAAAGGAAGGCAAGGTGGCAAAATTACAACTATTATTAGTTATCAAATGAAGAAAATTCTTTACAAGGTGGGACAAGGATTCTTTATATAACTATAAAATGTAAAAGCAATAAAATCTTATTCCATAAATAAAAAAGACATTAATATATTATTAACCAAGTTCTCTAATTTATTTATAGCACTTATGAATTTACCCTTACGTAGGGCACATAATCATTGTATTTCTTTATTGCTTAGGAGTAAGCCAACTAATGTCAGACCATATCGTTACCCATATTTCCAAAAAGGAGAGATTGAGAGGATTAAGAAAGAGATGTTGGAAGCTAATATCATTATACCTAGTAGTAGTCCCTACTCCTTCTTTATTCTTTTGGTAAAAAAAGAAAGATAAATCTTGAAAGGTTTATATAGATTATTGAGCACTTAACCGCATTACTGTAAAGAATAAATATCCTATTTCAATTGTTGATGACCTATTGAAAGAATTGAGGGGTGTCTACCTATTTACTAAACTCAATTTAAGATCGAGTTATCGTCAAATTTGAATCTATAAGGAAGATATTCATAAGATAACCTTTAGAACACATAATGGTCATTACGAGTTCTTGATTATGTCTTTTGGGCTTATCAATAATCTGTCCACATTTTAAAACCTAGTGAATGATATATTTTGGTCATATTTGCATAAGTTCGTCTTAATATTTTTTTTATGATATTTTAGTATACAGTCCATCTCTAGATACTCATCTATCACATTTATGCATTGTGTTCATTACTCTTCATGAGCATTTATTATTTGTCAATAATTCAAAGTGTAGTTTTGCTAGTCAAATAATGGAATATCTTGGCCATATTATTTCCAAAGAAGGTGTGGTTGTTGATCCCTTTAAAATGCAAACGATGCTAGATTAGTTAACTCTAAAAACTATTAAGGCATTATGTGGCTTATTAGGATTGACTGGCTATTATTGTAAGCTTGTCTATGATTATGGCAAGATCAATGCCAACTTGACAACTCTTTTAAAGAAGGATTCATTCAAATGGAATGCTAAAGCAAATAAAGCATTTTTGCACCTTAAGCAGGTCATGACTACTACACTAGTTCTTGCCTTACCTGATTTTAATAAAATATTTATTATTAAATCTAATACTTCTAGAGTTGAAATTTGTACAATATTAACGTAGAAAGATCATCTTATAACCTTTATCAATAAGACTTTATCACCAAAAAATCTTAATATATCTATTTATGACAAAGAGATGTTAGCTATAATCTATGCAATTACAAAGTGGCATCCTTACTTGATTATGTGACATTTTCAAATTCAAACTAATCATAAAAGTCTGAAATATTTATTGGAACAGCAAATCTCTTCTATAAAGCAACAGAAATGGATTTCCAAATTGTTGAAATATAATTATAAGATTATTTATAAGAAGAGATGCAAGAATCTTATTATTGATGCATTATCTTGCATTCCAAAAAATGTAAAGCTAGTAACAATTTTTATCTTTACTTGTAATATCCTTGCACAAATTAGAAATAAATGGTGGAATAGTTTCAAAACTCGAGAAATCATTGAAAACTTGCAAAAAGATCCTGGTTCAATTGCCTATTACTCTTGGGATTCTAGAGACTTATGCTATAAGTGTAGGATAATACTTATTGCTAGTTTTGCTTATAAGGACACACTCTTATAAGAGTTTCATACTTCCCCAACCACTGGACATTTGAGATTTCTTCGCACCTATAGGCACCTTTGTCATAAGTTTTACTGGAACGGTATAAAAAATGAAATCAAAAGGTTTGTAGCTGAATATGACATTTGCCAAAGTCATAAAAGTGAATCTATCACATATCCTAGTCATTTCTAACCCTTGTTTGTTCCCGAATAAGCTTGAATTGATATCTCTATGGACTTTATTGAGGGATTTCTACTATCTCTATGTAAAACAACCATTTTTGTTGTTATGGATTGATTGAATAAATACACTCATTTTTGTGTCATCAATCATCCTTATACTACTGCTACTATTGATCAAGTTTTTACTAAAAATATTGTGAAGTTGGATACTATTTTAAAATTTATTGTTAGTGACCAAGATAAAGTCTTAACTAGTAATTTTTTAAATGAGCTATTTCATTTATAAAGAACATAAATGAATATAAGAACTGCTTACCACCCATAAACAAATGGACAGACTAAAGTCGTTAACATATGTTTGGAGAATTACCTTTATTGTTTTATGAGTAACAAGCCAAAAGACTGGATGAAATGACTTCCTTGAGTAAAGTGATGGTCTAATACCACTTATCATTCCTTAACTAGGATGTATACAATTAGGTCTTCTCATGTAAACCAAGTTGATAAAGAGTTGCAAGATCGAGACAAGTTGCTTTGGCTTCTCAAAGACTATCTTGTCGTAGCCCAAGCCTAAATGTAGAAGTACAATGATACACATCGCATTGAACATGAGTTCGTCATAGGAAATTGGGTTTATCTTAGACTTCAACAATATCGACAATTATCTATTACTGTTCACTCATTAATGAAACTATCTGTTTGCTTCTTTAAGCCATTCAAAGTCCTTAAATGCATTGGTCCTATTGTTTATCATTTGGACTTAGCACCAAAGTTTAAAATACATCCTATCTTTTATTTCTCTTATCTATGGAAGTTAAGGTAGCATGTGGTTGCACAAACTTAACTACTTGACATTACTCTTACAAGAGAGGCTAAGGTTCAGCCACAAGTTATCTTGGACCAATAAATCATTAAACATGGAAACCAAGTTGTCACTCAAATTCTTGTTAAATGGTTTATTCTTTTTATTAAGGAAGCAACTTGGAAGCTTTATCACTTTTTTGTAGAGCACTTTCTTGAATTCATTGGTACTCATTCTTAAAAACAAGGATGCTTTGAAGGGTGAGGGAATAACAGTTTTCTTATTTTACATAATAGGATTTTTTAATTTAGGTGATAAAATTCCTTAATTTATGTAATAGGATTCCTTAAATTGCATTATAAGATTAATTATATATTCATAGGTAATTAAGCACTATATATAAAAAGAGAGCCTATGACTTATGATTTCAAGTAATAAAAATTTATTTGAACTTTTCTAACTATTTAGAGGTTAATTTCCTCAAAGTGATTATTATAGGTTAATCTCTATGAAGCGATTAATCTTTTTTCCCTTATTTCCACAATCTTCTTTTTCACAAAATCTTGGTTTCTTATCAAAATGTCGAAACTTACGAACTAATTTAAAAGACCCAGGAAATTAATTATGGTTTAAATTATATAAGAGACTCAATAACCCAAAGTGAAAACAATACCTTTTTTTGTGTGGACATCACTCATTCTAACCCAAGAGTTAGCTCTTTAACTACCATTCGGCTCTCTTGCCGCATACACTACTTGGGATCGCTAGAGTTAGTTTAGGTGGATTGTGCACTTTAGAAATTACTTGTTTTATGCCACCACTAATAAAAGTTAAATGGTAAAGTTATGTAATTTTTTTTTTAATTTTAAGTTTAAAATTTAATCTCTAACTTCTATAAACTTTTAAGGAAACAAAATAGAAAAATCAATACTTTGAAGATTTCTAATGGGTGACATCTAATAAGACAAAAAAAAAGTAAGGTGTGTGAAATAGGATTAGTTATAATACTTAAAAGTTCATATTAAAAATTATCCCAAAGAAAATTCTATATCTTAAGCTTTAAAAAGTATCTTATTAATAAATTTTTATATTTTTTTATTTTAATAATATATTAAGAAAGTTAAGAAAAAAAATTTTCTTAACTTCATCTTATTTGTAATCAAATAATTAATAAAATTTAAATTGGAATAAGAATATTCTTATAAATATTTGAACTAAATTCATTGAGTGAATGAATGTAAATTAAAAATAAATATAATTAAATTAATAAGTTATGACAATTTTATTATTTACTATAAAAGAGATTATTAGGAATTCATTTTGTTATATTTAACCATCGAACTAATATGATAAGCCTTTCAATATATTAATTATTAAACATATAAATGTAATTATTAATTATGTAAGAGTAAATTAACCAATATAAAAAAATTAAGTGAATAAAAAATAATTTATAAAAAGTGACAAATACCTATAATTGATTTAATGATTAATAGAAAAATTCATGACCTATTATATGATTAGAAAATAAAATAAAAAAACAAATTCTATTAGTCATTGCACTATAAATTACTTATAACATCAATTTTTTGTGGTGGTTTAAAATCATTGCTACAAAATATTACAACAATTGTTATAACTATCATGTAAATATATTTTCATTATGTGTAATAATAGTGGCTTTATGTAGTTGTTTATAAGTAGCAATTTCACACCAATACAATATATGTTTTAAGGCAACAATTTTGAATGAAATATACAATAGCTTCTAGCATATAAAGGTAGAGTTCTAATACAATAGTTTGGAATTATTGCCTTATAATGGGAAAAGGCAGTAGTGTTGAAATGTTTCAACAATGGTTTATAAACTTAAAGTTAACAATAGTTTTAAAAAGATAATGCAGCAATTCATGAACTATTTTTCTTTTTTGTAATATGTTTCCATATTTTCTTTTTTTAAAAAAAAAAAAGGTTAAGCATTTCAAATCCCTCTTTATTATTGTGCTTACCTATCTCCTTGCCATTGCATTATCCAAATCTCTTATCTTTTTTGCATTTCTACATCTTGTTCTTCCAAATTTCTTGTCGTCTTTGACATATTTCAACACCTTTTTCTCCTAAATCCCTAGTTTGATAATTGTGATTTCTTTAATGTCTCAAATATCATGGGTATAAATTTGTTTTATCACTTTACATGTTCTAATTTGGGTTTAATCTCTTTGATTTATATTTATATTTGTAATTTTACTGTTTATTCTCTTTGATTTTATTCTCTTATATTATTTAATTTTATTTATTTTGTTTTCATTAGTTTGGTTTGGATCCCTACCTCTATTTGATGGACCACGTTCTCTCTTTTTGGATATGTGAATGTTAGAAAGGTTGATTGGGAAATTTCTTGCAAGTAAACTATAGGGGTTTATTAGGTTTTGTCTTTTCTTACTTTTGTTGGGTGGGTGGTTATGGTGGATTTTGCAATTTAGTCTAACATTAATATTCCAATTATTTTGTATAATTCCTAGTTCATCGCAAAATCATGTTCTATTTTAATAATGGTAGTCATTTAATTTTCATGTTAGCTATAATTTTAAGGTTATTGTGATTTTGGCTTAAATTAGTCTTATGTATATGCAAGTCAAATTGATTATTTTACAACTATTTAGGGTTGGTTTAATGGTCAAATAATTGCACTTTATCACTTGAATTGATTTATTTGGCTAAACTCTCAATAAATTGATTGATTTGGTTATATTTTTCATTTTTCTTTACTATATGAAAGAAGTTATTTTGTGGTCACAAATTTCAAAAGTCTCATGTTAAGTAAAACTTTAAATATAGATGTTGGTTTAACTAATAGTTTCAAAATTTCATATCAAATATTAAGTTTCCTAGCTAACTAATTAGGTGTTGTTATTGCATTTAACTTTATTAAAGTCTTATGTTATGATTCTTTAAAGAACCAAATCTTGAGTTGTTTTCAATATGGCATCTTTGCATTTATTAAATGAATGGTCTTGTTATATTTTAAGGACAATGGTATGAAGTTAGCAAACCTTGTTACATAATAGTGTCATCTTATTACTATTTCCATATAACTAAGTTTGATTGTAAATGAAAGACTTTATTAAGTTGGAATCTAAATTCAAGTTTAATTATAAGGTTTGTACATTCATATAAAAGTATCTTATACATTATTTAACAAATGCTTTAATATGAAATTTGACTTTATAATTGAAGTTACTCTTCTGTACTTTTAACATTTTAGTTGCACTATTGTTCTACTTACTCTAGGCTCTCAAACTCTAAAGAGGGCAATAAGGAACAAAATTTATTTCCATTTTTATTCTCTCTAAAAGAAAATTTTTTCCAAAAATCAATAATGGTATGACTAAACAAATGGGATTAATCATAGTCAATTGGCTGTGCAAATATCATATTGCACTTGTTCAAGCCTTATATCATTGTTATGATTTATAATCTAGGATATATAAATGAATAAATATAGATGTATATAAACATATATTTCCGATAAAGCTAGGTTTACAATTGATATGTAACTTGAAATATGACTTAATTAACTATGCTTATTTATTATTTGCTTTCTGTTGAGTACATCTTTGATAGTTAATGTTGAATTTGTTGTCAACATCATCTTACATAATTATATATGTTGATTTGATGTTATGAATGTTGTTGAAATGTAATAAGGTCATTCGAAGAAACTAGTGACGACAAGTCAACCCTAACATTGAGGAGTCAATGTTGACCGTGACCCTTAATTTTAGAGATCAAGATTAACTGTTAACCATTAACTATTAATCTTAAATTTTATGACTTAAATATAGTCATTAATTGTAAGGCAACATATGGGAATTAATGATGATCATTGATGATTATGTAGTCCTAATCCCAAGGCTCTATAAATTACTCTAGGTGCCTTGCAAAAAGAAAAGAGGGGCTGCAAAAAATTAAGTGAACGACAAAGGCAAGGTAACCGGCCAAGGAGAGAAAGAAAGAGGGCAAGGCAACCGACCAAGGAGAGAAAGAAAGAAGGCAAGGCAGCCGACTAAGGAAAGAAAGAAAAAAGGCAAGACTATTGGTCAAGAAGAGTGCAACAGCCACCAAGGAGAGACAGTAAGGTAGCTGGCCAAAGAGAGTGCAGCAGCCATTAAGGAGAAACAATAAGGTGTAGTCGGCCTAGAAAGAAAGAAAGAAAGCAAGGTAACTAGCCACCTACACCAGTAAACCCTCACCAAGACAGCCACCTTACCAATAAGCCCTTACAAAGGTGACAGTAGGAGCTAACCACCACACCAACATATCTAAGAGGCTTTCTAGTAAACCAACAGCATATCCTTGCATGTCCATGAAGGTATACCAGCAGTAACAAACATCCTTACAAGTCTAACAAGGTATACCAGCACCAGCAACACATCCCTGCACGTTCATGAGAGTATACCAATAGTAGCAACACATCTTAACACGTCTCAACATGTCAAAGAGGCTTCTTAGTAGCAACAACATGTCCAGGAGACTTCCCAGCAATAATAGCACATCTAGGAGGCTTTCTTGCACCAATAACATGTCCAAGAGAATATACTCACACCAATAAACACCATCAAGGCAGCAATGGCACCAATAACTACCACCAAGGCAACAGTAGCACCAACAAATATTACCAAAACAGCAATCACACCAGCAAACCAACAAAGTAGCCAAGAAAAAATAGTAACTCACTCGGATAGCAAGAATAACACGTGTGGACAGCAGTAGCAGCACGTGTGGAAAGCGGAGTGCGTGTAGACAATAGTAACAGCACAAGTGGGTAGTAGTAGCTACGCATATGAACAATAGGAGCAGCGCGTGTAGAGTGCGTACGAACAGCAGTAGCAACATATGTAGACAGCATTAACAGCGCGCACGGACAACAATAGCAACACATATGGATAGCATTAGCATCACTTGTAACACTAACAGTGTGTAAGACAACATCAGTAGCAAAGGAAAGAGAAGATTTATATTTTGCTCTAGCAGTCTGTACACATTGAGTGATTGTTCTCCATGAAAGGTTTCACTATAAAGTCTTGATAAACTAGCTAAATAAGGGTGAAATATCCTTGAAGTGATTGAAATATCAACTCCTTGATCAGAAGATCATTGTAAATGGTTAAGGAGTAATCCTTTTACAACCAAATTGTATATTTTGATAACAAGAATGGATTGTACGGTTTAGAAGTGATCTTATCACACTATGAACGTAATTCACACATTTTAGGTAAACTACATAAAAATTGTCGTGTGTGTTTGGATACTTGTGCATTAATTTATATTTGTACAGTCATACTTACAAATTAGATCATCGACTCTAACAAATTACAGAGATTAAATTCAAGTCAATTTGTAAAAAGAGTATACTCCCCTCTTAGTGTGAGACCTAAAACGGTCCTCATCACTTTCATATACATAAACTTTAAATAGAACTTAAAATGCCTATCCATCCATTCTATTATGTGCTATTTTTTAAGATGTTATCTTGCATGTATTTCAAATGTTAGTGCCCAGTGGTTATTCTTTGATTGCAATTGTATCACTTAACCATGATTCAGTTGGTGAAATATTTGTTTAATATTTGTTTCATGCTGAAATATCATTCCGTACGAGAGTATGATGAAATGATGGTTTCCAAGTTCAAGTTTGAGATGCTTTTATGCCATGTTGACGGAATATGATATATAACAATTTCTATAGAAAGGTGTAGCGATTTATTGTAAATGAAAACGGCAGAAGATAAAACAATCAAGACAACTTGACCCACGTCTACATATACCTCGTATGTTTGTTTGAGGACTCTTGCCACATCCTTCTCACTTCCCGTTTGTTCGCGGTGCGTGGGCCATCATAGACCATGTGGTCCTTCTCCTTCAGATGCACAGAACGTTCACATTTGCAGCTGAGAAGCCAAGAAGATGCATAAATGCACTGTTGCTAACATATAAAATGCAGCATCTATGGAATCCAATTGCATGTATTCGCCTCCATAAAAGCATACCTTACGGGAACATGGGAAGACCAATCTATTTTCCATTTTCCCCCCCCCCCCCTAAAAGAAACCTAGGTGAAAATGAGCATACCTTTCCAACACGGCCTACTTACACATTGGGAAATCTTTCGGACAAAAATTTCATGGCTTATTTGGATACAATAAAATTTTATGTTATATGCAAAACATTTTATGCTAGATTTATAACATTTCATAATATTTTATACAACATAAAAAGAAACGTTATAATAAATATTAGTATAAATTCTCTTTATATTGTACAAAAAATATTATTCACACACTATAAAATATATTACATATTACATGAAATTTTTGTCTGTATAAATGAGTGTATAAAATCGTGGGTCTACATGATTAAACCCTTTTCGTTTAGATATTTTTATCTATTCAGGTTTTGACAAAGATTGTTTTTCTCGACGCCCTCCTACCCACCAAGTAGCCAGCAGGCATCAATTGATAGGCTTGGAATTGACAATTTGTTAAACCAAATGGCTGGTGCAATGGCGACGAATCCCTTCAACCACTAACCCTTTGATTTAAATTCCCGACATGAGATGAACAAATTATTATGTTTGCCGGTTCAACATCCTACAACCAAGAAAAAGGATGGCGCCAGCTTTCAGCGGTCTGCCTGATGCAGTAAGTTCTCAAAAGGCGGCTGCGCTAGTTGCACCCATTTGTGCATGTATATTGAGATCAATCGGGACCATTTTGGACTAAATCTTTACGGGCTGTGTTCATTTGATTGAAAAATAAAAAGAAAAAAGAGTGAGTAGACGAGAGGAGTCAGGGACGTCTCACGTTCTTTCTGTTCTTTTGTTTTTTTTTTTTTTTTTTTTTTGGCTTAGCTGGGAAATTTGTGATATGTATATAGAATTAAAGTAGAATGTATAAATAAGTAAAAATAGAATACATATACAACTATCACAAAAGGTTTTATACGCACAAAATCAATACCTTTTTGTATATATATATATATATACTTCTTAAATTATATACATATTACTTTTATTCATATGCATATCACTTTTTTTTTTCTTCTTTTTCTCCTCCTCCTCCTCCTCCTCCAAATAGAAATTGAAATGACATTTTGTGAGAGAATGGCCTTTCTCAAGCTGTGCGTCGACCCGAGGCTAATGGGGGCGACATCAAGATTTGATTGATTGGTTGATTTCTCTTGCTTTTTGCCTTGAGAGTAACGCATATATATATTGTTTTTTTTTTTTTTTGTTTAAAAAAATAACCAATGCACTTCGACCAGATTATTCTCGATTGGTGACAACTCCTTTCGCATTAAGAAGTTGAGATAAGAAATCATAGGTGATTATGTCTAGGAAACTAATGGATGGACATTTTTTCTCGAGGAATCTTAAGATTTTGCGTCATTCTCTTGCCAGTGGTTATTTAAGTGTTGCAGTCCATCCATCCATCCATCCCAAGGAAAGCATGGAGTATCTCTTTGACCCAACAAGTGCATTTCCTTTTTGTCCTAAAAAAAAGTGCAGATTCTCTGCTACAACTTGTGATGTCAGCTGGAGGCTGATAAAAAATGTCCCAAAATTTAAGGAAGCCCTTTAAAATTGATATTTTTTTTCTTAACAATCAACAAAATTAGTAGCTTTTAAGGACATCAATTGACTACCAATATTTTTTAAGAATTATATTAATTATTAAATTAAAAAATTCCAACAATTTAAGATTCAACTGCTCTAATTAATATAATCAAAATTTTAATCCTTAATTATGCATTCTTGTGCAAAACTCCCCACTTAAGGCTTTAGCGCGTCCAGCTGGGCTGATTTTTGTCGTGTGTGCTTTTAAGGGGCTTGTAATTATTAAACAATTATACGAATAGTTTGTATTTTATTAATTCAACAAAATATTATAAAATAATTTATAAAGATACATAATAATTTAAATTATGTATTTTTGTATAATAACATACAAAGAGTAAAATTCAAATGAAACACAACTAAATTAACTTCTACTATAATTTTAATTCTATCATAATTTGCATTAACATCAACAGTAACTACTAAAGAGATAAGTCAAACACCTCTTACGATAATCCTTCCGAATAAGAAGCAAAGGACAAGAATAACGCTTGTGACAGTAAATAGGCTATGATTTTATTACAAAATTATGAAATTAGGACGTACAATGAGGTGTCAATCATAATTAGAAAAAGAAGTAAAGGAAAGCATCGTCCATCTGCCTCTGCCCACCCTGGTCACGTCTTCCTTCTCACACTTTATGCTGAACTTTGGCATGTAATGCAAAGTGAGAATGAGGGGTACATTCTGATTTGATATAATCAATCCTAGCTTTAATGAGCAGCGAGAAAGATAAAGCTTTTTTAGGAAAAAAAAAAAAAACAAAAAACAAAAATGGAGGAAAGTGCTAAAATCGTATTCGCATCATCCAAATGTTTTGATGCTTTGGAGGAGAGGTGCTTTGCATGCAGCTCAAACTGTCGTTGAAGTTGATTAACGACAAAGAAACAACGTGACGCAACCATGTCTTTTATTATTATTATTATTATTTTAATCTTTGATTAAGAGGAAACGCGTCATTAATTAATTTAGGCAGCTACTAGCTATTCGGCTCTTTTTGCATACATTGCATGAGATTATTCATTGGCTTCCCCGTTGAAGTTGGAGTCTGAGACAAATTATTAGATTCCAATTTTGATCTGGAACGTGGCCAAGATCAAAACCAAATCAACAGTCGGTATCTCGAACTGATCATGGAAATTGTCGATTAGAATAAACCATTCGAAAAAATTCAACAAAAAGAAAACAAATGTTATGACCTTTTTCTTTTTTTCTTTCTTTCTTTCCTTTTGTGGAAAGAATTAAAACGGACCAAACCGAAATTGGAACACAGTTGAACTGAATTGGAACTATGGAACTATCAATTCTAATTGGAAACTAGAATCATATTGGACTGGGGTTACCTCTACTGGAGATGATTTCAAATTTTAAATGCCACTTGCCAGAATAAAGCTCACTCATTTCAAATTTATTTATTTATTTATTTTTAAAGTAAAAACAT
>JAHLGO010021097.1:3400643-3420286 GCA_020615895.1 Ceriops decandra
ATTGTAAATAACTTTAATATACCGATATATTAATTAAAAAAAGTAAATATTGATAAATTTAATTACGATAAAAATATATTTTTGATGAACAAATTTAAAATTTTTATTAAGATACGTTGACGATGTAAAGATTTTTGACACCAAACACAAAAAATTATGATTTAATTGTAAAAGGTACGATATGCTTATATATATATATATATATATATATAAAAGAAACTTATGCTTCATTAATTTACGAAAAAATTGTCAAATTGACAAACTTTTTCGGTGATTGACCTTAAAAAGTGTGGCGATCCTTAGAGAATAACAGGTAGCAAAGTCACTCATTTCACAAAATTCGCTGCTCTCCCATCTGGTGTATTTTGAACCGAGGTTTCTATTAATTTTGATTATCAGTTTCCTTTTCTCATAATTAGAACTCAATTCGTTCAATGATTGAGAAATTTTGTGAATTATTGGGAAGCTGAGGCTGAGGCTGACATCGACTGCATTGATTTCAACTCTGTCACTGTACTCTTCTGACCACGAACTTGCTGGTTACTCGGACCTTTTCCCAAAGCGAATCGTGGCTAGGGAGTTTAAATTGGCTTACAAAATACGTGCATGGAGAAAGTGCTCGAGAATATTAGCCGTTTTAATTCAAAACAGCCCAAATCATTTGACAGATAATCTCTGGGGAAGAGGCACCAAGCCTAGTTATGTCATCCTGCATTCTTTTTCTTCTTTTTGGCTTTTCAGTTCTTGGCATTGCCCTGAGGTTCAGGTCCGATTTTAGCACTCAGATTAACAGCTAGTAGCTCTAGCTTTGCTGGAAGAAAACTAAAAAGGCCTCTGGCTTTGCACAGGAAAAAGAAGACTGATAACCCACCACCATTATTTCCAAAGGCTGAAAATTTAGTCAACCAAAAAAGAAATGAAAAACTCCAAAGATACCAGCTTTCTAATTTGAAAAACCTTCTTCAAATCATGGAAAGAGAAATTGAACCCGGAAAAAAAATCCCTTTTCTCCACCCCTGGAAATGTACACCATAATTGTCTGAACTCGTGAGCTTCTCCAGCCTCAGGTCCCCACTCGTAGTTTCAAGCAATTTCACTGACCAAAAATAGTCCCCAACTTTGTCTACTTAGCTCACATAGACTAAATAAAAATAGTACTCGAAAACGGCTAAATTTCTACACACATTCCCTGGTCCCCCATCCAAAAGCTCAGTTTTAAATCTCAGTTTCCTTTACCTTTTTGACAAACAAAAAAAAAAAAAAAAGAGAGAGTGGAAAGAGTAGCATCAATAAATACATCTCTGGATGCATAATATGTATGGAATATTTAACCAAGTTTGTGTATTTGCATGCTCAAGCGAACGGACACACCCCTTTATTGGCAAAAACGTTGCCCTGTTTTCCCAAGACATCTCTCCCTATAGGCTAACAGATCTCAAGCCTTCCCCTTCTCTCTCTTTCTTTCTTACCATTACTGTCTGGAGATTCTCTCTGTGTACTTTCTCTATCAATAACTTAATATCCTTTGTTCCAAAAAAACAAAAAAAAAAAAACTTAGTACTCTCCCCCCTTCTCTCTCTCTCTGTTGGGTCTGTTTCTTTGAGGGTTCTTGACTATCCTCATCTACAAAAGGCAACCCTGTTCCCCGTGAAGTGCATGTGAAGTTGTTGCCTGAAACTCAAAGAGAAAGAGATCTAATCTAGCTGTGTTAATGAACACAGCGCTTCGTTTTTGCTTTTGGTGAATTTTCAGGTGAATGCCGTGTTTGTTTTGCTTTCCCTGCTGCTTCTATCTGTCTCTCTGTAGCATCTCTTTCAGCCTCAAGCTTCTGTATTTCGTCAAAAACTATGCCTTTCTAGCGCCTCAAACTGAAAAGATTGAGGCTTTGCTTGTTGAGTCGGTTTTGGTCCCTTTGTGTCACCTGATTTGCCTCTTCAAGGGAAGCTGAGATGTTTAACGTGGAATCCACTGTGGAATTATAGTACAATTTGCAGGTTCAGTGTGAGATTTTGAGTTCGTTTACATGATTTTTGGGGTAATGATGAGTTCTCTTTACTTTTGTTCTTGTGGGTATATTCCCTTAAAGATCAAATGATGGCTGTCTTGAAGAATTTATTGTTATTGGAGAGAATCTTTTTTGCGGCTCAAATGGGTTTATTACCAATCAAGTTTAACACTTTCCCTTTTGATCGATGATCTTCGAGAGCTTAAGTTTTGCCTTTTTCTGCGGGTCTGCCTTAGTTTTTTCTTTTATTTTTTTTTTGAGGCAACAATTTTGAGTACTCTGGGAAGTTAGAAGATTCGAAAAAATGAAATATACTTCGATTAGCATTGTTGACCCACAAGAGATTCTGCTAACATATGTATTTATGATCTGATCATGACCAAGTCTGTCCGCAATAGGATTCTCAAGGATGCAAATGGTGACATCGGAGAGCATCTTCGTAATCATATTCATTTAACAAATTGTATTCACCTGAAACACCATATGCATAAGCAAAGCCCCATTTTGGCAGATAGATCGCTGATGAGGGACCTTGTTGCCCTTCAGCGGTCCAGGTCCTTAAGGGACCCTTCTGCCAGTCCCCCTTCATGGCATTCACCTTCGGTTGTTGATTTGCTTCCTAAGAAAGGAGATAAGGATGCCTTCATTCATGAGGGTAGAAGGTCTGTGGGCATTGAACGTAGCAGGGAAGGCAGGAGGTTGTCAGCTAGCTCTCCACCTTTTGCAAATGTTGCATCAACAAAGGCCTCTCCTGGGCATATTTGTGTTGTTAACAATGGTGTAGGGGCTATTGGTAACCACAGTAACAGGAGTGGAGTTAGGGATAGTAGGAGAATTAGGAGAGAAGAACCAAGTCATACAAGTAAAAAGGTTGACCGTTTGGGTGGTGAGGAGGAACCTTTTCAGGATCCAGATGCTGATGGTCTGGTTCAGGATGTTGTGTCAGGGAATTCAGAATCTAAAGGCAGAAGGAGTAAACAGAGAGGAAATCATGGTCATGATTTTCACATTAAAACACTTTCTCAGCAGTTGAATGAGGCTGCCATGGATAACGATGTAGCATCTTCAAATGTGTTTCATCATGGAAGACATCCTCAACTGGAGAAAACTCGTGGGGGGACCAGGAGTTCTGTTCGTGGCTATAATGGGCTTAATAGGACAAAAAGGCGCAGGCTTCGAGACAACAGAAGAGGTAGAACTGCTTCAGCTTCAAGGGACACTGGTGGTCAGAGTGAAATGTCTGTTGCTTCCAATTCATTGGCTCAATGTACAGCACAGCCAAGGTTCAATTTGGAGGAGGAAGAAGACTATGTGGACCAAAATGTTGCGCATGCCCCTAGGAATGGCTGTGGAATTCCATGGAATTGGTCAAGAATTCATGACAGGGGGAGAACTTTCCTCGACATGGCTGGAAGGAGTTTCTCTTGTGGTCGTTCAGACTCAAGGTTAAAGAAAGGCGGCACAGCTTCAAATGGGAGAGATATTCCGGATATGCCTGTGGCTTCTGATCTTTCAAGTTCGTCTACTAAATCTGATGCAGAGGCATTGCCTCTTCTAGTTGAGGCATCTGCATCCCATGAAAGCACTGATAATGCTGGTTGGATGCAAGACTATTCTGGGGAGCTAGGTATATATGCTGATCATTTGCTGAAAGATGATTTTGAATCTGACCTTGCTTCTGAAGCTACTTCTGGTGACCAGAACAAGTACAGGCAGAACCGCAATGGTAGGCACCAAAATCTGACGCAAAAGTACATGCCCAGAACTTTCAAAGATCTGGTGGGCCAGCATTTGGTGGCACAAGCTCTTTCCAATGCTGTCATGAAAAGAAAGGTTGGATTGCTGTATGTGTTTTATGGACCTCATGGTACTGGAAAAACCTCATGTGCTCGGATATTTGCTAGGGCCTTGAATTGTCAGTCTTTAGAACATCCCAAGCCTTGTAGCTTTTGCAATGCTTGCATAGCACATGAAATGGGTAAGAGTCGAAATATTAAGGAACTTGGTCCGGTTAGTAATTTTGACAAAGAGAGTATTATGGATCTACTTGACAATCTGGTTATTTCCCAGTTTTCATCACAGCACAGAGTCTTTATTTTTGATGACTGTGATACTCTATCCTCTGATTGTTGGAGTGCCATATCAAAGGTCGTTGACCGAGCACCAAGGCGTGTGGTCTTTGTCCTTGTCTGCTCAAGTCTTGATGTGCTTCCTCATGTAATTATATCGAGGTGCCAGAAATTCTTTTTCCCAAAGCTGAAAGATGCAGATATCATCTATACTTTGCAGTGGATTGCATCAAGAGAGGATACAGATATTGAGAAAGATGCACTAAAACTTATTGCGTCACGATCGGATGGATCATTGAGGGATGCTGAGATGACTCTTGAACAACTGAGTTTGCTTGGACAAAAGATATCTGTTTCTCTGGTTCAGGAACTGGTATGTTATTTCTCATTGCAGGAGCAGAATCACATGTTACAATGTTTGATATCTTATAAATTGTCTAATACCTATTGGCATATTGAAAGGCGCTATCTGTAGTTCCTGCTAAGTTTGAGATTCTACACTTGCTCAATGATGTAGGCAGAGAAACATAAGATTGTTGTTCTGTTGCTTTAGCTCCTGACTTCTTAGTCATCTTTACCTTTGGAATTCTCATATTATGGATGTTGTTGCTATCTTATTTCTTTGGATGGAATGTACTAATGCAATATGGTATACTAAGCGACATGGTACCAGCAGTTATGTGTTTTTAAATGCTGTTTACTACACTCAAGTCTTAGTTATGGCATAATGGTGCTAGTATGCAAAGTACATTAACAAACATTCATGTTGACATCATTCAAACTCACAGAGTCCACTTTTTGTATCTTAGTTGTGTTCCTAAATCAGGGGTCCCATGCCCACTCTTTGTCAGTTGATGTGGGTTGTTCCCAGATACGGTGATGCATTATAATAGTACAGCAGTTGCTTCTGGAAGAGATTTTACTTTTACCTTTGCATCATTAGATAGTATCAGAATGGAGTTACTCGTCAGATTTTACATCTTCAGCTCCTGGTTGTGGTTGCAATAGTATCTATTTCATAAGTGTTCATTTTTTGTGGAAGATGGGTGGAGGACATGAATTGAACCACTGTTTGTGGTTCTGAATATGCTTTAGTGAAAAGATTTCAGCTTGATGGCTATATTATTGGTTTAGATTCTAAGTTGCTTTGTGCATTATTAATGACTGTATTCATAAGCATTATCTTTTGTACTGTGCTTCTTAATTCCACTATATTCCATGATAATGAGCCTTTCATAATCTTCTATCTTGGCATTATTTGCAGTTGCTAGATTTTTATTCTCTATTATTGTGCCTTTTCAGGCAGTTAAATTTCTACGAGTGTCTGTTGAAGATAATGACTTTGCTTCACAGTCACATACAAGTTTCCATTTACTGCAACCTTCTCATTGATATGAATCCTTTGTTTCTGCAGGTTGGACTTATCTCTGATGAAAAGCTGGTGGAACTTCTTGATTTAGCATTATCTGCAGACACAGTAAATACAGTGAAGAATTTGAGGGTGATAATGGAAACTGGGGTGGAGCCATTAGCTTTAATGTCACAGCTCGCTACAGTTATCACTGACATACTGGCTGGTAGCTATGATTTCACAAAAGAAAGGCATAGAAGGAAATTTTTTCGACGACAGCCATGTGAGTTTGAAAAGCACTTTTGCTTTTTTCTGTTTGTGGTGGTTAGGTGACACATCTATGAGGTGTTTTGGGCTCGTTACCATTATATACTTCTCCCATATATATTTGCGCTTGCAACTACGTTGTCCTCATTTTCTCACCTTTAGAATTTTAGTAGTACTTGCCTTTTCTCTGTGTGCTGTAATTAATATGTTGAGAATCATTAATTTCAACTTTAGGGACTTCTATTTAACTCCTGGTTGAATGAGAAAAAAAAGCAAGAAGGTTAGAAAAGGATGTATTAGGGTTATAGAATATATACTTTTTCCAAAACTGACATGTTTATTGGTTTCAGTGTGCAAAGAAGACATGGAAAAACTCCGTCAAGCCCTGAAAACCCTCTCCGAGGCTGAAAAGCAGCTTAGGATATCAAATGACAAACTAACATGGCTGACGGCTGCATTGCTTCAGCTTGCTCCTGATCAGCAATATTTGCTCCCCAGTTCTTCTGCAGAAACCAGTTTTAACCATAGCCCTCTGGCCCTGAAGGACACTGCTGGACGAGATGTTGCTAGGAATGGCAGTGAACATGCTGACATGGCTTATATGAGAGGATTGTCAATGGACACTAGATTGGAAAATCTGCCGGGCAGAACTTCTGGTGTTATCCACAGCAATGGTTTAACAAATGGCATGGGCATGGATGGACGAAGAAGTTGTGGGGATGGAGTGGTTGGTCAATTTGTGCCTCCATTACCTTCTGATACTGTTCGGACAGGTGGCAGGCAAACTACAGGCAGAGGTCATAGGGGATATGAAGAAATTTGGTTGGCAGTCCTTGAGAAGATTCAAATTAAGAGGATAAGCGAGTTCCTGTACCAAGAAGGAAAACTGATCTCTGTCAGTTTTGGTGCAGGTATATTGCAATGCCTGTCACATTCATACAAGAGTGCTGTAGTTCATTCAAGATAATCATATTTGCCTTCTTTAGCATTAACTTTTTTCCATTGCATTGTGTGTGTAGTGAAGTTTATAAAAATATACTTCGGCAAAATTGGTTTCTTAAATGGAAACGGCATCTGAAGTTGAGGCAGAACAATTTGACCAGCTTCTATTCTTTTCCTCTATATTGCATAAGGCATTTAAATTTTATTAAAACTGGCCTTTTATTGAACCCCTGTTTGGCTACATTGCAATCATAATGCATGATTATGAGATACCACCAGTTATCCTTTGCTTTAATATATGGGAATTGCCAATTTTCTATTGTGTTTGCACCCAAAATGACTGTAATATCTTACATCTTTAACTCCTGATTGCATGACTATCATTTTGTCTGTTGAGTACATCAGGCTTCTATTTTGGTGTATTTTGTGTCCTGTAAAGCCATCCATTCTGCTTGGTTGGCCAGGGCAGTGTTTTGCCATGATGGGTATGTTATGCTTCAATTTGTGCTGTGTGATGCAAATTGAAGCTTGTTAAAAGTACTTATGGTCCTGATTCCATGAGCACATGTCAACTCTCAAAATTTAAGTTCATCTAATTTTCTGAGTTTTATACACAATGACGTGTATCACAGAGCCAAAAGTCAAAGTTCTATGACATTGCTGCACATCGATGAGCAAATAGGCACATTTATGCAGCTAGGAACATTATATATATGAGCAAATATTCCCAGTGAAGCAAAGTCAAAGTTCTCTGTGTGATTCTTGTTGGGTAACCATAATGTTGATGAAAAATCTCTAAGCTCTTATAAAAGTTGCATCAGATACTAATTTAACATAGGTGGTCATGAGGGTCATACTCTTCAGGATCTGTCAGCCTATACTGAATTTCCAGTGAAGCACATAGCATGCAGTAGATATACTTTTTTAAGACAGATACACACACCAGACACTTGTGGATAGCTGACCTGTGTCCAATGTTGATTGACCCCTGTATCAATGATTATGCAGGCACCTTATAAGTGTGTTTGCCTTAATGTAGACCATGAGACTGCACATAATATGCTGCTCTACTTATTCTATGACCTTAAGAAACACTAAGAAATAGAAGGTAGACTGTTGTCTCTGCTTCTAGATTTCTTGCAGTTGAGTGTCTGGCACCCTTAGTTCTTGTCAAAATAATGTTCTCATGTTACTTTCCATTCATAGCCATCATATACTACCCCATGCGAGGTTGGTCTTTTTAGGCTGAGTCTCCATGCCCTATATAGTTCAAGTGTGAGGCTGTGTTGCACATTATATGCATTTCACTCATACTGCTTGCAATTTGGTTGCTCTTCTGAAATGGTTATACATTGCATTGTCAGATCATGTATTCACTTCCACATTAAAAAAACATATCATCTCTATATTTTCCTTCTGTGAATTTACAGCTCATGATGATTTTCTAATTTACTCCCTTTCCTTGAATATATCTTAACCTAGGCTTTCTTCAGAAAATTTTGGGAAAAATAATGTGTGGCTCATTCGTGGCTAGATTAATCTTTGAGGGGCATATTTAGGGTTGGTTATGATAGTAACCCATCCTGTTCTTGCTGCTTTTGGATTCTATGATTTTCTGGCACATGCTTTCATTTATTTCACATCTAATGTTATACAGATTACTGCATCTAGGCATTGCTGATCTTGTGCATGGAACTCCTGTTTTGTTTTCTCATTGCTTTTCTAACATTGGGTATCTGCGCTGGCTGTTGTAGGCTTGGCTTATCCCATGGCCTGCTTCCTCCGGCATTTGCAAAACTATTTCATTATATAAACTGCTGAAGGGTTACACTTGACCCCTCTAAATAATTTTTTTATTTTTTTGGACATTGTGCAGCACCAACTGTGCAGTTGATGTTCAGTTCACGCCTGATCAAATCAAAAGCAGAGAAGTTTAGGATCCACATTTTGGAAGCGTTTGAATCTGTTCTGGGGTCTCCAGTGACAATAGAAATCAGATGTGAATCCAATAAAGAAAGAAGTGCAGGATTGCCTGTGCCTCTTATATTACCAGCATCTAAGAATGATCCATCTCAAAAGGATGTAGACCTAGAGACTAATTTTGGGAGCAGATTGCCTGGGCCAGGAGAATCTCTTGATATTGGGAGGAGTGAAATTGTTGAAATGTCCATTACTCCGAGGTACAACAAGGGCAATGAACATGTTAGCAGCAATGCAGAATCCACTACAAAAGGTTTACAGCGGGCTGGAGAAAAATCAGTTTCACGTCGGAAAACTACCGGGGGTTCTGCCTCTGAAGTAAGTCAGAGTAAGAGCCTTGTGAGAAGCAAGGTTTCTCTTGCACATGTAATACAACAGGCAGAAGCATGCACGCAACAAACAGGATGGTCAAAACGTAAAGCAGTTTCTATAGCCGAGAAGCTTGAGCAAGAGAATCTGTAAGTTTGCCTAATGCCAATTTTAAGCTCTCTTTTATTCTCACTCATGGTTGTAGTTGAGTGGATCATTGAGGCAACTATAATCTCTTCCCTATAATTATGTCAGAGAGAAGGGTTCTCTTTTGGTGATCTACCTTACCATGCTACATATCGTTGGTGTACAAACTCTAGTGAATATCTCTGTAGACTTTGAATTGGTACTTACGTACAGTAATTTTACAGGAGACTAGAACCTAGATCGAGAAGCCTACTTTGCTGGAAAGCATCCAGAGTGACTCGCCGGAAGGTAATAAATTGTTTGCATTTCCAAAATGTGATTTGCAAGGTTGCGAGGTTTCGTGGCTTAATTATTCTTTGTCATCTTTGCTTAAATTAGCACAATTAAAAAAAAAAAAACGGGTGACGGGGGGGGTGTTGAGAAAAAGACTTGGTAGCATCTAGCTACAAGCTTTTTCCAGGTTCAAGGGTTGCCATCACATTTGCAATTATTCACAAAATTACTGCACATTGGATGTAAGGCTGCAGTTTTGTACTGCAACGGCAAAAGTCAGGCCCCATTAATGAAGCAAATCCTGATAAACGTAAAACAAAAGGATTTGTGTTTCGGTCCGTTTAATAGTTTCATTAGGGTGCCGTTGAGACGTGTGAAGATTGATACCAATGGGTCGTTATACCTTGTGCAGCTTTCCCGTTTGAAAATTAGGACGCGGAATCCAGAGGCATTGCTGAAGTTTGTCTCTTGCGGAAACTGTCTGTCGTCCAAGTCTCCGAAGTAGAACGAGTGTATAAGTAAGTTTTTCGGAGACTTTTGAAGGGGAAACAGAGCGCAACTGAGCTTCATCACTTCAGTTTATTTATGTTAGCCATTTTCTAGCCATTTATGTTAGCAATCCACTATAAAATTACTTAATTTATAAGTTGTTGTAGTAGATATTTTTTAATTTTTATGTTAGTGTCTTATTACTTTTGTATTAATAAATAAAATTAATAGTCTTTTTTTAAGAGTAGATTTTTTGTTAAGTATGCGTGCACGCCCCCGCGCGCGCGCACACACACGCATATATATAAATGATGTTTCGTGACTCTAATTTAATCAATTAAATATACTAAAATTTTTAATTTATTAAATATTGATTTTTTAAAAATAATTATTGAAAGTTGATTCTTTTGAAAAGTTTGATTTTATGTTTTTTTAGTTTTTAGTTTTTAATTTTTTATCATATAGTATCATAATCATATTTAAAAAATTTTTGATTTTTTTTTATAATTCTACGACTAAAAAAAAAAAAGCAAAAAACTTGTATCTTATACACCTCACTTGTCAATAGAAGAAAAATTTTGAAATTACCAATTTGTAGTTATACATTATGTTTTCACATAATTTACCTACTTTTTACATTATAATATCTCATATTAAAATATTAACATTTTTTTTTTATGTAAGATTCTCTTAAAAGGATAGAATAAATGATACATTTTGAAAATTTTGGTTCAAAAAATATTTTTGAGTTTACCAATAAATAAAAAAAACCAATGAAATTCTTTGGAGCATTGATTATATAATTGATTCAAAACTTGTATTAGAATTTTGACTTAGATTGATTTTACTAAAGACATTTTTATGCATTTTAAACTTTCAAAATATCATAATATAGATAGAGAATTTGCAAAAATCTATTATAATTAAATAGCTTTAGAATATCACAAATATTTTAGTTATAAAAAATGGTAGCAACTATTTTCCTTACTCTACTATAAATGAAAAAGTTAAGCATTGAAAATTATCATTCATTTATTAAAGTAATTAACAAATTTACTAATGATAATACTAACTCATCTTTTTCAATTTGTTTCACTGACACTAGACATTTTTAACTTAGGAGGAATTATAAAAGTGAATGATAAAAGGATTATGTTGATATTATGATAAAAAGCATCATAAAGAATATCAATGTAAACAAGAAAAGATTTTAATGATTGGGCAATTAAAGACACTATCAAAGTTGATGATTACATATATTTAGACATTCATATTGAATATATAGATAAATGCTTTGATTGTAAATTTGAATTAATTATAAAAATTTAAAATATTCATTAAAATAGAAGATCTTTTTTATAAAGTAGAAGAAGTTGACCTTTAAATTTTTAAAATATGATTATGAGATTATTTATAAGAAGGAAAGTTAGAATTTTATGGTTGATGCATTATCTTGCATTCTAAAAATTGTTGAATTAGTAGCAATCTTTATTTTAACTTGTAATACCTTTGTGCAAATTAGAGATGGATGATGTAATTATCTCAAAACTCAAGAAATTATTGAGAAATTGTAGAAAAATCTTATATTGATTGCCCATTACACTTGATATTTTATAAACTTATGCTATAAGGGCAAGATAGTGCTTATTCTTAATTTTTTTTACAAGGAAACAATCTTACAAGAGTTTCATGCATTCTCTATTTTTAGATACTCAAAAATTTTCATACCTATAAGCACTTTTTCCATAAATTTTATTTAAAGGTTATGAAGAGTGAAGTAAAAAAAATTTATAAGTAAGAATATTGCTTAAGAATATTATAATAGTGAATTTGTGGCATATTTAAGTCTTATTCAACTTTTTTCTATTTTAAAAAAAGTTTGGAAAAATATTATTATATATTATTAAGGGACTTTTCATTATCCCAAAGTAAAGTTATGATTTTTGTTGTTATTGTATTATTTAACTAAATATGATTATTTTTGTGCCATCCTTATATTACTATTATTATTGTTTGAATTTTTGTTGAAAATATTATAACATTATATGATATTCCCAAATTTATTATTATTAATCAAGATAAAGTCTTTATTAGTAATTTTTTAAAGGAGTTGCTTTGTTTGCAAGAAATATATTAAATATGAATATTATTCACCACCTATAGATGAATAGATAGACTAAAATAGTTAACAAGTGCTTAAAGAACCATCTTCATTGCTTTGTGAGTAATAAGTTAGAGAATTAAAATGACTTTTTTGGATTAACTGGTGGTATAACACAACTTATTTATGGTTTAGATTTGCTTATTTTTGTAAGTTATAGAGTTAAGTCTTTTTAAGTGGATCCTACAAGATAGGGATAAGATGCTAAAATTTTTGAAAGATAATCTTTTTGCAGTCCAAACTTATGTGCAGTAGCATATTGATATACAACATATTATGTATGAGTATTTATGAGAATTGAGTTTATCTTAATTTTAATTATGTTAATATTTGTCTGTTGCTATTTACTTATTAATAAAATTATTTTCTCATTTCTTTTTCCTATATTTTTAAGTGTATATATTATATTGTTTATCATGTTGACTTACCAACAAGGTCCAATATGCAACTTGTTTTTTTTATATTTTTTTATGTAAAGAGAAAATTATGAGATAATGTGATTATACAAATCCATTTACTCAACATTATTTTTACTGAAATGTTAATTTTTAATTACAAACTATCCTAGAACAACATATTATTAAACATCAAAATTGAGTATTTACTCAAAATTTTGTTTAATGAATTAATTTTCTTGTTAAAGATATTACTTGAAAGTTTTATCATTCTTTTATAAAATAATTTTTAAATTTAATATATATATTATGAATTTTTAATTTAAATAATTAAATATGTCAAAACTATTAATATATTGAATATCAATCTTTTTAAAGTAATTATTGAAATTTATTTTTTTAAAGAGATTAATATATTATTTATTATTTTTATAATTTCTTATTTTTAATTCTAAATTTTTCATCAATAAGCGAAGCTCAGAGTTAGATTTGGCAATCAAAGCCAGCGCAATCTTGCCTGTAAGTCTGTAGTGAATAGAATGGAGCAATTGGTTACACACACACACACACACACACACACACATATATATGGGGTATGAATTAACTAAAAGATTTGACAAAGTCATACGTTACACTGGCTGGGAATTTTGAATTGGAGCAAAAAGGTTATGTGTTTTAGAAGAACGTAAGACGAGGTTGTGCGTTGGTAAACATTGGGAAACTAACGGAGGGGGGGGGGGTGGCATCGAAGTGGTGAGGTCAACCAAATTAGATGATATGAGAAGCTGCTCAAAAATCATCGGTCAGGTAAATTGTTCGAATTAGAAATGATAATCTCGATTGTCAATAATCATTGTATGGGTTTCTTATAAAATGTATACGAATGAATGAGGGATTATATTTTGCATTAACGGTAGTGTTGTCTACGAAGCAAAATGATGGACGGTTTGGAGATGCAACTGATTGGGTTTCCTTTGGAGAAAAGTGAACTTTGTCCTGAAAAAACATGAATACGAGCCGTGTGATGCAACAATAAATAAGCACTTCCATTTCCACGGACATGGACTATAAATTTTGCTCGGGCGGAAAGCATATGAACTACGAGCCTTCTTCAATTTCAAATCCCACCCCACCTTCATCCCCTCACCTCAGGTTTTCTAATTTCAATTATTATAAATGGACCTAAAATATGTTTATCGAATAAATACAGTTATATCCTAACTGAACTGAAGTAAGTGTGTCTGTGTATATATATATATATATATTATAATTGTAGCAACTTGATTGTGCGTAAAAGAATCAATTATATATAAATACACAATATATATATATATATGTATGTATGGGTAAATTTGGGAAAAAAAAAAAAAAAAAAGAAATTGATCCGATCTTTTAGCGCTTTGAAACAAATAACATATTGACTCAATCCTTAAATGGGGATAAGATTCGACAACTAATAGTTTCTTTAACAACTAATGTAAATCACCTAGCATTAATTTCTCCAAAAAAGCAGACTTGGTAGTTCCATAGACTACCATATATATATATATGCACATGATATATATGCCCTATCAAGTCTGTCTGTTAAGTTTGTTTTATTGTCACCAATGGCCACAAAAGAAATCCCAATTCGTATTCTTTTCCTTCTGGTTACGGCTTTCCTTTGTGGCGCTTTGTATGCGACAAATGGGGATGAGCGTATATCAGCAGTGGGAGATCCGGGAATGAGGAGGGATGGTCTGCGATTAGCAATCGAATCATGGAATCAGTGCAATGAGGTTGGAGAGGAGGCTCCTAACATGGGCAGCCCCAGATATGCAGATTGCTTTGATATATACAAGGGCTCCCCACATGCAGGAAGTACAGGAGGTGAGCCACCTTTCTTGCTGTTTTCTTTCCTCTACACTTACTTAACAGCTTCTTGATTTTTTTTTTTCTTCTTCTTTTCATTCTCTTAATTTCTAGTTTCTTTTTATCAATAATTGTCACTTTAATATGTGATCTATTTTTTAATTTTACTTAATAATTTAAGATTTTGAGATGAATGGTTTATAATTAAGACTTTTTTCTTCCCAATTAATCGGTGAATTTCTATAGGTAAAGAGCGTATCTGCCTATATAGGCTTTTAATCCAATGAATTTGCGTTTGAAGGGTTGATGGCTTAATGTGTTGGCTTTGAATGGTTTCTTGACCGAATTTATATCTAATACTGATTTTCTTTTCTTTCTGACGTATTTTCATAGAGAACATATTGGTTCACAGGGTGACACATGAGGACAACGCCCTAGGGGTTGGAGACCGTTTTCTTGGAATGGCGCCAAAGGCCCTTTTCGATGTAAACCTCTATGCTGTAAAGAAAGAGCTCCACCTGGGATATAAATGCCAAGTTCGAGACAGTCCACATCCATGGCAATTTTGGATGATCATGCTCAAGAGCGGCAACATGGACACTTACGCAGCCAAGTGCCCCAAAAATGGCCACAGAGTGGGGCCTTTCGGTCCCGATGATAGCTTCCCTTGCTTCGGACAAGGGTGCATGAACCAACCATTAGTTTATCATGACTATACCACATTACAAGGCCCTAACAGGACTACTCTTAAAGGAAGGTTTTATGGCACCTGGGACTTGGAGTCTGATTGGGCGAAAGGACTGCCAGAGAATATTTCTTATCATTCTGTGACTTGGCAGAAGGAAGTTGGTAAGGGGAGTTGGGTTTTCCATCATGTTCTGATCACTTCAACCAAGTATCCATGGCTGATGCTTTACTTGAGATCGGACGCCACACATGGACTTTCCGGCGGATACCATTACCCAACAAGAGGAATGTCCAAAATTGTGAGCAATCCGTTCCTTTTCGTGGCCATATTTGAAACATTAACTTTCGTTGAAATTCCACATAATTCAGGTCGGTCCCACAATAATAATAATAATAATAATAATAATAATAATAATAATAATATGATGCTTAATACTTGCAAAATGACAAGCAGCTGCCGTCCAATTTATTTATGAAAAGTTTTATATCTACACAAGCCAATCCATGCAAGTCTCCCTTGCAAGCAGAACAACCTTTAGGCAATCTACTGGGCTAAAACTGACAGTTAACTTTCATGCAGATACCAGAATCACCGAACTTTAAAGTGAGGTTCACTTTGAATGTAATCAAAGGTGGGGGCGCTAAAAGCCAGTTCTACCTAATGGACATGGGAAGCTGTTGGAAGAACAATGGACAACCTTGTGATGGCGATGTCACTTCTGATGTCACGCGGTACAGTGAAATGATCATCAATCCCAACGTAACTTCATGGTGCCACCCCGGAAACCTTCAGTCCTGTCCTCCGTATCACACTTTCCCTGATGGAGCACGGGTACATCGCAATGACACCGCTAACTTCCCATACACAGCCTATCACTTACATTGTTCCCCCGGCAATGCAAAGCACCTCGAGGCACCTTACAATTTGTGTGACCCATATAGCAATCCTCAGCCACAGGAGATATTGCAGATTTTGCCGCATCCGGTTTGGGGTGAATATGGATATCCTACCAGGAAAGGTGAGGGTTGGATTGGTGATCCAAGGACATGGGAACTTGACGTTGGGAGGTTGTCCCAATCACTATACTTTTACCAGGTTTGTCCTTAACTACATTGGCTTCTTCGTCGAAATTAATAGCTAAGTGCCGGAATATATATATATATATATATATATGTAAAACTAAGGAAAACAAGAGGTATGCAACTTGTGCCAGACTTAGGAATTTTTGACGGATTTATTTTTAAATCTCTGATAACTTTAAGGAAAGCAAGGAAAATTGGGAACCTGAAAAGGAATGACGTGAAGGATTTTTGAAATATTTGAGGATTTCTACGACGTTAACTTAATTGCCAATAATTCTTGCAGGATCCTGGGACCGCTCCAGCAAGGAGGCAATGGACGTCGATTGATATGGGAACTGAAATTTATAGGGACCCTAATCAAGTTGCTGAATGGACTGTGAGCGACTTTGATATTCTCATAACCAAAGGAACGGTGGCAACAGGAGGCTACTAGAATTTTAAGCCAAAAGAATGGTTATTTGAGGGAGAGACAGAGAGAATAAATCACCTCAGAAGGTCTTTGGTTTTAAAGGAAAGGGTAGAATAGTGTCCAGATTTTAGCATGTCAGTAACAAAGTTTGCTCTGGATTCCCAATTTGTTTCTCTTTTTCTTGCTTGACTTCCTTGGCTGCGTCTGTCTTGAAACCAGAGACTGTTTTAGAAAGTTGGTAACTTCTTTGGCTGCACCTGTGGGGGGAAATAGAGATTTCCAGAGAGGGTGAGTTGGGTTCACTTTTTTCAGAGTGTGCTTCTGTTAAAGTGAGTCTGCATTTGTCAATGTTCTGAGAAACAGGTCAAAAGTACAAGTGTTATTTTCAGAACCACGTTACCTATACCTTATTCCCACTTTACTCGAAATCTTATTGCTAATAAGTGTAATTCGATTCCTCTTCCTTTTTTTTTTTTTTCGGGGGGGGGGGGGGGGGGGAGGGAGGGGGGTAGTGGAGTTTCTTATGGGGCAAGAAACTCTACTGGGATGCTATCAATGCGCCAAAATTTGCCTTTGCACCATTTTTCACACAGGTATCATAGTTTTTTCTTTTCTTTTCTTTTGTGATTTTTAAGAATAAAATCACAGCCAGATTTCAAAATTTTGATGTCGTGAAAAGAAAAGAAAAAAAAATAATAATAATAAATTGAAGATTAAAATAATCTTATATGAGTTGAGCGATTAACAGAATGCAATGCAATAATTAATTATAGTTTAAAATACAAAATTTGTTTGTTTAACATAAGGAATTATTTATAAATATATGGGCATACCATCGTAAACCGGTAACCTTAATTCACCATTTATTATTCCTTGATAGCTTGTTTAACTCACGCCTCCACTAAAGCCACCTTTCTAAATATGAAAGACATGTGTCCTAAAAGAAGTAATCCATACCTAACTTATGTATTGCTTGCTCCATAATCCTCACAAGGCGACACTAACCACCCTAGCAAACCTATCGAAGAGAATTGAATTAGCATTACATGTCAAATAACCCATGGCATGCTCCCTAATCCACTTCAGTTAATAAGAGTACACCAAGGAACCTACAAATAATCTTTTAACTATATACTTCACAAAGATAAGCGTTAATACGAGTAATCATCTTCTTCATTCTCAAGTGAGTATCGAATTGCATATGTATCAAAGTGCTGACGCTAAGCCACAAGCCAGCACCCCATAGCTTCTTTTATCTTGCAAAGTCATAGGCCCCTTTTTATTAAAAATTTTCTTTAGCAATTAACGTTATTTATGGAAACATGTCATGTGTCTCTTCCCCTTTTCCCAATTGAAATATTTACATACTAATCTTCTTTGTCAATAGCTTGCAACTTACCATTCACCTAAAACCCTGGGAGATAAATCCTTTCCACCCAACCTCAATAATGTATCTCCCTCTATTACCTTTAGCCCCATTAATGAGCAGCCACCTCTAGCCTTACCATACCATATATGCGACATGCAAGAACTAATTAGGGCCTCAATTGCTTTAAAGGTATCCCTACTTGAGGGGTGCAAAAGCTCACATTACCACATCCCTAAATCTACACCCCTCACTAATATAAATGCATGCCTTAAGCCCTTGCCTCCCATGCCCTCGTAAAAACCCAAAACCAATACTCAAACCTAATTATCAATGATAACAATGTTCCTTTTCCAAAAGATTTAATTTGTCTTAATAAAAAATTTTTCAAAAAATATATCTTTATACCATTTAAAATCTTGTAATATTGAATAATTTGATTTTAAAAGTATTTTCAAGGATTTCACTTGAAATTGATTTAAATCTTCTACGAAATGTTCAATGATTGTAAATAGTAAGATATTAACAATGTTTTGGTGTAATTATATTTTAACTTGTACATTAGATGTTTCTTTTATTAATATATTACTAATAACCTATTAATTGAATTTAATATTTCATTTTTCTCATCATTTGTTAAGTAATGATTTCAACATTTTTTTAAATATATATGTAAATCCTATTATTAAATTCTGTACAATTGTTTTATTTATATTTTCTCTAGATTGATAGGTTGTTGTTGCCATTATCATCTTTTATAAAATATTATTAATAATTTGTTCATTTTGATCATCAATATTTTATTCATAAATACTATTTCTGTTGGAATTAACATATATTTGATAAAATTAATATTCAAATTATAGATCTAAAAGTGTCAATTTGTTATAAAAGTATTTTATTTTAGGTTTATCATAGCTTTTATTGTTATTATATTTTTATACTTAATTTTTCTTTTAGATTATCTTTTTTTATTTTTTAATTACAAATAAACATCTATTGCAATTTAGTCAATTCATATTAATAATTATTTACATATTTAAAAAATTCATGCAATAATTTTTTTTTTCAAAAAAATTATAAAAAAGAAAAAAAATATAAATTAACTTTTTAGAAAATAATTTTCAAATTAATATTAATATGTTTATTTTAACTATCAATATTTTATTCATAAATAATATTGTCACTGAAATTAATAGATGTTTGATAAGATCAATATTCAAATTGTAAATTTGAAAATGATATTTGTTATAAAAATATTTTATTTTAGGTTTATCATAGTTATTATTATTATTATTATTTTGTTTATTTTAATTCTTCTTGGAACTGTTGTTGAAAATTATCTTTTTTTTTTCTTTTTACTTATGATATAACATATATTATAATTTAACCATTTATATTAATAATTATTTACGTATTTTTGAAATTCATGTAATGCAAATATTTTCAAAAAAATAAATTCTAAAAAAATAAAAATAATCTTAATTTTTTTATTTGTTTCATATAGAAAAAGATACTTGCAAATTAATATTAATATTTTTAATATTATGTTCATTTTGGTTGTTAATATTTTATTTATAAATACTACTTTCTTCAAAATTAATAGATATTTTATAAAATTAATCTTCAAACTGTAAATATGAAAGCATTGGTTTGTCATAAAAATATTTTATTTTAGGTTTATGATATTTTTTATTGTTATTATGAATTTTGTTTATAGTTAATTCTTAATAAAATTGTTATTGCAAATTTTTTTTTTCTTACGATCTAACATGTATTGCAATTTAATCACTTCATATTAACAATTATTTACATATTTTTGAAATCCAAACAATGCAAATATTTTTAAAATATAATTT
>JAHLGO010021097.1:3425588-3487931 GCA_020615895.1 Ceriops decandra
CATCAAATCCAATGATATAGGGCAACAAAAATCTTTCGGAATTGCAATAGTAGTCTCTGCAATCTCTTTAGCCATTAGCCCCTTGCTTTGTTTCCTGTGATTTCCAACTTGCAATTCCACCTCATTGTCCTCAAACCCAAAAAGCAAAAACCTGCAATACCGTGTAACCGCAACAAACCCATTAAGCACAGAAGCCGCAGGTTCAACATCTCCTCCATGGTTAACAATCTGCTCTTCCAAGAACTCAATCTCAGCTCTACAACTCTTGGCATCCTTAATCCCCAATTTGTCCACAAAGAACAAACTCAACTCCACCGGATCAGGAATCCTTCCGATCTCAAAATTGTCAAGAAACGAAAAGAACTGAACCCTGAACGATTCATCATTGGCATCGATATACAACTTCGATTTCCTAGCTTGAATTTGCATGAGTTCAATCTGCTCCCCAACATCCTCGCTCAATTCAACGTCATTCAATGGAAACACATCCAAAAAGGTCAGTATCTCCTTATTCAAGTCATGAAAATACCCCGAAATTGATTGGTTTTGAAGCATTAGCCACAACTTACTCGATTGTTGACAATATTCAAGCAATATTTTAGACCGATACAAAAGCAAATAAAGCTCCTTAAAGCAAACCACAGCCGTGGACGGCAAACGAGACCCGGAACCCGAATCCCTCAAATACTCCAATAAAACAACAAAGACCTCAATTTTACGAATCAGAGACCGGGAATTCTTTCTCTGAAAGAAGAACGATTTGCCCGAGAAACAAGAGACCAGCTCGGTCGACAACGATGCCAGAGTGCGCAAAAGCGCCACATCGGTCAAATGGACCGGCGCCAAGAAAGCCTCCATGGACGGCGACCTCCGCCGCCTTAGAGACAAGAATATCGCTGCTGTGGCCATTAAAAACCGACCCAAAATGAACTTTTTTATTTTAGCTCAATTGAGGAAAAGGGTCTCAGAATTTAGGCCCAAAGTTTGATCTTGTTCAGGTTTCCAGCTAAAGAAGCAAACCAATGATGTGAAACCGCAAGGCCACCTTTGTCCAGCAATATACAGCCTATAAATTAAAACAAGGCCAACAAAAGACAAGAAAGATAAGATTAGAAAGAATGGCTTACTCTGGTTCGGATTCTCGTTGCGTAGATGAATCTTTGAATGGTAAGAGAGAAAGGAAGAAAGAAGAAGAATCTGTCATTTGACTTCTTGTACATACATACAAGACTTTGGGTGAAAAAGGGGAGAAAATAAGAGTAATAATAATAAAGAGGAATGCTTTTTTTATTTCCAAGAAATAGACATTTGCCGCATCGGCGTCTGTAGAAGGGAAACCGAGAGAATCTTGCGGGACATCATCGGGTTTTCCTTGGCATTTCAATCTGCTCGCCGTTTGCTTTCCTCAATCTTCGTTCTCACGCCCCTTTTTCTAGGCAATTTAATGTCAGCTTTGGGGAAGGCGTAAATGACTTCCTGTCCATGCATCTCTCTCTCTCTCTCTCTCTCCCTCCTTCTATTACTACTATCTATCTATAGATAGATATACGACGCTACCAACCAACAATAGTACTCACTCACTAACCATCCATCCAATCTATCTATATATATATATATAACTTATTAGAAAAGATGCATACGCATTAGTGTATTTTTTGTTTGAGTGTTAGATCAAATAATACCCAAACAGTTTTCAAAAGATGTTATAATAATTAAAAATTTAAATTTTTATAATGCATTTAATCACTTAAAAGCTTTTATAACAGTATCCCTTGTTTGATTCATTATCCGTTATATCATTTATTCATCAAATTCGTGTTGCACAAAATAATTTTTATTTTTATTTTTTAATTAGAAAAAAAAAAAAGAAGAACGAAGAAGAAGAAGAAGATGAAAGTGGCGGTGTTGGGGGAAGGTTGGGTGGTGGGGGTGGAGTTTAATAACCTTTTTGATTCCCTTTCCTCTCAGAAATGTGTGAAAAAGGCTTGGTGGGTTGCCATGCCATTGCCATGGCCCCACCCCAAATGGTTTTTTTGCTTCGGGAGTTGACTATATAAATTAAAGGCCTCTTGAATGTCTAATTCACTTGGGCCCACGCGACTTTAGCGCGTGGCTGCAAACCCATATCGCAGATTTTGCAGGCTCTCTCTCTCTCGGATATCAGCAGGGCGAGTTGACCCAATAGATTAAAGCAGCCTTTGCAAATGGTGTCAAATCTGTTGTTTGTACGGTTAGGTAGCCGTAAATTAATGAAGGCATGGCAAGTTTTTCCCTTTTTCTTTTTCTTTCTCTAAAAAATAATGGATTACCGGACGTCTGGGGTGTGACGTTTCTACAGGGTTCTTTGTCACGGTCCGATAAATTAATGAACACTTAATTCAATTAATGACCTAATTATTACTTTCTGTATAAGTACTTAAATAAGCGCATTTTTTAAGAAATCGCTTAAATAAGCGTTCCACTTAGATAAATATTTAGATAAGTGCCTTGCTTAAATAAATACTTAAGTATTCTCTTTTGTAAGTATCTTAGATATTTTTAAATCTAGAGAAATTATAGTCACACATCAAGGAGGTGGAACCACTATAAATACCCCCACTCTTCTTATTTGTAAATCACATCTTCATTCATTCAATACAAGTTCACTTGCAAAGCTCTTGTGCTCTTTCTCTCTCTAGCTCTTTCAAGTTCTTTTTGTTCGGTTACTTGCCTCCCACAAGTCTTCCGCTGGTTCGTTCGAACTCTTCAAGGCTTACTTAGCATCTTCTCTCGCAAGATCGACTAAGTGCCGCACGGGTTAGTACGTCGAAAGCACGTCCAAGCCTAACTCCGTGACAGGTGGTATCAGAGCAAGGTAATCCTAGTCCCTACTCTGTTCTTGTTTGGGGTTGTAACTATGGCAGGTGAGGAAGGATTTGTTGAGACATTTTCGAGGAGCAACCAATGGAGCAAGAAGCTCGTGGACGTGAGGAGCAACGTGCTCTAGCCAAACGTGGCAAGTCCAAGGGTCCAGCCAAGGAGACCATAGACTCACGTGTTGGTACCTTACATAGGAGTGTCCTCGACATAAACTCTCTTGTGGGAGATCTCAGTGATCAAGTCGATAACTTGGTCCAGGATAATGCGGAGGTCACGCAGGTTGCCAAACTCATGGTCGAAGAGTATGGCCACTCGTTCAGGGGAGAGATATGCTCCCTCAATCAAGGTTTGTCTAACCTTCGTGAGTTTGTTGAAAGAGAGATTCATGCCCTTCGTAGGGAAATGGAGTCCTTTCGTCGAAACAACTTGCTTGCTAGTACAGCTGCCACTGCTAGCACTTCCACTGCGGTACATGGCTTGAAGGTCCCAAAGCCTGCCATGTACAACGGCACAAGGAACGCCACTACCGTGAAGAACTTCTTGTTCAGCCTGGAGCAATACTTCGAGGCCATGGGGGTTGTCGATGATCTGGCCAAGATAGGCAACGCCCCAATCTTCCTAAGAGATACTGCCCAACTCTGGTGGAGAAGGAAGCACTTTGAACGGGAGAAAGGCTTATGCATCATCGACACTTGGGAACAATTCAAGACTGAAGTACGTAGGTACTTCGTCCCTTACAATGCAGACAGTGAGGCGAGAGGGAAGTTGTGATGCCTCTGTCAGATAGGTAGTATTTCTAACTACATTAAAGAATTTACTACCCTCATGCTTGAAATCGAAATGTCCGATAGGGAACTACTCTTTTACTTCAAAGATGGCTTAAAGGACTGGGCGAGAGTCGAGTTAGAGAGGCGTAATGTGCAGACCCTAGATGCTGCCATTGCCTCTGCGGAAACCTTCGTCGATTACTCTGCTCACTCCAAGAGTAAGAAGTCGAACTCTGGCAAAAGTGGGGGAGAGAAGGTCGGGCAAAAGAAACAGGATTTTGGTCGCCACGAGGGTGGACAACAAAGGCCCTCAAACGACTGCCCTAAGCATGAGAAGAAGTCTGGAGGTAAACACAACTACTAACCCTCCTAAACCTTGCTTTATTTGTGATGGACCATATTGGGTGAAGGACTGCCCCAAACGCAAAGCCATGAATGCGATGATGGCGGCACTCGACCCAGAAAAGGCTAACGAAGAGGCCCAAGCGGACATGGGATCTATCCAACAACTGGGTAATCTCTCAAAGCATATCTCCCCAACAGTCACCAAGGAGAAGGGATTGTTGTATGCTGATCTTGTCATTGAGGGCAAATCAGCTAGTGCGATGCTGGATACAGGGGCAACGCATAACTTCATGGATGTTGAAGAGGCCAAACGTCTAGGCCTTAAACTGACGAAGGGAAACGACACCATCATATCGGTAAACTCGGGAGCAAAACCTATCCAAGGCATGACACACGGAGTTGCTGTCCAGATCGGTGAATGGATGGGTAAGTTAGACTTTACCGTTGTTCCCATGGATGATTTTAAAGTGGTGCTAGGTCTTGCATTCTTTTGCGGAGCTTTGGCTTTCCCTGTTCCTGCTACATGTTCCCTTGTGGTTGTCGACAACCATAAGATCCACGTAGTCCCCTTGAAGCATAAGGAGAGATCTCAACCATCGATGATCTCCGCCTTGCAATTCAAGTGGGGTCTCAAGTCGGGTCCTGGCTACGTTGCTACCATAAGAGAGCTAAGCGATGGGGAAGACGTAGCAACACCAACTCTCGCACCGCCACAACCAATCCAGGCCGTCCTCAACAAGTTCAAGGACGTCATGCCTTCCGAGCTACCCAAGAAGCTTCCACCAAAGCGAGATGTGGATCACCACATTGAGCTAGAAGACGGTGCCAAACCCCTTGCCATGGCTCCTTACCGCATGGCACCTCCGGAGCTCACTGAACTAAGAAAGCAGCTCCATGATTTGATTGATTTAGGCTACATTCGACCATCGAAAGCCCCATTCGGTGCCCCAGTCCTCTTTCAAAAGAAGAAGGACGGATCCCTACGGATGTGTATCGACTACCGAGTCTTGAATAAGGTCACTATCAAGAACAAGTATCCAATCCCCTTGATAGTCGATCTATTCAACCAACTTGGGAAGGTGAGGTACTTCACCAAGCTGGACTTACGATCGGGTTACTACCAGGTTAGTATAGTACAAGGTGATGAGCCAAAGACAACCTGTGTAACACGCTACGGAGTGTTTGAGTTCTTGGTCATGCCATTTGGCCTCACCAACGCACTAGCCACCTTCTGCACACTCATGAACCAGGTACTGCATCCTTTCCTGGACAAATTCGTGGTAGTTTATTTGGATGACATAGTGGTGTACAGCAACACGCTTGAGGAGCACGTTGAGCACCTCAAGCAAGTCTTCCAAGCTTTACGGAAGAACGAGTTGTTCATTAAGAAGGAGAAGTGCTCGTTTGCCAAGCAAAAGGTGAATTTCCTTGGTCATTGAATCAAGGATGGTAGACTGTTGATGGATGCAAGCCATCCAACAATGGGAGCCACTAACCAAAGTCCCGAAATTGCGATCTTTCTTGGGACTTGTCAACTACTATCGTCGGTTCATCAAGGGATACTCTACTGTAGCTGTACCCTTGACCGACTTGTTGAAGAAGAACTGCACTTGGCATTGGACGGAGGAATGCCAAGCTTCCTTTGAGGAATTGAAGTAAGCAATCTCTGAAGAGCCCATTATGGTGCTATCGGACTACGAAAAGCCTTTCAAAGTCCATACTGATGCATCCGACTTCGCAATTGGTGGAGTCTTGATGCAGGATAGGCATCCCATTGCCAATGAAAGCCGCAAGCTCAACGACACGGAGAGACGGTATACTATCTAGGACAAGGAGATGACTGCCGTCATCCACTGCTTGCGCACTTGGAGACACTATCTCCTCTGAAGTAAGTTTGTAATTATGACTGATAATGTTGCTACAAGTTACTTCCAGACTCAGAAGAAACTCAGCCCCAAGCAAGCTCGTTGGCAAGACTTCCTGGCGGAATTCGACTACACACTGCAATATAAGTCGGGCCAAGTCAACGTAGTTGCTGATGTGTTGAGTCGAAAGGCAGAACTAGCAGCTATTGCTACTAGTACTCCTACGAGCAACCTCCTTGAACGGATCAAGGAAGGTACTAGACAGGACAAGCTGGCCAACAATCTGCTAAGGTTGGCTAGTGAGGGGAAGACTTGTCGATTTTGGGTGAATGATAGAGTCTTGACAACGGTCAGAAACAGCATCTTCGTGCCAAAATGGGGCAACTTGAGGAAAGAGATCCTCAAGGAATGCCACGATTCGCTATGCACTGGTCACCCAGGTATGGCACGAACTCTTGCTCTTGTCCAACAACATTACTTCTAGCCGCATATGCATGCAGATGTCGAGGCCTATGTGCGGACTTGCTTAGTTTGCCAACAAGACAAGGTAAAACAACAGCCACCAGCCGGCCTACTTGAGCCACTACCCACTCCTGAAAGGCCGTGGGAAAGTGTCTCGATGGATTTCATTGTGGCTCTACTGAAGTCCAAAGGATGCGGAAGTATCATGGTGGTAGTCTATCGGTTCAGCAAGTATGGCACCTTTATTCTAGCTTCTGCTGATTGCAAGGTGGATGAAGCTGCTCGCTTATTCTTTAAGAACATGGTAAAGCTATGTGGAGTGCCAAAGAGCATCATCAGTGATAGAGACCCCTGCTTTATAGGTAAATTCTTGCGTGAGCTATTCAAGTTGTTAGGAACTGAGTTAAACTTTTCGACAAGCTTCCATCCTCAGACCGATGGGCAAATTGAGTGAGTTAATGCCTTGCTCGAACAATACTTAAGGCACTATGTTAGTGCTCACCAACAAGATTGGGCGAAGTTACTTGACGCTGCCCAGTTCTCATATAACCATTAGAGGGGCGAGGCTACAACCAAAAGCCCGTTCGAGATTGTCATGGGACAACAACCGCTCACACCAAGTGCTATTGCCACTCCCTACACTGGCAACAACCCGTCTGCCTTTAAGTTTGCAAAGGAATGACATGAGGAAGCGGACATAACGAGGGCTTGCCTTGACAAAGCGGCCAAGAAAATGAAACGATGGGCTGATGTGAAGCGACGCCCAAAAGACTACACTGCGGGAGACATGGTGATGGTGAAGTTGCTACCCAATCAGTTCAAATCTTTACGCAAGGTACACAAGGGCTTGGTACGGAAGTACGAAGGACCATTCCCCATCATCAAGCGTGTGGGAAAAGCTGCCTATCAAGTCCAACTCCCTCCGAAACTGAAGATCCACAACGTTTTTCATGTAAGTCTTCTAAAGCCTTTCCATGGAGACGAAGAGGATCAAAGTTGAAATGAGTCAAAGCGCGCACCAACGGCTGTGGTCACCGAGTTCAATAAGGAGGTGGAATGCATCCTTGCTGATCGAGTGATCCGGAGAAGGGGAGTTCCCAACTATACCGAGTACTTAGTGAAATGGAAGGCTTTGCCAGACCACGAGGCTAGTTAGGAACGAGAAGACCAGCTTTGGCAATTTGCCGATCACATCTGGCAATTTAAGGCTGAAAATGCGACGAAAATGTCGCAGGATTAAGTGGGGGAGGATGTCACAGCCCAATAGATTAATGGACACCTAGCCCAATTAATGGCCCAACTATCACCTTCTGCATAAGCGCTTAGGTAAGCGCTTCACTTATGTAAGTGCATCCCTTAGGTAAGCGCTTATGTAAGCGCATCCCTTAGGTAAGCACTTATGTAAGCGCCTCCCTTATGTAAGCGCTTAGATAAGCGCCCCTCTTAGGTAAGTGCTTAGGTATTCTCTTTTGTAAGTATTTTAGATATTTTTAGATCTAGAGAAATTGTAGCCACACATCAAGGAAGTGGAACCACTATAAATACCCCCACTCCTCTCATTTGTAAATCACCTCTTCATTCATTCAATACAAGTTCACTTGCAAAGCTCATGTGCTCTTTCTCTCTCTAGCTCTCTCAAGTTCTTCTTGTTCGGTTACTTGCCTCCCACAAGTCTTCCGCTGGTTCGTTCGAACTCTTCAAGGCTTACTTAGCGTCTTCTCTCGCAAGATCGACTAAGTACCGCACGGGTTAGCACGTCCAAGCCTAACTCCGTGACATCTTGTTAGGTTTCTACGACAATTACCTGAAACTAGACCTTGGCCAGGGTTGCTAATAAATTTCGTTCCTACATTTGATTTTCTTAAAACTAAAAACAAAGCTTTTTCAGATACAAAAAAAAAAAAAAAAGAAAGAAGAAGATATAATTAAGAATAAAAAAATTATATAATAATATTAGCCCTTCAATTTATTCTTGTTTCAATGATTTTTATCTTTGATTGTCTATTTCAAATTTTCATGTATTGGAGCCTGAAAAAAAAAAAAACATAGAACATATTATGCTTATGGTTTTTTTTTGTTGACAAAAATTAAAAATGATCAATTGAGCTTAATTATCATTATTCAACAAGAACGAGAAATGTCTATTAACGCATGTCCTTCTTTTGGGTGAACTTGATCCTCTTTACATCCTTCTTGAGTGTGAAATGATCGATGATCATACCCATGGATTCCCCTCTGCACTCAAAACAGAGAATGATCGAAAGCCTTCCTTTCGGCAGAAACTATTGAATAAAGTCTCCACTTTTGGTGCGGCCGGGGTTGATCATACTACCTTAAAACAAGTTCCCATTGAGTTTAGGGAAGGAAATCTGATGCTCCCTTTTGTTTTAGTGGATCAAGGTCTCATGGATTCGCTGTGTACTCCATGGAAGAAAGCTTTGCTAGTGAAGCTACTGGGTAAATTTGTGTGTTATTAATTCCTTGAGAAAAAGCTCGATCAACTTTGGACGCCAACAAGGGGGAACAGATTGACTGGATGGTTTCTTCCTGGTGAAGTTCAATCAGGATAAATATCTAGATAAGGTGATTACCAGTAGTCCTTGGGTTATTTAGGACCACTACGTTATGGTCAGTCGATGGGACCCTTTTTGGTTTATTCCTTCGAATGCCACTGTAGAGTCAAAATTGGCATGGGTGAGATTCCCCGAAAAATAACAGTGATGTTCTACAACAATGATTTGCTCGTGGCAAGAGCATCCTGTATTGGTAAAAGCAGTGAGGATTCACCACAACACGATGTTTGCTCCCAACAGACTGTTTGTGCGAATGTGTAAGCTTGGCCTGTTTAACTTTTCTAAAATTTTTCTTCCTAAAATTTTTATTTTTATAATGTAATATCTCTAACAATAAAATTATAATAAAATTAAAATACTATTGTCCATTATACTAATATCTCGTAACGGAAATGAAAATTCTCTTTTCGTTTCTTTCCTGAACGCTTCTCTCTTTTCTGTTACTTTTCCCTTTCTTTTTACATTTTCTTTGTGATGGTTGTGATTAAGAAAAGTCTGTAATAATATATATATACACATTATTCCTTTCATGTAACCGTTACCTTTTCAGGAAAATCCTCTTCTTCGGTAACGATTATTTTAAATAAGAAGATTCTTCTCTTCTAGTAACGTTTATCCTTAATAGGGAGAGTGGAGGGATTTTAAACCTGATGACCCAAATTACCTTTATGCCTAACCGACTATCATATTAGGCCTTTTATTTTGGATCATACTTTAAATAACATGGGCCACTTAAGTTAATTAATTTAACAATCTTCCACTTGGCCCATGTTATGACTTGATGAATCAATAACAATTAAGTACGCACAATCCTTAAAAATCATCAAATCATAATACTTAATTGAATTAAAATGATTAGATCATGACAGTCACATATCTTATAGCGACATGATTCCTTCCATGTATCACATAATCATAATAATTCATAATAACCTTACTGAGGAACATTAAAACTTTAAATTGTCATTTTCATATATGTTATTAGTTATCTCACAAACCATAATTGTATACAATTAAACAGAGATAATAAAGTACAAGCCACAACCTTAATTGAATTCACGAGTGTCACAATGATATGAGCATCATAAAATATTGGCTTTCAAGAGAATGAGGACCTGTCCAAAATGCCCATCCGATCAACATGTCCAGTAAATGTTTTCGGTGACAAACCTTTAGTTAATGGATCCACTATCATCAATTCAGTGTCAATATGCTCAATGGACACTTTATGGTTTTGCACTTCTTCTTTAACAGATAGGTATTTCAAATCCATATGTTTCGCACCTTTAAAATACCTATCATTCTTAGAGAAGAAAACTGTTGCGGAATTATCACAGTAAATTCTTAACGACTTTTCTATACTGTCGATCAAACTAAGCCTTCATATAAAATTCAGCAACCATAATGCATAAACAGTAGCCTCAAAGCATGCTATAAATTCAGCCTCCATAATGGAAGTGATAATGACAGATTGCTTCCCATGTTTCCATGAGACTGCTTCTCCATTCAGCAAAACCATGTAACCAAATGTAGATTTCCTTAAGTCTACACATCTATTATAATCTGAATCCGAGTAGCCTACTACTTCAAGATGACTTGATCTTTTATAAGTAAGCATATAATCCTTGGTGCCTTGTAAGTACCTAGGTACTTTCTTTTTAGCTTTCCAATGATCTATTATTTTAGGATTACTTTGATGTCAACCTAACATTCCAACTGTGAAACTGATGTCTGGCTGAGTACATGTTTGCGTATACATCATGCTTCCAACCAGTGATGCATAGGGAATTGATTCCATCGCTTTCCGTTCCAAATCATTCTTTGGACATTGCAATTCACTGAACTTGTCTATTTTCTAAATTGGAACCATTCCTGTTGAGCAATTTTCCATTCTAAATCTCTCTAATACTTTATTGATATAGTCTTTTTGAGACAATCCTAACAATCCTTGTGATCTATCACGAAATATCTCTATTCCTATCACATAGGATGCCTCATTCATATCTTTCATTTCAAAAGTTTTAGAGAGAAATTTCTTTACATCATGTAACAAACCTATGTCATTAGCAGCCAAAAGAATGTCATCGACATATAGGACTAATATAATGAACTTGCTCCTACTGACCTTCATATAGATACATTGATCAACGGTGTTCTCTACAAAATCATATGACGTAATGATATTATTGAACTTAATATACCATTGTCGGGAGGCTTGTTTCAGTCCATATATCGATTTCCTTAATTTACACACCAAATTTTCTTGCTCGGTGGTGGTGAAACCTTCAGTATACACTTCCTCTTCCAAGTCACTATTCAAAAAGGCAGTCTTTACATCCATTTGGTGGAGCTCTAGAACATTATGAGCCACCAAAGCTATAATGATTCTTAAGGAGTCTTTCTTAGAGAATGGAGAGAAAGTCTCCTTATAGTCAACACCATCCCTTTGAGGTACCTTTTGATGTTACCTTTTGAGTTTTGCTTGGTCTTGAAGACCCACTTACAGCCAACTCATTTTGATCCTTCAGGTAACTCTACTAGTTCCTAGACTTGGTTTACATCCATCGATTTCATCTCTTCCTTCATGGCATTGAACCGCCTTTCAGAATCATTACATTCCATGGCTTGTTTAAATGAGACTGGATCTTTATCAATGCCTGATTCATGCTCAAGTGAGTAAATCACATAATCATTCAAAACAGCTAACCTTTTCTGTCTTGTAGACCTCCGTAATGCCATTTCATGTGGTATCACTTGTTCATTTGTAAATTGAACATTGTCCCTTGGTTCATCTCTTATGTGTTCACTTTGTGTGTTTCAAGTATCAATTTGTTGTCCTTCCATGTCACGCGTCTGTGATGCAACATAAGGAACATCAATTTGAGTAGAAACACCGGTGTGGGGATACCAACCTAAGTAGGAGTACTCACTGTGGATCTTTTATTTTGTAATTCTTTAACATCTACCTTTCGTGATTCCCCACTCCCACTGAACTAACCATTTTCAATAAACCGAGCATTAGCAGACTCAAATATTTTAGCACTACCCTTTGGACTTTTCAGGATAGCCAATGAAGTAACCACTAATAGTTCTTACATTAAGCTTTCCTTCATGTGGATTATATATTCTTACTTTTGCTGGACAACTCCAAACATGAAGGTGTCTCATATTGGATTTCCTTCCTGTCCATAACTCGTAAGGAGTCTTAGGGACAGCCTTACTAGTAACCCTATTCAGCGATATGCAACAGTTTTTAATGCATGCATCCACAAGGATAAAGGTACAGTACTATAATTCAACATGCTCCTAACCATATCCATAAGTGTGCGATTTCGCCTTTTCGCTACACCATTCTGTTGTGGTGTATCAGGCATTATATACTGTGCACATATGCCCCGACTTTCAAGAAGTTTCGCAAATGGACCAGGACATTGTCCACTTTCATTGAATTTTTCATAATATTCACCACCCTTGTTGGGACATCAAAGGGGCCACAAATATCAGTGTGTATCAATTCTTAAGGCTCATTACTTCTCATGGTTGGGTTCTTTGATGTATGTCTTATTTGTTTCCCTTTTATACAATCAACACATACATCCCAATCAGTAAAATCCAATTGAGGCAGGACATCACCTTTCACCAACCTCAATATCCTTTCTTTGGATATATGACCCAATCTTTGATGCCATAAGAAAGCAGAACTTTCATCATGCACATTACGTTTGTTACCTATACTATGCTCAACAAGAAATATAGAATCGACATACATAGCATCAAGATTAAAATGGTACAAATCATCAATCAAAGTACCAGATCCATAATAATACTCATGTCTATACAATGAAAATGCACCGTTTCCAATCTTAAGGTTAAATCCTTCTTCATCAAACTTTGCAACAAAAACTAAATTTCTAGCACATTTAGGAACATAGAGACACTTTTCTAGATCTAGATGACACTTAGTGTCTAAGATCAATCTGTACGTCCCAATTCCTTCTCTTTGTGCCTTTATTTTGTTTCCCATATAGAGGAACTTCTCAGTTCCTGTTATAGGTTGGATTGAAAGGAATCCCTACATAATATGTGACACATAAATAGTAGCTCTAGAGTCTAACCACCAAGCATTATTGGGCACTTCAATTATGTTTGATTCAAAACATACTGATATACAGAGTGTACCTTTCTTTTCAAACCAAGTCTTTCCTTTTGGGCAATCTTTGTTAAAGTGACCCATTCTTTTAGCATTTCTGATCCTTTTAGATCTGACCTCCAATGACTTTAATAGACGCTTTGTCATTCTTCTTACTTTTCTTATGTGGTTTAGACTTACTACCACTAGCATAATTACGAACGATGAGATGAATGGAGTGATCCTTCATCTTCTTTAATCTCCCTTCCTCCTGAGCTAACATGACCTTAATTTTCTGAAAGTTCCATTTCTCTTTAATAGTATTATAATTCACTTGGAACTGGCCAAATTCACGAGGCAGTGAGTTTATGATGAATTGAACCAAAATGATTCGCTCACATCTATGCCCATTATTTTCAACCTTACTGCTAGATTAGCCATACTAGTCACATGATCATAAATGGGCTGTGACCAATCAAATTTCTTGGTCATCAGCTCACTCATTAGGGTTCCTATGATGGATTTATTAGTTATATCTAATTGAGAGTATTCCTTAATTTTCATCACAAATTCCATCGCATTTTCCGTCTTAGGCATCGATGGCTTTATATTTTTAGCTATCGTCATTCGCATCAAATTCAAACTCAGCCTATTGGACCGTACCCAAGCCTCATGAAGAGACTTATCAGATTCTATACTGGTCCTTGTAATGGCTGCAGGCTTTTCATCTAAAATAACTGCTAAATCCAAGCCCAAAACACCTAAATGAAACTAAATATGTTCAGACCATTCTGCATAGTTCAACCTATTGAATTTGATCATCGAATTGCCTAAGGTGAATACATTACTGGAAGCTGCAAACATAATCCAAATTTATACCTTAATGCTTTGAGTAAACTTAAATGGATTCAGATACACTCCAATACAAACTTTAATCATATATTTAAGTTCACCTTTGGGTGATCCTTAAATGCATAACTTTAATCAATAATGATGCTAATTTAAATATACTTTAATAGATCAATCAATCATACTAGAGTTAACATAAATGTTATCTTTGGATATACAATCACATTTACCCAGTATATCAATCAATCCCATTTAGTGTCATTAATTACAAGCAATGATCCATCTTTGGATGATCTCCTACCTTTGTAATTAATAACTACAATTGTTCATTTTAAACATTTTATTAGCATCTAAAAAATGAACAATTTGAAATTCATAATCAACTATTCAAATCATTTCAAGCCAGACCACTTTGGTGACTAACAAGCTTTCAATATTTGATTCATGTTGATGTGAACTTAATAAACTTTAAGACAAATCTTCAATTATGAAGATTTAAATTATCTTTTATGTGGGAGTTAACACCGCGACATATTGTTCCAATAACTGGTCCCCTTTACATGGCGACATCCATTCAAAAATTTCTTTCCCCACCACCGGTTGAGGTCCCGCAGAACCACCATATTGTAGGCAGCACACCTGTGTGCTGCTTCAGGCCAAGGGACCCACTATGGCAGCACCACCGCATTGCAGACGTCACCCCCGTGCTACCTTCGGACAAGGGATCCACGGCGGCAACAACACTATACTGAGGTCGTCGACCGTGTGCTGCCTTCGGCTGAACGACCCATGATGGCAGCACCACAGTACTATGGGCATTGCTCGCACGCTGCCTCTGGTCGAGCAACCCACAATGGCAGCACCATCGTACTGTGGGTGTCGCCCGTGTGCTGTCCTCGGGTTATTTCTAACGGGTTGATGGAGCCCCGTGCCGCCGAGTCCAAACTCAACCCGCTGGCGCAGAGTATAGCGACCGACGCATAGCCTTCACCAGCAAGCCCGCGTCGCACAATCCAGCTATGTGGGTACGACTGATGCATACCCACACCGGCAAGCCCCGCATCGCGATGGCAGCACCATCCTTCACCGGTAAGCCTGCGTCGCACAATCCATCGATTGGGTTCTGTAATACCCGCCAGATCTGATTCGGATCCCCGCCTGAAAGCATAGCTCTCACCGGATCTGAAGTTGTGAAACGATGACACCAAATCCAGACCGATCCATGTCTTCGACCATTCACAGAACCTTCGCCGGATGCCGTTTCGCCATACCCAGATCCGTTCAGGTTCGGCCACATACAGTCCTCGTGCCAGCTTTCCTTTTTCCTTTTAACACCGGCTGTTTTGGCGGTGTGGACCTTCCATGGTCGGTGTTTCCCCTTTCAATGCAAGCTGTTTCGTTAAGCACAGTAAAAAATAGAGAAAACAAACGTATATCCTTTTCCTTTCGGGTGCAAAATATAAAAGGGAAATACATTGTATGACACAACAGAAAAACAAATAAATTGCAGTATTCGCTGACCCACTCTAATACCAATTATTGGATTTTTCTAGAATTTCTCTTTTTGAAATTTTTATTTCTATAATGCAAGATCTTTTCTTTATGCAAATACTAGCAAAAAAACTGTAATGAAGTCAACATACTGTTGTCCATTTTGCTGATGTCCCGTAGTGGAGATGAGAATCCTCTTTTCGTTTCTTTCCTGAACGCTTCTCTCTTTTCTCATACTCTTCCCTTTCTTTTCTTTACATTTTCTCTCTGATGGTTAAGATCAAGAAAAGTTCATAATAGTATATATATATATATATATATATATACATTATTCCTTTCTTGTAACCATTACCTTTTCATGAAAATCCTCCTCTTCTATAACAATTATATTAAATAGGAAGATTCTTCTCTTCCTGTAACGTTTATCCTTAATAGGGAGAGTGGAAGGATTTTAAACTCGATGACCCAAATTACCTTTATGCCTAATCGACCATCATATTAGGCCTTTTATTTTGGGTCATACTTTAAATAACATGGGCCACTCATGTTAATTAATTTAACATGACCTAACTAAACCATTAATTCCTTAGTTTCGGCTCAATAATTGATGTCAGAAGGTTGAGTGTGAAAGTTTGAAAATAGTGTGCTTTGCTTATGGTAGATTTGGCCACTCTACATTAGATTGGTTGAAGCTTTTGCATGATCAGCGGGCGCTTTGCTCCTCCACATCTGGTTGACGTGCCACCGTAAGAGACTTCTCAGTTTTAAGACGTAATAGATATTGAAATTGATGAGAATCTAAAATTTCATATTTTTTCCTCTTAAAATTCAGCTTTTTATATTTATTTGTGTATAAATGTACTCATTATTCTTATATTTTGGTTTAAAATATAAACAGAAGTATTAAATCCAAAACAAAGTTAATTAGGTGATTTTGAACAGTTTCGATATCATTTGGTAATCTAGGTATAACTCTCATTCAAATTCTCATTAAAATAATTTAAGGTGTTACAATAAGTCAAGAAAAAATTTTATAACATTCATGTCTTGAGTTTTGAAAGATACTGGTTGCATGAAGGTCAAAGTTAGGCTTGAATTTATTGCACCTGCACTACCAATGTTATGGAACATTTTTAGAATTCTAACACGTAGATCCAATGCAATCTACTTTTGGAAGTTTCCAGATTTAGTGCATGAAATTCCAGCTAAAAATACCACTTTTTTTAGTTGTATTAAGACTTTATTTTATTTTTAATTTTTTTAATTTATTAGATTTGGGTATTGTTATTTTAGAATAATATTTAAAATATTTTTACAAGATTTTGTAGACTTTGAATATAAACAATTAATGTGCAAAAGAGGGAGGAAATCAGCCTACGAAGGAGATTCTCTCTTTCCCTTCTTTGTTCTCTTCTCCTTCAAGTTTTCAATCGTGGTGTTATGTGCCTAAATTTTTATATTTGGTCAAAAAAAAAAAAACAAAAGTTTGAAAATAAAAACTATAAGATCTACTTTGTTTTTATTGTTCATTTATCCTTTAAGCATCGAATGTTCTCTTGTACTCATTTTCATGATTGTCTCATTTAATTACTAAGAAGCCTACTAGTTTATTAGTTGTTGCAATTTACTGTGAGGTTAGGTATTAAATCCATAATTATTTGATCTTTTTAATTTATAAAGCAATTAAGATTTAATAAATTGCTATATCATAAATTATTAGAACTTAGGAAGAATGCTTTAATAAATGAAATGCAACCACTTGTAATTTTGTTATTTAGTCTCATCAATCATTCTAATTTTTAAAAATGCTACTAAATTAAATCTTTAGTACTTGTCTTGGATTGTATAATAGTTAGGGTTAATTAGATCGCTTGTTTTCTAGTTAATTATGACTAAGGAGAGAGAGAGAGAGAGAGAGAGAGAGAGAGAGAGAGAGAGAGAGAGAGAGATAAGAAAATAATTCAAATAATGAATATTTAAAGTATGAAGTGTTATATGCATGCATTAATGATTAGTTGTAAAATTTTAATGGCAGTGATAGCAGTGCGTGCAAATATTCTTATCACAACCAGCAGTGTGTAGCCTGTAGGCACAACTAGCAGCAAGTACAACCAGCAGTGTGTCTCGATAGCAAGGCAAGAAACACAACTAATAGTAAGAGGAGAAAACTTGCCCTAACAGCAGGTCTAGTAGCAGAGAAAAAAGTTGCTAAGGTAGTAGGTGAGGTAGCACTAGTAGTAGAAGAAGAAACTAGCCAAGGCATTATGTGAGGAAGTACCAACAGTAGGAAGAGAGAACTTGCCAAGGCAGTAGGTGAGGTAGCACTTGCAGTAAGGGAAGAGAACTTGCCAAGGTTGAAGGAGGTAGTAGGAGGAGAGAACCTATCGAGGTAGCAGAGGAGAGATCTTACTAAGGTAGCAAGTGAGGCAACACCGACAGTAGGGGAAGAGAACTTATAGAGGAGATAATCGGCAACAGAGATAACTTGCAGCAGAGATAACCTACAGAGAAGAGATCAGCAAGGCTTGAGCAAAGATCAACAATGAGGAAGGAGAAGATCTATTTTCTGCATTAACAGCCTATTCATATTAAGTGATCCTTCTTAGTAATGTGTTAGTTATTAAACTCTTAATAAACTTGTTGAAAAAGGGTAGGATATCTTTGGAGTGATTGAGAGATCAGTCCATTGAGTGATCGAGAGATTGACTCAATGATTGGGAGATCATTGTAAGTGGTTAAGGAGTGATCCTTTTATAAGTGGTTAAGTAGTGATTCTTCCACATTATAATTGTATCCCTTGATAAAAAAAGTGGATTGTGTGATTTAGGAGTGATCGTATCACACTGTGAACATAGCTCATACATTGTGAGTGAACCACATAAAAATTGTCGTGTGTTCTTGGGTATTTGCATTTGATTGATATTTGTATGATTGTTCTTACATAAAGAAGAAAGATAACATTGGATCATCGGTTTTAATAAATTACAAAGGTTAAATCCAAAGGTGAACAGTGTTTACCGTCCAGCTCTTGTTGTCCAGTTGTTTCTCTCTTGTTTTCTCTCTTTGGCTAGTCACCCTTGGTGTTTTGCCATCCAGCACCTTCTAATTTGTGATTTGCCGTTCACCTTTGGTTGCTATCTAGCCATGTCTTCCTTTGTTTTCTCTCTTTAGCCAGTCACCCTTTGTGTTTTGCCATCTAGCACCTTCTGATTTATGATTTACTATTCACCTTTGGTTGCTTTTCGGCCGTGTCTTCTCCTTTACAGGTGGTGGTTTATCGTTTGCTCCCTTGTGTTTTCTGAGTGGTTTGCTTTGGACGTCTTTTTGTTTGGTCAGTTCCTTCCTCACATTTTCTCTCTCTCGTCGCCTGGTTGTCTAGGTTTTCTGTCCATTTTGCTCAATTGCTAACCTTTTTCCTTGTTTTCTTCCAATGGCCTTTATATACTCCTTCATGAAACCCTAATAGAGCTTACTTGCGGCGAATTTATTGTCTTGCCCTTCTATGTGGCTTTTACGTTCTTACCCCTCTATGTGGCTTTTACCTTCTTGCCTTTTCATGTGGCTTTACTTTCTTGCACACTTAAACCTAGTTGACAACAATTATAACCCATACAAGGCTGGAAGAACATCAATCTCCCCCTTTGTAATTGTTGGAAATACTCATAACAAAAGCCATTATGCAGCAGTTTCAACTCCCCCTAAATATCCACTCCCTTTTCTTAACAGCTCCCCCTACACTATTGCTTCTCTCCCTTTTTGCCAACCAATTACAAATCTGAAAAACTTGTAAAGTAGAGATGGAGGATTTATTTGATTTTTAGGCTTGAGGAGGCATTTGCACCGATAGACTCATTATATGCTTTTCAAACAGCTCTATGGATAGAGATTTAGTTAGATCTTGTGTAGCCTTTTCAATAGATTTAGGTTCAACTTGTGAGAGTAAAGTAGTAGCTCCCACAATTCTTCTTCTTGTTGTAACTTCTGCTGATGGGTCACCTATGATTTGATTTTTATTGATCCACGTTTTCTTTGACTTTCTTTCTTGCACAGTCTTAGTTGCAAAAGGATCTCTTTCTTTATCTTCAAACTCACTCTTCTCTGAGTCTGAACTTACTTCTTGTTCCTTTTCTTCAGGTTGGTCTGATTCTTCATCTTTATTGAAGTCATCTTATTCATTGTCCTCAGCTTCTCCATTTTACATTGTTTTCCAGTTCTAATCTATTCTCACATCACTGGAGGTGATCACTTTTCCCAGCTTATGCAGGAAAATTCTGTAACCTTTTGTCTTTGTTGAGTATCCCATAAAGATGCCTTCATCAGACCTAGCATTAAATTTTTCAAAGTTTTGCTCCTTGTTCTTCACAAAACATGGGTTGCCAAAGACTCTGAGATACTTGGCTGTTGTCTTCTTCTCACTCTATAGCCCATATGGAGTCTTATCAGTATTGGGCCTTAGTAATACTCTGTTTAGTAGATGCACGACTATAAATGTTGCTTCTGTCCAAAATCTTATGTGAAACTTGGATTCCAGTGGTAGAGTTCTCGCCATTTTGACCACAACTCTATTTTTCCTCTCTACCACCCCGTTTTGTTGAGGTGTTTTTGCTGCTACCAATTGGTGTTGAATTTCAAGCTTCTCAATATAATCTTTAAAAGCTTTATTTGTAAATTCAATGCCTTGATCTGACCTCAATACTTTGATCTTCCTTCCACTTTCATTTTCAGCCAATTTTCTGTATCTCTTGAAGTAATTCAAAACTTCTGACTTGTGTTTGAGGTGCATGATGTAGGTCCTTTTGGAATAATCATTAATAAACAAGATGAAATACCTTTCACCATTCAACCTTTTTGTTCTCATTAGTCCACACAAATCAGTATGCATAATGTCAAGCACTGCTTTAGAACTGAACTCTTTAGTCTTATACTGCTTTTTGACATGTTTTTCTTTAGAGCAAGCTGAGCAAACATACTCTCTCTCTCTCTCTCTCTCTCTCTCTCTCTCTCTCCTAAGGTCAGGAATGTCTTTGATTGCATGAGTAGTGGTCAGCTTCCTCATGTTCTTCTGTGATAAGTGTCCCAGCCTCCTATGCCAGAGCTGATTTTCTTTTTCCTTCGTAAGTAGACAACTGTTTGTCTTGTCCTCTACTATTCTTTTAAGCTATTCTTTTCCCGGCTGCAACAGTATTGCCTTCTTTACTCTTTACTTGGCAACCTGTTTTTGTGAATATCACTTTGTGGTTGTCGTTGCATAGTTGGCTGACAGAACATCTTTTAGCTTTCCTTTTCCAATATTTACTGACCCCCTAACCACTGATGTTGAGTGAATCATCATTGCTAAACTTGACTTTGCCTTCTCTTGACTTGTTCAGCTTTGATAATTTACTCTTGTCTCCTGTCATGTGTGAAGTGCATCCACTATTAAGGATCTACTGCTTATCCTTGTAGTCAGCCTTTAATATAATTTCAACTATATTAGCCACCTCCCTTTTTGCTCTATATTCCTTCTTTTGAATTGGCTAGAAGATAGCTTTCTCCTTTTTCTCAGCTTTGATTGCACCGCTTATTTTCATTATGCCATTAAGTGCCTTCTCTTGCTCAGGGAGAAGTGTCATGCATCTTTTGGCATTATGGCCATCCTGCCTGCACCTTTCACACTATTCCAAGTCTACCAATATAGCAAACTTGTTCTTTGAAACTACTGGTTTGGGCTTCCACCAACAATGCTCGTTAGTGTGTCCTTGCTTTTTACAGTATGTGCAAAAACTCACGACAGGTGTTCTCTTCTGAGTTTTGTATTATCTCCCTTTGTATGCAACATTGTATCTTCTTAAGTTGGAGATGTATACTGGCCTTCTCCACCAGCATTTACTTTCCTTATGACCCCAAACTCCACAACAAAGATAGTAACCTTGAAACTGCCTCTTCTTGGGTCTAATCACAGCTTGTTTTCTTTTGTTCATTACTTACTGTGTAGGCAAGGTTGCTGGTTTCTTTGCTTGTGTGGCTTTCATTTTGGCCACTTTCTTCTCCTTATTTTGTTCAACTATTGCCCTTAGCTGGCTGACTTTCTTCTCTTTATGAGATGTAGCAGTTATGGGCTGTTACTCTTTAACCACATACATCATTTTTGGCCTTGGATTTGGTTTGATAATTGTCTTCTCTTCTTGAGTTATCTTCTCCTAAGTCACAGCTTTCTTTTTCAACTTCTGTGGCAAAGTCTCATTCTTCTTTTCTCTTGTAAAGCTTGTTTCTCCTACTACTTTAAACTTCTGCAAGTTCTCCTCGCTCTTTTTGAGTTGTTGCTGATGTCTTAGTAACTCTATCTCCATTTCTTTAATTGTTGAAGTCCTTGAGCCAAGTTCTATCGTTAGGTCTTTACATATTTTGATATGTTCTTCAAATCTTCTCTTCAATTCAATAGTAAGAGGAGAGAACCTACAAAGGCAGTAAGTGAGGCAGCACTGACAATAGGGGAATAGAACTTGCCAAGGCTAAAGGAGGCAACATTGGTAGCTAAAGGAGAGAACTTGCTGATGCTGTAGGAGAGGTAGAACCAATAGTAGAGGAGATATCTTATAAAGGAAACAGGTGAGGCAACACTAGCAATAGGGGGAGAGAACCTACAGAGGAGATAATTGGCAGTAGAGATAACCTATAGAGAAAATACCAAAAAAGCTTGAGTAAAGACCAATAGTGAGGAAGGAGAAGATTTGCTTTCTGCATTAGTTGCCTACACATATTAAAGTTTCCAACTTCATCCTAGGATCTACTAGTCTGTGATACTAAGAGGGGGGTGAAATAGTATCACACCCCTTAAAAAAACACTATGATAATTTAAGCCAAAGTATTCTACTTCTTTAATACTTTAGCTCTCATCAATAAGCAGGTATGTGAACAACTTCATACTCTTCTCAAAAGTGAACTCTTTCTCAGATTCAATTAAGGTAGATCTATTATTACTTACTGATCATAATAGTCCCTAAAGTTACCTTTTAGACAGCTTGCCTATTAGACAGATTGACTGTTCTTGATTAGGTCTTCTTTAAGTTATAGGTTTGATGATTCTTTAGCTATGTTCACAACTCAATTCAAAACACAGAATGTAAATTCAAAGTAAGGACATAAGAAATTTCCTTGGTTCCATCAATGTGACGTACTCCATGGTGGTAGAGTTTCTTCCTTTACCGAGACAATCCATTATGCTTGAGAATAACAATGTGGTATTCCTTATGTTTGTAATGTAGTTACAATGGATGTCTTAATCTTTAGCTCCTTTCACTATTGCAAATACAAAGTAAGTACAATATAAAGAGTGTCACCTATTTTGTCTACCCTTCTTCTAGCTTGTCTTGCCTCTATTTGATTTGAATAGGTTGCTTCACTGTTACTTGGAAGATCACCTAAACACTTTCTAACTTCTTTTGAAGAACTATAAAAATATGTTAAGTTCTCTCAAATGCTTCACTGAACTTCTTCTTTTGGTTGTCTCACACAACTCCTGGTCTCACCGTCTTATGGTCTCACCGTCTCATCGTCTCCCTATCTCACGGTCTCACTTGTTTCTTGGTCTCACCATCTCTAGTCTCACGGTCTCCAGGTCTGGTCTTACTGTTTCACCGTTCTGGTTTGGTCTCACTTGGTCTCACGTCTCACCTTCTCTAGGTCTCATGTCTTTTTTGGTTTAGTCTCACTTGGTCTCACATGTTACACCCTTTTTTGGTCTCACCCGTTTCTGGTCACATTGATTCTGGTCTTTCGGTGTGTTTTGGTGTCACCTATTTCCCTCTTTTCTAGTCTCACATTTCCAAGTCTCAGTTGGTCTTATCGTTTTGGTATGGTCTCACCTAATTTCACTATTCTGGTCTAGTCTAACCTATTCTCATGTTTCTAGGTCTGGTTTGCTTTAACATCTCACCTTTTCTAGGTCTCACGTCCTCTCTTTTTGGTATGCTCTCACATGTTTCACTATCTTATGGTGGTTGCCCTAAAAGAGATAAGTCTTGGTTTATATACTCTCTTCTATGAAAACCCTAGTAGGGCTTACTGTAGCTGCGACGAATTTCCTTTCTTGCCCCTCCATGTGGCTTTATATTATTGTTCTATTCAAAATTCAGCATTATCCTCCTTCTTAATTTATTTTCCTTGCTTTTCTTTTCTACTGAAATCTCATTGCTTGACTGCTTGAACGAATGGCTAGGATTGCCCATGAATAGTTACAACCCTATCACACTGTCACACTAAGACTTAAGCAATACTAAACTTCCTCTACAAGTTCACTCCAAGGAGATCACTTTGCGAGGTTATTTGACATGCGAGTCTTATCATGTAATTCCTGAGATATGAGCCACTTCTTCTTGCACACTTAAATCTGGTTGACAAGAATTATAACCAATACAAGGCTATGGGAATAACAATCTCCCCCTTTGTAATTGTTGGCAACACTCACAACAAAAGCCATTATGCATAAGTCCTTCATAATCTTCTTAGAGTAATAATCCAGAAGCAGATGGATTACAACTCCCCCTAAATATGCACCCTCCTTCCTTAACAGCTCCTCCTGCACTGTTGCTTTTCTCCCCCTTTGCCAACCAATTACAAATTTGAAAAACTTGTAAAGTAAAGATGGCAGATTCATGTGAACTTTAGGCTTGAGGAGGCATTTACACAGACAAACTCATTCTATACTTTTCAAACAGCTTTGTAGATAGAGGTTTAGTTAAAATATTTGAAATTTGATCTTTAGTGCCAACATACTCCAACTGAATTGTACCCTGTTCCACTTGATCCTTAATAAAGTGATAATGGATGTCAATATGCTTGCTCCTTGAATGTTGAATAGGATTCTTACTGATATCAATTGCTTTGATTATCACAAAGTACACTCACTAGTAACTTCACCTCAACACCTAAATCTACCAATTGTCTTTGCATCCATATCACTTGAGTACATGCTGCACAAGCAGCCATATACTCAGCCTTAGTTGTGCTCAAAGTAACACTGTTTTACTTTCTACTTAACCATGCAACACACTTTGAACCCAAGTAAAAGTTGTAACCCTAGTTGATTTTTTATTATCTGTACTTCCTGCCTAGTCTGCATTAGTGTATGCTCGTAGTTTTACAGAATTCATTGTAGGATACCATAAACCCATTTCCAGTGTCCCTTTAAGGTATCTTAGGATTATTTTCACTATTAAAACATGAGATTCCTTAGGATCAGCTTGGAATTTGTTGGTGATGCACATAGCTTGCATGAGATCAGACCTTGATGCTGTAAGGTACAGAAGGCTCCCTATCATCTTCCTGTATTTTGTGGGGCTTGTGCTTCTTCCTTTCTGATCTTTTGTTAACTTGTAGCCCACTGTCATAGGAGTACTGATAAGTCTTCTATCCTTTATGCCAAACTTTTTCAGCATCTCTTTGGCATATTTTTTTGAGAAATAAAAATACCTTATTCACACTGTTTTATCTGTAATCCAAGAAAGTAAGTCATTTCTCCAATCAATGACATCTGAAATTCCTCACTCATCTTATGTGCAAATTCTTGGCATAACTCAGAGTGATCCCCTCTAAAGATGATGTCATCTACATATACTATGGTTATCAGTTGGCCTTTCTCTGAGTTGAACACATATAGGTTATTATCAACTGTTCCTTTTTTGAAGTTCAACCTTCTTAAATACGCATCTAGCCTGCTGTACCATCCTCTTGGGGCTTATTTAAGGCCATACAAGGCTTTCTTTAGTTTGCACACGTATGTCTCATCCTTGCTGATTTGTATTCCATCAGGTTGTTCAATATACACTTCTTTTTTTCAAGAACCTATTTAGAAAGGTTGATTTCACATCCATCTGGTAAACTTTATACCTCTTATGTGCTGCTAAAGCTAAGAACATTTTGATAGTTTCCAACCTTACTACTGGTGCAAAAGTTTCATGAACATTTATTCCTTCTATCTAAGTGTAGCCTTTGCAAACCACCCTAACCTTGTTCCTCACCACCTTACCATCTTCATTGTGTTTATTTCTAAACACCTATTTTGTTCATATGACATGCTTATCAGTGGGTCTTGGAACTAGCTCCCATGTTTCATTCTTCTCGATTTAATCTAGCTCCCCATTGATAGCTTTGACTCAGGCTTTGTCTTATGTAGCCTCTTCAATAGATCTAGGTTTAACTTATAAGAGTAAAGTAGTGGCTCTTACAATTCTTCTTCTTGTTGTAACTCCTGTTGATGGGTCACCTATGATATGATTTCCTTGATGAGTAGTCCATGTTTTCTTTGCCTTTCTCTCTTTCACAGTCTTAGTTGCAAGAGAATCTCTTTCTTCATCTTCAGACTCACTCTTCTCTGAGTCTGAACATACTTCATTTCCCTCTTCTTTATGTTGGTCTGATTCTTCATTTATCTTAAAGTCATCTTCTTCACTGTCGTTAGCTTCTCCATTATGCATTATTTTCCAGTTTTCATCTATTCTCACATCACTGGAAGTGACTACCTTTCCTAGTTTATGCAGAAAAATTCTGTAACCTTTTGTCTTTGCTGATTATCTCACAAAGATGCCTTCATTTGACCTAGCATGGAATTTTCCCAAGTTTTGCTCCTGTTCTTCACAAAACATAGGCTGCCAAAGATTCTAAGATACTTGGCTGTTGTATTTTTCCCACTCTATAGCCCATATGGAGTCTTATCAGTATTGGGCCTTAGTAAAACTCTATTTAGTAGGTGTACGACTATAAATGTTGCTTCTATCCAAAATCTTGTGTGAAGCTTAGATTCCAGCAATAGAGTTCTTACCAGTTTAACCACAGCTCTATTTTCCTTTACCACCTTGTTCTGTTAAGGTGTTCTTGCTACTGCCATCTGATGGTGAATTCCGTGCTTCTCAAGGTAATCTTCAAAAGCTTCATTTGTGAATTCAGTGCCTTGATTTGACCTCAATACTTTGATCTTCTTTCCACTCTCATTTTCAGCCAATCTTCTGTATCTCTTGAAGCATTTCAAGACTTTTGACTTGTGTTTTAAGTGCATGATGCAGGTCCTTCTAGAATAATCATTAGCAAACAAGATGAAGTACCTTTCACCATTCAACCTTTTTGTTCTCATCGACCCACTGTCAAGCACTACTTCAGAATTGAACTCTTTGGCCTTATACTGCTTTCTGACATGTTTTCCTTTAGAGCATGCTGAGTTGATATACTCCTTCTTTCTTTTAAGGTTTGGAATGTCTTTAATTGCATGAGTAGTGGTTAGTTTCCTTATGTTCTTCTGTGTTATGTGTCCCAGCCTCCTATGCTAGAGTTGATATTTTTCTTCTTTTGTAAGTAAATAGCTGTTTGTCTTGTTCTCATCAATCACATATAAATTTCCAATTGTTCTCTTCCCAACTGCAACAATATTGCCTTTTTTACTTTTTATTTGGCAACCTATTTTTGTGAATATCACTTTATGGTCTTCATTGCATAGTTGGCTAATAGAGGCTAGATTATATCTGAGTCCTTCAATGTGCAGAACATCTTTGAGCTTTCCATTTCAAATATTTACTGATTTACTTTTCAAATATTTATTGACCCTTAACCACTGATGTTGAGTGAATTATCATTGCTAAACTTGACTCTGCCTTCTCTTGACTTGTTCAGCTTTGATAATTTACTCTTGTCTTTTGTCATGTGTGAAGTATATCCATTATCAAGGATTTACTACTTATCCTTGTAATAAGCCTTTAGTGCAATTTCAGTTATATTCCTTCTTTTGAACTGGCTGGAAGATAACTTTCTCTTTTTTCTCAGCCTTGATTGCACCGCTTGTTTTCACTATGTCATTGAGTGCCTTCTCTTACTCAGGAAGAAGTGTCATGCATCTCTTGGCATTATAGTCATCTTGGCCGCACCTTTCACATTGTTCCAAGTCTGTCAATATAACAAACTTGTTTTTGAAACCATTGGTTTGGGCTTCCACCAACAAACTTTGTCAGTGTGTCCTTGCTTTTTACAGTATGTGTAAGAACTCAGGACAGGTGTTCTCCTTTGAATTTTGTATTGTCTCCCCCTGTATGCAACATTGGATCTTCTTAAGTTGGAGACATATGCTGGCCTTCTCCACCAGCATTTACTTGCCTTATGACCCCTGACTTCACAATAAAAGCAGTGACCTTGAAACTGCCTCTTCTTGGGTTTAACTATAGCTTGTTTCCTTTTGTTCATTACTTGCTATGTGGGCACAGTTGCTAGCTTCTTTGCTTGTGTGGCTTTCATTTTAGCCATCTTTTCCTTCTTCTTCTGTTTAGCCATTGCCCTTGGTTGGTTGACTTTTTTTTCTTTATTTTTGTTTGTAACCCTAGGTTGCTTGTTCAAATCTTCTTTATTTTCAACCTTCACTGTTCTTGCCTGATTAGTCTTTTCTTTTTGAGACGTAGTAACTATAGTCTGCTACTCTTTAACCTCATACATCATTTTTGGCCTTGGCTTTGGTTTGATAACTGTCTTTTTTTCTTCAGTTATTTTCTCTGGAGTCACAGCCTTCTCTTTCAACTTCTATAGCAAAGTCTCATTCTTTTTAGGCCATGCAGCATTAGATTGCTGCACTTTCTCTTCATTTTTCTTTTCTCTTGCAGAGCTTGTTTCTACCACCACTTCAAGCTTCTGCAAGTTCTCTTCACTCTTTTTAAGTTGTTACTAGAGTCTCAGCAACTCTATCTCCATTTCATCAATTCTTGAAGTCCTTGAGGCAAGCTCTATTGTAAGGTCTTCACATATTTTGATATGTTCTTCAAATCTTCTCTTCAAGTCAATATGTTCAGCCCTTATTTCATCTTTTTGACTTTCTGCTTTCTCAATCTTTGCTTCAACTTGTTTTCTATGTGCCTTCAACCTTCTTACTGCTGATTATCTCCTCTGAAGCTGCTTCCAACTTAGCTTCAAGATCTGGTTCTTCTTCATCAATCTCCTCTTCCTCTTTAGAGGTTGAACTACCATATTGAGCTGAGGCCATAAAGGCATGCTCATCTGATGATTTTTCATCTTCCTCCTTATTAGCTTTTTTTTATCTAACTCACATAACTCTTGAATGAGCCTCTTTTTTTTTTTTTTTTCTTTAGGTTGAAATTCTTCTTGCTGGACTTCCTTGACTTGAATGATGGTCTTCTCCATTTTGAATTTTGCTCATCATCACCATCCTCATCTTCATCATCAAGTTTCACTTTTCACTGAGAAGCAAAGTGTCCAGTCTACCCACAACGATAACATCTCAAGGACAACTATCATTTTCCCTTCTTAGACCCTTTTGTGAATTTCCTTGTGAAGTAAGCCAACACTTCACCTTTACTTTCTTCTTGATCATCATCATTATCCCCACTAGATGATTCTTCCTCTTCTCTTATGTTCAAGTGTCTTATAGCTTTAAAAGCTACCTCTTTTGATAGCTTTGATGTTGAGGAGCTTTTAGTTGACTTTATTCTTATCTCATATGGAATGAGATTGCACTGAAGATCATGCAGAGACTTAGAATTGAGATCTTTACTCTCCTCTATGGTTACCACCTTTGAGGCAAACCTCTCTAGCAGAATTCTCAGAATTTTCTTCACAATAGATGAGTCCTTTTTGTTTTTCCCATGACTTCTAAGGTTGTATACAACATCAATAACCCTGGTGAAGAACTCTTAGACTGTCTCATTTTTCTGCATTTTAAGGGATTCATATCTCTCCTTGAAACCTTAAAGCTTGGCCTCCTTCATTATGCCATCACCTTCATAGACCTTCTGCAATCTATCCCTTATCTCCTTGGTAAATTTGCAATCTATAACTTTAGCATATTTAGCATATGTCAATGCTAAAATGATGATATTTGAGGCCTTCCCATTGATATCAAATTGCCTTAATTCCTCTGAGGTTGGATCTTTACCTTCTTTTGGAAGCTCAAAACCCTCATGTGCAAATTACACCATGTTTATGCTCATGGTTGCAAATACCACATGTATTCTTGCTCTCCACATATGGTAGTAGGTTCCATTAAAGATTGGAACCTTTTTGCTGTAAGTAGTGCTGATGCTGGTACTAACATCCATTTCTCAGTATGCTGAACAAGTTAAAACTTCTGAAACCCTTCAAACTAGTACACCAAGTTGTTAAGTATTAAACTGGTGAACTTGTGCTCTGATACCAATTGAAGTTACCAATATTACCTTAGGATCTACTAGTTTATGATACTGAGAGGGGGGATGAATTAGTATCACACCCCTTAAAAAAACACTCTGATAATTTAAGTTAAAGTATTCTACTTCTTTAATAATTTAGCGCTTATTAATATGTAGGTATGTGAACAACTTCAAACTTTTCTCAAAAGTAAACTCTTTCTCAAATTCAACTAAGGTAGATCTATTGTTACCTACTAATCACAATAGTCCCCAAAGTTACCTTCCAAACACCTTGCCTATTAGACAGATTGGCTATTCTTGATTAGGTCTTCATTAGGTTATGAGTTTGATGATTCTTTAGCTGTGTTCACAACTTAATTCAAAACACAGAATGTAAATTCAAAGTAAGGACACAAGAGATTTATGTGGTTCCGTTAATGTGACGTACTCCATGGTGGTAGAGTTTCTTCCTTTATTGAGACAATCCACTATGCTTGAGAATATCGGTGTGGTATTTCCTATGATTGCAATGTAGTTACAATGGATGTCTTAATTTTTTGCTCCTTTCACTATTGCAAATACAAAGCAAGTACAATACAAAGAGTGTCACTTGCTATGTCTACCCTTCTTCTAACTTATCTTGCCTCTATTTGATTTGAATAGCGAAGTTCCCGACTTCTCCCTAGGATCTACTAATTTGTGATACTAAGAGGGGGGTAAATCAGTATGTTGTTCCCATAGCCTTTTATGAGTTGTAATTGTTGTCAATTAGTTTTAAGTGTGCAAGAAAGTAAAGCCACAGAAGGGCAAGAAGGTAAAAGCCATATGGAGGGGCAAGACAATAAATTCATCGCAAGTAAGCCCTATTAGGGTTTCATGGAAGATAGTATATAAAGAGCTTGGAAGACAAAATTAAGGTAAGGCCAATACAATTGAATACACAGCAAAACTCAAAAGTGTGGGGACGGCCAAATAGAGAAAATAGAGGGAATAGTAGAATAGGGGACGGTAAAATAGAAAAGAAGCAGTCGTCATGAACAGTGCAGCCATTAAGTGAACAAGAGCCGCACAATGAACAACAGCCGTCGTGAACAGTAGCATTAACTGAAAAAAAGTAGGGGTTGAACGAAGAACGGAAATAGACAATAGAGAAAAAAAAAAGGGGAAGACAAAACAGCAGCAAAGAGGACGGCAGAATGAGGAGCCAGTGAAAATCTGACACGACCAAAGAAGAGAGTGGACGGTGAGATAGATTTGGCTAGATGGTGACAGAGATCCGGTTGGATGAAGAGAGAGAAAACAGCGCTGACGGGCGAAGAGAGAGACACCACCAGAAGAATAGACAACAAATCAATGATGGTGTGAGACAAACGAACGACATGACAAGAAGAGAACCATGAAACTGATGAAGAGAAACTCACCACCGGTAGAAGGAGAGAGAAACCCGATGGCTGATGAACAGTGACCAGTAGTAAAGGGAGAAAATCTGATAAAGCCAAATGAGGTGTGAAATGGACAGGTGAGGGCAAGCCGTGGAACAGTAAAGCTATGAGACAAGAAGACGGGGGAGACAGTGAGACAGTGAAAGCAGGAGTTGTGCAAAACAACGTAGATAAGAAATTTGGCAAAACACGTAAAAAAACTCAACGTATTTCCAGAATTCTTCAAGAGAGGTTAAAGAGCGTTGTGGTGAACTTCTTAGCGGTAGTGGAGCAACCTTTCAATTCAACAGAGGCAAGACAAGCTAAAAAAGGGTAGACATAATAAGTGACACTCTTTGTATTGTACTTGCTTAGTAATTACAATATTGAAAGGAGTAGAGAATTAAGACATCCATTGTAACTTGAATTCTTAAGTATAGTGGATAGTCTTTGTAAGGGAGAGTCCCTACCACTATGGATGTACGTCACGTTGACGGAACCACTTAAATCTCATGTGTCCTTAATTTGCTTTATGTTCTATATTTTGAATTAAGTTGTGAACGTAGCTAAAGTATCAGCCAACCCATAAACTAATGAAGACCTAAACAAAAACATCAAAATTGTCTATTAGGCAAGATGCCTGAAAGTTGACTGTAGGGAGTATTATGATTAGTAGGTAGCAATAGATCCACCTTAGTCAAGTCTGAGAAAGAGTTCACTTTTAAGAAGAAGTTGAAGTTGTTCACTTACTTGCAAATTAGGAATTGAGGTGATACTAGTTCACCCCCCTTCTCAGTATCACAAATTAGTAGATCCTAGGGAGAAGTAGAGAACTTCAATTGGTATCAGAGCACAAGTTCACCAGTTTGAAGCTTAATAACTTGGTGTAATAGTTTAAAGGGATCTAAAAGTTTGACTTGTTCAGCATACTGAGAAATGGAAGTCGATAGCAGCACTTGCACCACTTACAGCAAGATGGTTCCAATCTTCAACAGAACCAACTGCCATATGTGCAGAGTAAGAATGCAAGTGGTATTTGCAACCATGGGCATGAATGTGGTGAAATGTGTATAGAAGGGTTTTGTGGCTCTGGAAGAAAGTAAAGACCCAACCCTAGAGGAGTTAAGGTAATTTGAGATAAATGGGAAGGCCTTAATTGTCATCATTTCAGCATTGACAGATGCTGAGTATGCTAAAGTTATGGATTGCAAATCTGCCAAGGAGATATGGGATAGATTGCAGAAAGTTTATGAAGGTGATGACAAAATGAAGGAGGCTAAGCTTCAGGTGTTTAAGGAGAGATATGAATCTCTCAGAATGCAAAAGAATGAGACAGTTTAAGAGTTCTTCACTAGGGTTATTGATGCTGTAAATGACCTGAGAAGTCATGGGAAGAACAAGAAGGACTCATCAATTGAGAAGAAAATTCTGAGAATTCTGCCTGAGAGGTTTCCCTCAAAGGTGGTAGCCATAGAGGAGAGTAGAGTTCTTAATTCTATATCTTTACATGATCTCTAGTGCAATCTCATTGCATATGTGATGAGAATCAAGTCAACTGAGAGCTTCTCAACGTCAAAGGTATCAAAAGAGGCAGCTTTCAAAGCTATGAAGCACTTAAAGATAAAAGAAGAGGAAGAATCATCCAGTGAGGGCGATGATGATGAGGAGGAAGAAAGTGAAGGTAAAGTGTTAGAATACTTCACAAGGACGTTTAAAAAGGGGTCTAAAAAGGGAAAAGGATAATTGTCCTTGAGATGTTATCGGTGTGGGCAAACTGGATACTTTGCTTTTCAGTGCAAAGTGAAACTTGATGATGAAGATGAGGATGGTGATGATGAAGATAAGGATGGTGATGATGAGCCTAATTCAAAATGGAGAAAACCATCATTTAAATAGAAAAAGTCCAACAAGAAGACTGCCAACCCACAGAAGAAGAAGAGAGGCTTATTCAAGAGTTATGTGAGTCAAATAAAGGAAGCTGATAAGGAGGAAGATGAAGAATCATCAGATGAGCATGCCTTTATGGCATCAGCTAAATGTGCTAGTTCAACCTTTGAAGAGGAAGAGGAGGTTGATGAAGAAGAGCCAGATATTAAAGCTGAGTTGGAAGCAGTTTTAAAGGAGATAATCAGAAAGGGCAGAACCATAAGAAGGTTAGAGGCCCATATAAAACAAGTTGAAACAAAGTCAGAGGAAGCTAAAAGTCAAAAGGATGAAATAAGGATTGAACATATTGACTCAAAGAGAAGATTTGAAGAATAGATCAAAATATGTGAAGACCTTACAGTAGAGCTTGGCTCAAGGACTTTAACAATTGAAGAAATGGAGATAGAGTTACTGAGACTTCAACAACTACTTAAAAAGAGTGAGGAGAACTTGTAGAAGTTTGAAGTGGCAGGAAAAACAAGCTCTACAAGAGAAAAGAAGAATGAGGCTTTGCCACAGAAGTTGAAAGAGAAGGCTGTGACTTAGGTGAAGATAACTGAAGAAGAGAAGACAGTTATCAAACCAAAGCTAGGGCCAAAAATAATGTATGTGGTTAAAGAGCAATGGTCCATAGTTACTACGTCTCAAAAAGAAAAGAAAGTCAACTAACGGAGGGCTATGACTGAACAGAAGAAAGAGAAGAAGGTGACTAAAATAAAAGTCACATAAGCAAAGATGCCAGCTACTTTGCCTACACGGCAAGTGATGAACAAAAGAAGGCAAGCTATAATCAGATCCAAGAAGAGGTAGTTTCAAGGTCATTGCCTTTATTGTGGAGTTTGGCGTCATAAGGCGAGTAACTACTGGTGAAGAAGGCCAGTATATGTCTCTAACTTGAGAAGATACGATGCTACATATAGGGGGAGACAATACAAAATTTAGAGGAGAACACCTATCGTGAGTTCTTACGTATACTGTAAAAGGCAAGGACATATTGACAAGGAGTGTTGGTGGAAGCCTAAACCAATGGTTTCAAAGAACAAGTTTGCTATATTGGCATACTTGGAATAGTGTGAAAGGTGTAGGCAGGATGGCCATAATGCCAAGAGATGCATGACACTTTTCCCTAAGCAAGAGAAGGCACTCAATGGCATAGTAAAAACAAGCGGTGCAGTCAAAGCTGAGAAAAAGGAGAAAACTATCTTCCAGCTAGTTCAAAAGATGGAATATGGAGCAAAAAGGGAGGTGGCTTTATATAGCTGAAATTGCACTAAATTATGATTGCAAGAATAAGCAATAGATCCTTGATAGTGGATGCAATTCACACATAATGGGAGACAATACTAAATTGTCAAAGCTAAATAAGTTAAGAGAAGGCGGAGTTAAGTTTGGCAATGATGATTCACTCAACATCAATGGTTAGGGGTTAGTAAACATTGGAAAAGAAAAGTTGAAAGATGTTCTACACGTTGTAAGCAAACTATGCAATGAAAACTATAAGGTAGTATTCACAAAAATAGGTTGCCAAGTAAGGAGTAAAGAAGGTAATACTGTTACAGCTGGGAAGAGAACAGCTAGAAATTTGTATGTGATTGATGAAGAAAGAGATCCTCCTGCAACTAAGATTGTGTAAGAAAGAAATCCAAAGAAAAAGTGGACCAGTGCTCATCAAGAAAATCAGATCACAGGTGACCCATCAGTAGGAGTTACAACAAGAAGAATTGTTAGAGCTACTACTTTACTCTCATAAGCTGAACCTAAATCTATTGAAGAGGCTGCATAAGATCTAACTAAATCTCTATCCACAGAGTTGTTTGAAGTGCATAGAATGAGTCTGTTTGTGCGAATGCCTCCTCAAGCCTGAAAATTAGGTGAATCCTCTATCTTTACTTTGTGAGTTTTTATATTTGTAATTGGTTGGCAAAGGGGAAGAGAAGTAATAGTGCAGGGGGAGTTGTTAAGAAAGGGGGAGTTGAAATTGCTACATAGTGGCTTTTGTTATGAGTATTGCCAACAATTACAAAGGGGAAGATTGTTGTTCCCACAGCTTTGTATGGGTTGTAATTGTTGTCAACTAGTTTTAAGTGTGCAAGAAAGTAAAGCTATATAGAAGGGCAAGAAGGTAAAAGCCATATGGAGGGGCAAGAACGTAAAAGCCACATGGAGGGGTAAGACAATTAATTCGTTGCAAGTAAGCCCTATTAGGGTTTCATGGAAGATAGTATATAAAGACATTGGAAGACAAAATTAGGGTAAGACGAATACGATTGAATACACAGCAAAACATAAAAGTGTGTGGACAGCCAAATAGAGAAAACAGAGGGAATGACAGAATATGGGACTGTAAAATAGAAAAGAAACAGCCATCATGAACAGTGTAGCTGTTGAGTGAATAGAAGCCACACAGTAGTTGTTGTGAACAGTAGCCATCGAGTGAAAAAAAGTAGGGGCTAAACGAAGAACAGAAACAGATGATCGAGAAAAAAAAAGAGGAGAAGAGAAAACTGTGGCAAAGGGGACGACAGAATGAAGAGTCGGTGAAAATCCGACAAGGCCAAAGAGGAGAGTGGATGGTGAGATAGATCTAGCTGGACGGTGAGAGAGATCTGAGGAAGAGAGAGAAATTCGACGAGACAGAGAGAGAGCCGGTCAAAAAGAGAGACACCACCGGAAGAGCAGACAACAGACTTGTGATGACATGAGACAAACGAATGACACAATAAGGAGAGAACCATGAAATAGATAAAGAGAAACTCACCACCGGCGTAAGGAGAGAGAAACTCGACGACTGATGAATAGTGACCAGCAGTAAAGGGAGAAAATTTGATACGGCCAAAGGAGGTGTGAAATGGACAGGTGAGGACAGGCCGTGGAACAGTAGAGCCATAAGACAAGAAGACGAGGGAGACAATGAGACAGTGAAAGTAGTTGTGTGAAACGACATAGAGAAGAAATTTGACAAAGCACATCAAGAACTCAATGTATTTCCATATTTCTTTAAGAGAGGTTAGAGAGCGTTACGGTGAACTTCTAAGTAGCAGTGGAGCAGCCTTTCAATTCAACAGAGGCAAGACAAGCTAGAAAAAGGGTAGACACAGTAAGTAACACTCTTTTTATTGTACTTGCTTTAGTAATTGCAATATTGAAAGGAGTAGAGAATTAAGATATCAATTGTAACTGGAATTCTTAAGTATAATGGATAATCTCGGTAAGGGAGAGTCCCTACCATCGTGGATTTGCGTCACATTGATAGAACCACGTAAATCTCGTGTGTCCTTAATTTGCTTTACGTTTTTTATTTTGAATTAAGTTATGAATGTAGCTAAAGTATCAGCCAACCCATAACCTAACGAAGACCTAAACAAGAACATCTGAATTGTCTATTAGGCAAGGTGTCTGAAAGGCGACTTTAGGGACTATTGTGATTAGTAGGTAGCAATAGATTGACCTTAGTCAAGTTTGAGAAAGAGTTCACTTTTAAGAAGAAGTTGAAATTGTTCACTTATCTATAAATTGTGAATTGTGGTGATACTGATTCACCCCCTTCTCAGTATCACAAACTAGTAGATCTTAGAGAGAAGTTGGGAACTTCACAGTATCACCACAATTCACAATTCACAATTCATAGGTAAGTGAACAACTTCAAGCTCTTCTTAAATGCGAACTCTTTCTCAGACTTGACTAAGGTAGATCTATTGCTACCTACTAATCACAATAGTCCCCAAAGTCACCTTTCAGACACCTTGCTTAATAGACAATTCAAATATTCTTGTTTATTTCTTCGTTAGGTTATGGGTTGGCTGATACTTTAGCTGCATTCATAACTCAAATTAAAATAGAGAACGTAAAGCAAATTAAGGAAGCACGAGATTTACGTAGTTCCATCAACGTAATGTACATCCACGGTGGTAAGGACTCTCCATTACTGAGACTATCCATTATACTTAAGAATTCAAGTTATAATGGATGTCATAATCCTCTGCTCCTTTCATTATTGTAATTATTAAGCAAGTACAATACAAAGAGTGTCACTTACTGTGTCTACCCTTTTTCTAACTTGTCTTGCCTCTGTTGAATTGAAAGGTTGCTCCACTGCAGCTTAGAATTTCACTGCAACACTCTTTAACCTCTCTTGAAGAAATCTGGAAATACATTGAGTTCTTTCTGATACTTCACGAAATTCCTTCTTTAGGTTGTCTCACACAGCTCTTGCTTTTACCATCTCACGGTCTAACCCATCTCCTATTTCACGTCTCACAGCCTACCTCACGTTTCTGGCTTGGCATTACAAGTCTCACGCATGTTTATGGTTTGCACCCTTTGCTGGTCACACAACTCATGTACGCTTCTGGTTTGGCGTTTCATGTCTCACGTACATTTTTGGTATGCATGCCTTGCTAGTCACTCACCTTACCACCGTTTCTGGTTTACACTTGTCCGTTTCACACTTTCAGATAGCTTGGTTTGCTCTCTCGGTGGTCTCCTCTTTCAAGGTTTCTCCTCTCTTCCCTTATGGATGGTGTGCTGTCTTCTCTCTTATGAGAGTCACATGGTTTTTTCTAGTCGTCACACCTCTTTGTCATGTGTTCTCCCTTGTCGTCTAGCCTTGCTTTGGCCATTCTCCTCCTTGGTTGGTTGTCCACCCGTTTGCCGTTGGTTGTGTTTGGTTGTGTAAATTGGTTTGGACATTCACCTTTGGTTGGCCGGTTGTCTCCCTTTGGCTATCCCTTTGTGTTTTGCCGTCCAGCTCTTATTGTCTAGCTGTTCCTTTCTTGTTTTCTCTCTTTGGCTGATCACCCTTTGTGTTTTGCCATCCAGCATCTTTAGATTTTTGATTTGCTGTGTCTTCCTTTGTTTTCTCTCTTTTGCTAGTCACCCTTTGTGTTTTACTGTCTAGCACCTTCTGATTGGTGATCCATCATTCACTTTGGTTGCTGTCCAGCTGTGTCTTCTCCTTTGTAGGTGGTGGTTTGCCATTTGCTCCCTTATGTTTTCCGAGTGGTTTGCTTTGGATGTCTTTTTGTTTAGCTGGCACCTTCTTCATGTTTTCTCTCTTTCGTCGGCTGGTTGTTTGTCCATTTAGCTCAATTGCCAACTTCACTTCATTTGTTATCTTCCAATGGCCTTTATATACTCCTCTATGAAACCCTAATAGGGCTTACTTGCGACAGATTTACTGTCTTGCCCTTCCATGTGGCTTTTACGTTCTTGCCTATCCATGTGGCTTTTACCTTCTTGCCCTTCCATATGGCTTTACTTTCATGCACACTTAAACCTAGTTGATAACAATTACAACCCATACAAGGCTGTGGGAACAACAATCTCTCCTCTTGTAATTATTAGAGACACTCATAACAAAAGCCATTACACAGCAGTTTCAACTCCCTCTATACTATTGCTTTTCTCCCCCTTTGCTAACCAATTACAAATATGAAAATCTTGCAAAGTAGAGATGGAGGACTCACCCAAACTTTAGGCTTGAGGAGGCATTTGAACAAATAGACTCATTCTGTGCTTTTTAAACAGCTCTGTGGATAGAGATTTAGTTAGATCTTGTGTAGCCACTTTAACAGATTTAGGTTCAACTTGTGAGAGTAAAGCAGTAGCTCCCACAATTCTTCTTCTTATTGTAACTATTATTGATGAGTCACCTATGATCTGATTTTCTTGATGAGCACTGGTCCATGTTTTCCTTGGCTTTCTTTCTTGCATGGTCTTAGTTGCAAGAGCATCTCTTTCTTCATCTTTAGGCTCACTCTTCTCTGAGTTTGAACTTACTTCTTGTTCCTTTTCTTCAGGTTGGTCTAATTCTTCATCTGCATTAAAGTCATCTTCTTCATTGTCCCCAGCTTCTCCATTCTGCATTGTTTTCCAATTCTCATCTATTCTCATGTCACTGGATGTGATCACTTTTCCCAACTTATGTAGGAAAACTTTGTAACCTTTTGTCTTTGTTGAGTATCCCACAAAGATGCCTTCATCAGACTTAGCATTGAATTTTCCCAAGTTTTGCTCGTTGTTTTTCATAAAACATGGGCTGCCAAAGACTCTGAGTTACTTGGCTATTGTCTTCTTCCCACTCCATAGCTCATATGGAGACTTATCAGTTTTGGACCTTAGTAAAACTCTGTTAAGTAGGTGTAAATATTGCTTTTGTCCAAAATCTTACGTGAAGTTTGGATTCCAGCAGTAGAGTTCTCGCCATTTCAACCATAGCTCTATTTTTCCTCTCTACCACCCTGTTCTGTTAAGGTGTTCTTGTTGTTGCTAATTGGTGATGAATTCCATTCTTCTCAAGATAATCTTCAAAAGCTTTATTTGTAAATCTAGTGCCTTGATTTGACCTTAATACTTTGATCTTCCTTCCATTTTCATTTTTAGCTAATCTTCTATATCTCTTAAAGCAATTCAAAACTTTTGACTTGTGTTTGAGGTGCATGATGCAGGTCCTTCTTGAATAATCATCAACAACAAGATAAAGTACCTTTCACCATTCAACCCTTTTGTCCTCATTGGTCTATACAAATCAGTATGCATGATGTCAAACACTGCTTCAAAACTAAACTCTTTGGTCTTATAATGCTTTCTGGCATGTTTTCCTTTAGAGCATACTGAGCAAACATACTCTCTCTCTCTCTCTTAAGGTCGGGAATGTCTCTGACTGCTTGAGTAGTGGTCAGCTTTCTCATGTTTTTCTATGATAAGTGTCCCAGCTTCCTATGCTATGGTTAATTTTCTTCTTCTTTGGTGAGTAAACAGCTGTTTGTCTTATCTTCATCAATCACATACAAATTTCTAACTGTTCTCTTCCCGGCTGCAACAATATTACCTTTTTTACTCTTTACTTGGCAACTTAGTTTTGTGAATATCACTTTGTGGTCGTTGTTGCATAATTGGCTGATAGATGTTAGATTATATTTGAGTCCTTCAACATGCAGAACATCTTTTAGCTTTTTTTTTTCCAATATTTAGTGACCCTTAACCACTGATATTGAGTGAATCATCATTTACTGCCACCTCCTTTTTAGCTTTATATTGCTTCTTTTGAACTGGCTGGAAGATAGCTTTCTCCTTTTTCTCAACCTTGACTGCGCCACTTGTTTTCACTGTGCCATTAAGTGCCTTCTCTTGCTCAGGGAGAAGCGTCATGCATCTCTTGGCATTATGGCCATCCTGCCTGCACCTTTCACACTGCTCCAAGTTTGCCAATACAACAAACTTGTTCTTTCAAACCACTAGTTTGGGCTTCCACCAACACTCTTTGTCAGTGTGTCCTTGCTTTTTACAGTATGTGTAAGAATTCACGATAAGTGTTTTCCTTTAAATTTTGTATTGTCTCCGTCTGTATGCAGTATCATATCTTCTTAAGTTGGAGACATATACTAGCCTTCTCCACCAGCATGTACTTGCCTTATGACTCCAAACTTTACAATAAAGACAACAATCTTGAAACTGCCTCTTCTTGGATCTAATCACAGCTTGTTTTCTTTTGTTTATTACTTGTTGTGTAGGCAACTTTTTTGCTTGTGTGGCTTTTATTTCAACCACCTTCTTCTCCTTCTTCTATTCTGCCATTGCCCTTGGCTGGCGGAGTTTCTTTTCTTTCTGAGACAAAGTAGCTATGGGCTACTGCTTTTTAACCACATACATCATTTTTGGCCCTGGCTTTGATTTGATAACTATCTTCATTTCTTCAGTTATCTTCTCCTAAGTCACAGCCTTCTCTTTTAACTTTTGTGGCAAAGTCTCATTCTTCTTTTCTCTTATAGAACTTGTTTATCCTACCACTTCAAACTTCTGCAAGTTCTCCTCACTCATTTTGAGTTGTTACTAAAGTCTCAGCAACTCTATCTCCATTTCTTCAATTGTCAAAGTCCTTGAGCCAAGCTCTATAGTAAGTTCTTCACATATTTTGATATGTTCTTCAAATCTTCTCTTTAAGTTAATATGTTCAGTCCTTATTTCATCCTTTTGACTTTCAGCTTCCTCAGACTTTGCTTCAACTTGTTTTATATGAGCCTCTAACCTTCTTATGGTTTTGCCCCTCTTGATTATCACCTTTGAAGCTACTTCCAACTCAGTTTCAAGATCTGGTTCTTCTTCATCAACCTCCTCTTCCTCTTTAGAGGTGGAACTACCACCTCGAGTTGATGCCATAAAGGCATGCTCATCTGATGAGTTTTCATCTTCCTCCTTATCAGCTTCTTTTATATAACTCACATAACTCTTGAATGAGCCTCTCTTCTTCTTTTGTGGGTTGGCAGTCTTCTTGCTAGACATCTTTGATTTGAATGATGGTCTTCTCCATTTTGAATTCAGCTCATCATCACCATCTTCATCTTCATCATCAAGTTTCACTTTGCACTGAGAAGTAAAGTGTCCAGTCTACCCACAACTATAACATCTCAAGGACAACCGTCCTTTTCCCTTCTTAAACCCCTTGTTGAGTTTCCTTGTGAAGTAAGCCAACACTTCACCTTCACTTTCTTCCTCATCATTATCATCATCCTCACTAGATGATTCTTCCTCTTCTTTCATTTTCAAGTGTTTCATAGCTTTGAAAGCTGTCTCCTTTAATACCTTTGATGTTGAAGAGCTTTCAGTTGACTTTATTCTTATCTCATATGCAATGAAATTGCACTAAAGATCATGCAGAGACATAGAATTGAGATCTCTACTCTCCTTTATGGCTGCCACCTTTGAGGCAAACCTCTCAGGCAGAATTCTCAGAATTTTCTTCATAATAGATGAGTCCTTCTTGTTTTTCCCATGACTTCTAAGGTCATTTATAGCATCAATAACCTTGGTGAAGAACTCTTAGACTATCATTCTGAGAAATTCATATCTTTCCTTGAAAAATTGAAGCTTAGCCTCCTTCATTCTGCCATTACCTTCATAAACTTTCTGCAATCTGTCTCATATCTCCTTGGCAAATTTGTAGTCTATAACTTTAGCATACTCAGCATCTGTCAATGCTGAAATGATGACGTTTGAGGCCTTCCTATTTATCTCAAATTACCTTAATTCCTTCAAGGTTGGAACTTTACCTTCTTTTAGAGCCACAAAACCCTCCTATACAGATTTCATCATGTTTATCCCTATGGTTGCAAATACCACCTGCATTTTCGCTTTCCACATATGACAGTTGGTTCTGTTGAAGATTGGAACCTTCTTATTGTATGTAGTGCTGTTGCTGGTACCGACATCCATTTCTTAGTATGTTGAACAAGTTAAAACTTATAAAACCCTTTAAATTAGTACACCAAGCTGTTAAGCTTCAAACTGGTGAACCAGAACTCTAATACCAATTGAAGTTCTCGACTTTTCCCTAAGATCTACTAGTTTGTGATACTGAGAGGGGGGTGAATCAATATCACCACAATTCGCGTCACAGGTAAATGAACAACTTCGACCTCTTCTTAAAAGAATCAAACTGGAATGGGGTAGATCTATTGCTACCTACTAATCACAATAGTCCCCAAAGTCACCTTTCAGACACCTTGCCTAATAGACAATTCGAATGTTCTTGTTTAGGTCTTCGTTAGGTTATGGGTTGGCTGATAATTTAACTGCGTTCCAACTCAATTCAAACACTGAACGTAAAGCAAATTAAGGACATACGAGATTTACAGATTGCCTAATCTTGCCTAATAGACAATTCAACGTGATGTACATCCATGGTGGTAGGGACTCTCCCTTATCGAAACTATTCACTATACGTAAGAATTCCAGTTACAATGGATATCTTAATCCTCTGCTCTTTTTACTATTGTAATTACTAAGTAAGTACAATACAAAGAGTGTTACTTACTGTATCTACCCTTCTTCTGAATTATCTTGCCTCTGTTGAATTGAAAGGCTACTCTACTGTCGTTTAAAAGTTCACCACAACATTTTCTAACCTCTCTTGAAGAAATCTAGAAATATGTTGAGTTCTTTCCAATGCTTCACCGAATTCCTTCTCTATGTTATTTCACACTGCTCTTGCTTTCACCATCTCATCGTCTTACCTATCTCCTATTTCACGTCTCACAGCCTGCCTCACGTTTTTGGTTTAGCATTACACGTCTCACACACATTTCTGGTTTGCACCCTTTGCTAGTCACACACATCACGCACGCTTCTGGTTTGGCATTTCACGTCTCATGTACGTTTCTAGTTTGCAAGCCTTGCTAGTCACACGCCTTACCACCATTTCTGGTTTGCACTTGTCCATTTCACACCTTCGGACAGCTTGGTTTGCTCTCTTGGTGGTCTCCTCTTTCAAGGTTTCTCCTCTCTTCCCTTACAAATGGTGTGCTGTCTTCTCTCTTATGTGAGTCACACGGTTTTCTCCAGCCATCACACCTCTTTGTCATGTGTTCTCCCTTGCCGTCCAGCCTTGCTTTGGCTATTCTCCTCCTTACTTGGCCATCCACCCCTTCAGTTGGTTGTGTTTGGCCATTTAGATTGGTTTAGATGTTTACCTTGTTTGGCCATGTAGGTTGGTTTGGATGTTCACTTTTGGCCGTGTAGATTGGTTTGGATGTTTACCTTTGGTTAGCTGGTTGTCTCCCTTTGGCTGTCTCTTCGTGTTTTGCCGTCCAGCTCTTGCTGTCCAGCCGTTCCTCTCTTGTTTTCTCTCTTTGGCCGGTCACCCTTTGTATTTTGCCGTCCAGCACCTTTTGATTTGTGATTTGCCATTCACCTTTGGTTGCTGTCCAGCGATGTCTTCTCCTTTGCGGGTGGTGGTTTGCCATTTGCTCCCTTGTATTTTCCTGGTGGTTTGCTGTGGATGTCTTTTTGTTTGGTCGGCTCCTTCCTTACGTTTTCTCTCTTTGGTCGGCTGGTTGTCTAGGTTTTCTGTCTATTTTGCTCAATTGCCAACTTCACTTCTTTTGTTGTCTTCCAATGGCCTTTATATACTCCTCCATGAAACCCTAATAGGGCTTACTTGCGGCGAATTTACTGTCTTATTCTTCCATGTGGCTTTTACGTTCTTTCCCGTCCATGTGGCTTTTACCTTCTTATCCTTCCATGTGGCTTTACTTTCTTCCACACTTAAACCTAGTTGACAACAATTACAACCTATACAAGATTGTGGGAACAACAATAGGCTGCTTCACAGTCACTTGGAAGATCACTAAAATACTCTCTAACCTCTCTTTAAGAAATCTGAAAATATGTTAACTTCTTCTCTTGGTTGTCTTACATAACTCTTGGTCTCACCGTCTCAAGGTCTTACTCATCTCCTGGTCTCACTGTCTCACCATCTCTTCGTCTCACGGTCTCACCTGTTTCCTGGTCTCACGGTCTCCAGATCTGGTCTCACCTTCTCCAAGTCTCACATCTTCTTTAGTTCGGTCTCACCTGGTTTTATGCGTTACACCCTTTTCTGGTCTCACCCGTTGCTGGTCTCACCGATTCTGGTCTTCCGATGTGTTCTGGTGTCACCCGTTTCCCTCTTTTTTGGTCTAACGTTTCCAGGTCTCACCTGGTCTCACTTGGTCTCATGTTTTAGGTCTCACTTGGTCTCACCATTCTGGTTTGGTCTTACCTGGTCTCACGTTTCTAGGTCTGGTTTGCTCTAACATCTCACCTTCTCCAAGTCTCACTTCCTCTCTTTTTGGTCTACTCTCATGTGTTTCACTATCTTACGGTGGCTACCCCAAAAGAGATAAGTCTTGGTTTATATACTCCCTGCGGCGGATTTCCTTTCTTGCCCCTCTATATGGCTTCATATTACTGTTCCATTCAAAATTCAGCATTATCCTCCTTCTTAATTTATTTTCCTTACACTTTTCTTTTCTAATTGTAATCCTTCCATATTATAATTGTATTCCTTGATAATGATAGTAAATTGTATGATTTAGGAATAATCCTATCACATCGTGGATATAACTCACACATTATGGGTGAACCACACAAAAATTATCGCGTGTTCCTAGGTGGTTACGTTTGATTGATATCTATACAATTGCTCTCACATAAAGAAAGATAAAAATTGGATCCTTAGATCTAATAAGTCATAGAGGTTAAATATGGAAAGATTTATAGAAAGCAAGCATCTCACACTGATTCACCCTTTCCCCCTCTTAGTGTAAGACCTAAAAAGGTCCTCATCACCCAATTCTTGTTCATTTAGTATAAAACTAGGCTAGACATTCTTGGTGTGAACAATCCTTTCTCTTATTAATATATATATTTTTAGGAGTCTAGATTTTATTTTTAGTTGCTTGTGATAGTACACCATATTTTTTTATGATGTTGCTAAGGAATGATTTTAGTTAATTATTTTTCTTTTCTTTTATGTGTGTATTGTTCCTATAGCCTTGTATGGGTTGTAATTGTTGTCAACCAAATTTAAGTGTTTAAGCAGAAGTGGCTCATTCAGATATTCAAGGGATGAGCTTTTTAGTAGAAAGAAAAGAGCCAAAAAAATAAATTAAAGAGGATAACGCTGAATTTTGAATGAAATAGTAATATGAAGCCACATAGAGGGGTAAGAAAGGAAATTCACCGTGGCTCCAATAGACCTTACTAGGTTTTGCATAGAAGGGAGTATATAAACCAAGACTTCTCTCTTTGTTGAAGTAGCCACCGTAAGAAGGTGAAACCCTGAAGAGAATACAGTAAGACCTGGTATTTGTGAGACCACCCGGCAGACCTAGTATCCGTGAGACCACCTGGAAGAGAAGACAGCAGACTTGGTATCTGAGAGACCACCCAGAAGAGAAGACAACAGATTGGAACGTGTGATATGAAACACCATACCAGAAATGTGAGGTAGGCCAAGAGACGTGCAGCAGTAAAACCAGAAGCATGTGGCAGGTCGAGAAACCAGCAGACCAGAAATGAGAGGGAGGCCAAGAGATGTGAACCAACAAAACTAGAAGTGTGAGGCAAGCCAAGAAACGTGAACCAATAGACCAAAAATGTGAGGTAGGCCGAGAGACGTGAACCAGCAAAACCACAAGCATTGTGCAGGCCAAGAGATGTGAAACAGCAGACTAGGAGCATGGTGCTGGCCGAGAGACGTGAAATGGCATACTAGAAGCGTGAGGTAGTTCGTGAGACATGAAATGACAGACCAGTAGCATGAGGCAGGCCGTGAGACATGAAACGACAGACCTGAAGCATGAGTGTGGGCCGCAAGATGGTGAGACAATGAGACAACCTAGAGAAGAAATTCGGTGAATCATTTGAGAGAACTTAATGAATTTTTCAGATTTCTTCAAGAGAGGTTAAAGAGTGTTTTGGTGATCTTCCAAGCAGTAGTGAAGCAGCCTATTTAAATCAAACAAAGGTAACACAAGCTAGAAGAAGGGTAGACACAGTAAGTGACACTCTTTGTAAATAGTGAAAGGAGTAGAAGATTAAGACATCCATTGTAATCATAGGGAATACCACACTGGTGTTCTCAAGTATAGTGGATTGTCTCGGTAGAGAAAGAATCCTTACCACCATGGAGTACATCACATTGATGGAGCCACGTAAATCTCTCATGTCCTTGCTTTGAATTTACAATCTATATTTTGAATTGAGTTGTGAATGCAGCTAAAGAATCATCAAACCCATGACCTAAAAGAAGTCCTAGTCAAGAACAACCAATTTGTCTAATAGGCAAGGTGTTTGAAAGGTAACATTAGGGACTATTGTGATCAGTAGGTAACAATAAATCTACCTTAGTTGAATCTGGGAAAGATTTCATCTTTGGCTTAAATTATCAGAGTTTTTTTAAGGGGTGTGATATTGATTCACCCTCTCTCAGTATCACAGATTAGTAAATCCTAAGGTGAAGTTGGGAATTTCAATTGGTATCAGAGTATAGGTTCACCAGTTTGAATCTTAACAGCTTGGTGTACTAGTTTGAAGGGTTTCAGAAGTTTTAACTTGTTCAGCATACTGAGAAATGGATGCTAGTACCAGCACTAACATTACTTACAGCAAAAAGGTTCCAATCTTCAATAGGACCAACTACTATATGTAGAGAGCAATAATGCAGGTGGTATTTGCAACCATGGGCATAAACATGGTGAAATCGGTACAAGAGGGTTTTGTACCCCTAAAAGAAGGTAGAAATCCAATCCCATAGGAATTGAGGCAGTTTGAGATTAATGGGAAGGCCTCAAATATAATCATTTCAGCATTGATAGATGTTGAATATGCTAAAGTTATGGACTGCAAATTTGCTTAGGAGATATGAGACATGTTGCAAAAAGTCTATGAAGGTGATGGTAAAATGAAGGAGGCCAAGCTTCAAGTTTTCAAGGAGAGATATGAATCCCTTAGAATGCAGAAGAATGAGATAGTCCAAGAGTTCTTCACCAGGGTTATTGATGTTGTAAATGACCTTGGAAGTCATGTGAAGAGCAATAAGGACTCATCTATTGTGATGAAAATTCTGAGAATTCTACCTAAGAGGTTTGCCTCAAAGATGGCAGACATAAAGGAGAGTAGAGATCTCAATTCTATGTCACTACATGATCTCTAGTGCAATCTTATTACATATAAGATGAGAATAAAGTCAATTGAAAGCTCCTTAACATCAAAGCTATCGAAGGAGGCAACTTTCAAAGCTATAAGACACTTAAAGAGGAAAAGGAGATTGATGAAAAAGGATCAAATCTTGAAGCTGAGTTAGAAGCAGCTTCAAAAGAGATAATCAGAAGGGGCAGTACCATAAGAAGGTTGGAGGCCCATATAAAACAAGTTGAAGCAAAGATTGAGGAAGTAAAAAGTCAAATGGATGAAATAAGGGCTGAACATATTGACTTTGAGAGAAGATTTGAAGAACAGATCAAAATATGTGAAGACCTTACTATATAGCTTGACTCAAGGACTTCAACAATTGAAGAAATGGAGATAGAGTTGTTGAGACTTTAGCAACAACTCAAAAAGAGTGAAGAGAATTTGCAGAAGTTTAAAGTGGTAGGAGAAACAAGCTCTACAAGAGAAAAGAAGAATGAAGAGAAAGTGCAGCAATCTAACGCTACACTACCTAAAGAGAATGAGACTTTGCCACAAAAGTTGAAAGGGAAGGCTGTGACTCAGGAGAAGATAACTGAAGAAGAGAAGACAGTTATCAAATTAAAGCTAGGACCAAAAATGATGTATGTGGTTAAAGAGTAGCAGCCTATAGCTACTATGTTTTAGAAAGAAAAGCCTGATCAGCCAGGAACAGTGAAGGCTAAAAATAAAGAAGATTTGAAGAAGCAACCTAGGGTTGCAAACAAAATTGAAGAAAAGAAAGTCAGACAGCCAAGGGAAATGGTTGAACAAAAGAAGGAGAAGAAGGTGGCTGAAATGAAAGCCACATAAGCAAAGAAGCTTGCAACCTTGCCTACACAGCAAGTAATGAACAAAAGAAAACAAGCTGTGATTAGACCCATAAAGGGGCAGTTTCAAGGTTACTGTCTTTATTATGAAGTTTGGGGTCAGAAGGCAAGTAAATATTGGTGGAGAAGGCCAGTATATGTCTCCAACTTGAGAAGATACGATGTTGCATACAGTGGGAGACAATACAAAATTCAGAGGAGAACACCAGTAATGAGTTCTTGCACATACTGTAAAAAGCAAGGACACATTGATAAGAAGTGTTGGTGGAAACCCAAACCAGTGGTGTCAAAGAACAAGTTTCCTATATTGGTAGACTTGGAATAGTGTGAAAGGTGCAGGCAGGATAGCCATAATGCCAAGAGATGCATGACTCTTCTCCCTAAGCAAGAGAAGGCACTTGATGGCACTGTGAAAACAATTGGTACAATCAAAGCTGAGAAAAAGGAGAAAGCTATCTTTAAGCCAATTCAAAAGAGGGAATATAAAGTTAAAAAAGAGGTGGCTAATATAGTTGAAATTGCACTAAAGGCTGACTATAAGGATAAGCAGTGGATCCATGATAGTGGATGAACTTCACACATGATAGGAGACAAGAGTAAATTATCAAAGCTGAACATGTCAAGAGAAGGCAGAGTTAAGTTTGGCAATGATGATTCACTCAACATCAGTGGTCAAGGGTCAGTAAATATTGGAAAAGGAAAGCTGAAAGATGTTCTGCACATTGAAGGACTCAGATATAATCTAGCATCTGTCAGCCAATTATGGAATGAAGACCATAAAGTGATATTCACAAAAACTGGTTGCCAAGTAAAGAGTAAAGAAGGCAATACTATTGTAGCCGAGATGAGAATAGCTAGAAATTTATATGTGATTGGTGAAGACAAGACAAATAGTTGTTTACTTACGAAAGAAGAAGAAAATCAACTCTGGCATAGGAGGCTGGGACACTTAACACAGAAGAACATGAGGAAGCTGACCACTACTCATGTAATTAGAGACATTCTAGACCTCAAGAGAGAGAGGGAGTATGTCTACTTAGCATGCTCTAAAGGAAAACAAGTCAGAAAGCAGTATAAGACCAAAGAGTTCAGTTTTGAAGCAGTGCTTGACTTTGTACATACTAATTTGTGTGGGTTGATGAGAACAAAAGGGTTGAATGGTGGAAGGTACCTCATTTTGTTTGTTGATGATTATTCCAGAAGGAGCTGCATCATGCACCTCAAACACAAGTTAGAAGTTTTGAAATGCTTCAAGAGATACAAAAGATTGGCTGAAAATGAGAGTGGAAAGAAGATCAAAGTATTGAGGTCAGATCAAGGCACTGAATTTACAAATGAAGCTTTTGAAGATTACCTTGAGAAGCATGGTATTCACCATTAGATGGCAGTAGTAAAACACTTTAATAGAAAGGGGTGGTAGAGAGGAAAAATAGAGCTATGGTTGAAATGGCAAGAATTCTGTTGTTGGAATCCAAGTTTCAAACAAGATTTTGGATAGAAGCAACATTTACAGCCTTACACCTACTAAACAAAGTTTTACTAAGGCCTAATATTTATAAGACTCCATATGAGTTATGGAGTGGGAAAAAGACAATAGCCAAGTATCTTAGAATCTTAGATTGCCCATGTTTTGTGAAGAAAAAGGAGCAAAACTTGGGAAAATTCCATGCTAGGTCAGATGAAGGAATCTTTGTGGGATAATCAGCAAAGACGAAAGGTTACAGAGTTTTTCTGCATAAACTAAGAAAAGTGGTCACTTTTAGTGATGTGAGAATAGATGAAAACTAGAAAACAATGCATAATAGAGAAGTTGAGAACAATGAAGATAATGACTTCAAGATAGATGAAGAATTAGACCAACATAAAGAAAAGGGAATAGAAGTAAATTTAGACTTAGAGAAGAGTGAGTCTGAAGATAAAGAAAGAGATTCTCTTGCAACTAAGACTATGTAAGAGAGAAAGACAAAGAAAACGTGGACCAGTGCTCATCAAGGAAATCAGATCATAGGTGATCCATTAGCAGCAGTTACAACAAGAAGAAGAATTGTGGGAGCTACTGCTTTAATCTCATAAATTAAACCTAAATCTGTTGAAGAGACTACACAAGTCAAAGCTTGGGTCAAAGCTATCAATGAGGAGTTGGATCAAATTAAGAAGAATGAAACATGGGAGCTGGTTTTGAGACCCACTAACAAGAATGTGATAGGAACAAAATGGGTGTTTAGAAATAAACACAATGAAGATGGCAAGGTGGTGAGGAACAAGGCTAAGCTGGTTTGCAAACTTGGATAGAAGGGGTAAATATTGATGAAACATTTGTACCAGTAGCAAGGTTGGAAACTATTAGAATGTTTTTAGCTTTAGCAACACATAAGAGGTATAAAATTTATCAGATGGATGTGAAATTAGCCTTTCTGAATGGGATCCTAAAAGAAGAAGTGTATATTAAACAACCCAATGGAGTACAAATCAGTGAGGATGAGACACACGTGTGCAAGCTAAAGAAAGCCTTGTATGGCCTTAAACAAGTCCAAAGAGCATGGTACAGTAGGATGTATGCATATTTGAGATGGTTGAACTTTAGAAGAGGAACAGTTGATAATAACCTATATATGTTTAACTCAAAGAAAGGTCAGCTAATAACCATAGTATATGTAGATGACATCATCATTGGATGGGATCACTTTGAGCTATGCCAAGAATTTACATAGAAGATGAGTGAGGAATTTGAGATGTCATTGAGTGGAGAAATGATTTACTTTCTTGGATTACAAATAAAACAGTATGAAGAAGGTACTTTTATTTCTCAGACAAAATATGCCAAAGAGATACTAAAAACGTTTGGCATGGAGGATGGTAGAACTGCTAGTACCCCTATGTCAGTGGGTTGCAAGTTAACAAAAGATCAGGAAAGAAGAAGTACAAGCCCTACTGAATATAGGAAGAATTCGTCTAATAGGCAAGGTGTCTAAAAGGTAACTTTGGAGACTATTATGATCAGTAGGTAACAATAGATCTACCTTAATTGAATATGGGAAAGAGTTCATCTTTGGCTTAAATTATTAGAGTTTTTTTTAAGAGGTGTGATATTGATTCACCCCCTCTCAGTATCACAGACTAGTAGATCATATGGTGAAGTTGGGAACTTTAGTGTGTCTTAGAGTTGAATCTTTGTTTATTTTCATTATTCTAGATTTTTTTGAATTATCTTTCATGATTTGTTCCTTGATTATTTATAACATTCTATTTCTAAATCACAAATAAAATCCTCACAAGCATTTAAATGAGTTTAATATAGTATTTACGAGTATGAAATCCATAAGGGTGATTAAAGAGTAAATGAATTATGAGCTTTTTTTATTTTCTTTAAAGGATTTGACTAAGGATTGGCTTGATTCTTTGCCCTTTGGGAGTATTACCATATGGAATGAGATGAAGAGTTTTTTTTTTTTTTTGAGAAATATTTCCCAACTTTAAAGGCAACCAAAATTCAAAAAGAAATTTGTGATGTGAGACAACACAATGGAGAGTTCTTACATATATACTGGGAACATTTCAAGAAATTATATGTAAGCTACCTTTATCATCAAATTAGTGAGTAGCTACTTATCTAGTATATCTATAAGGCCTTTTACCCATTGATAGGAGTATGATTAATGTCATTAGTAGATGATCTTTAATGGAAAAAATTCTTAAGGTCGTAAGAAACTTGATTATGACTTTGGCAACCAATTCTTAACAATTTGGCATTAGGCTTGACCCTTCATTTAAGCACATTAATGAGGTAAATATTTTCCCCAAGTGAACAACAAGTTATGATTCTAATTTCTCTTGTTTGTTAAATGCCTATAGGACATATATAAATAATGAAAGCTTGTGTGATTTGTTTAGTAGTAGGATATCCAATCAATATGTGCCTAACTTTTTAAAAAGAGCCTATTAAATAAGTGAATGTAGTAGGTGGTTTTCTTAGACAACTACAAAGGAACTATGATCCCTATTCAAGCATTTATAATTTGAAATGGAAGGATCACCTTAATTTTAATTATGGGGATCCATAAGTAAATCAATTTGTGACCTAAAACTAGCCAAGTTTTTAATAGTATAAGTAGCCAATCCCCCTTAGATAACAATTAACCCAAACTTTTAATTCTGTTATACCTTTAGAAGATGACGTTAATTCTCTTGTCATTAATACTTTTTAATTTCAATAAGAGATGAAATAATTTCAACAAGAGGTAGGAGCCAATTTTCAAAGTTTGGATAATTAGATAAGCTAGATGGCAGTTGTAGTTAGTTGGCTAAAAGCATTCAAAGAAATTACCCTTTCAAACAGTCACAAATCCAAGAGAAAATGCAAGATAGCCCTTATATCATTGAAGGAAAAAAAGGAGAAAAAAAAAACATCATTGTAGGCAAGAACGTTCCCAATGACGATGACATACCTAAGCATAAGTTTCCATCTTTGTTTGATTATAAACCAATGTCTTCTTTTCCTTAGGCTTTAGCAAAACCTAGAAAAGATGAGCAAAATAAAGATTTATATAAGACTTTTTATAGATATGGGGTAAATATTCCACTTTTAAATGTTATTAAATAAGTACCTCATTATGCTAAATTCCTAAAAGATTTGTGTATAATTAAGAGGAAATAGAAATTTAAAGGATGTGAAAAGGTAAGAGTTGAGGAGAATGTTTTTATATTTATTTAAAGAAAACTCCCTGCAAAATGCAAAGATCCATAAATGTTTCCTATCATTTATATGATAGGTATTACTGTATTTAAGAAGGCCATGATAGATTTATAAGCTTCTATTAATGCCTTGCCATATTTTGTATATGCTTCTTTGAAACTTGGACCTTGCAATAAAACTAGTATTGTGATTTAATTGGCTAATAGATCTAATGCTTATCCTAAGGGTGTAGTTGAGGATGTTTTTCACAAGTTAATGATTTAGTTTTTCTTGCTAATTTCTATGTATTTGATATGGAGAACGGTGATCAAACTACTTTTATTTTTGTTAGAAAGTTCATTTTTAACATCTAAGATTAAGATAGATGTTCATTGTGGAACACATACTATAAATTTTGATGGTGACATTATTAAGTTTAATATTTATGACACTATGAAATATCCCGGTGATGATAACCTTGCTTATTCTATTAAAATGATTGATTCTCTAGCATGGGAAGTTTTTGAACTTGATGGAAAAGATGGAATGGATTGGAAGTTGCCATTAGTAAACATCTTGAGAAAGAGAATAAGAAGTGAGACTTAAGTTCTAATTTGTAGGAAATTGTTGTAGTGTTGAATGATTTTTTGAAGTTACAATAGTGAGGTAACATTTCTTATATTGTGTTACTAGTTTTAAATAAGAGGCCTTTACCTTTTATTTTGTAGGCCCCTATTCCAGATTTCAAGCTTCTCTCTATTCACCTAAGTAAATGTTTATTGGGGACAAAGGAACATAACTAGTGATCATCTTTAATAAACTCAGTGTGCCACAAAAAAGAAAGCTTATATAGGTCCTCAAGGAGCATTAGACGACTATTGATTATATAATTATAGATATTAAAGGAATTAGCCCGTCTACATGTGTGCATTGTATCTTTCTTAAAAAGGGAGAAAAATCTTCCTATCAACTGTAAAGAAGATTGAACTCACCTATGATGGATGTAGTGCAGGAGATCCTTAAACTTCTTGAAGTTAGAGTGATTTATCCTAATTTCAAATAGTGACTGGGTTAGCTTGGTTTAAGTGGTTCTTAAAAAGACTAGAATAATTGCTGTGAAAAATCAAAATAATAAATTAGTTCATACCCATGTTCATAATGGGTAATGAGTTTATGTAGATTATAGAAAATTAAATGTTGTAACTTGTAAGGAGTACTTCCTTTTACCTTTTATTGATTAAATGCCTAGAAAGTTGGCTGGTCATTCTTACTATTGTTTTCTTAATGGTTATTCAAGTTAGTTTCAAATTGCAATCACTTTAATGGATCAAGAAAAGACAAATTTTACATTCTTATTTCATACTTTTGCATATCATCACATACCCTTTGGTCTTTGCACATCAACCATTTTTTGAAGGTGCATGGTTAATATATTTTTAGATTATATTGTGTGTATCATAGAAGTCTTTATGAACAATTTCATAATTTATGGAGACTCCTTTGATAATTATTTATATAATCTCATATAATTCTTTAAAGATGTATAGAGAACAACTTTGTGTTAAATTCTAAAAAATGTCATTTTACAGTTAAATAAAGTCTAGTTTTGGGTCATGTTGTTTCATCTAGGGGAATTGAGATAGATAAAGTTAAAGTTGATATTATTCAATCTTTATCTTATCCCATTAGTATGCAAGAAGTTCATTCTTTACTAGACATATAGGTTTTTACTAAAGATTTATTGAGGGCTTCTCTAAAATAGCATTACCTTTATGCAAAGTGCTACAAAAGGATATGACTTTTGAGTTTAATGAGACATGTAAAAAGGTGTTCGATAAACTAAAGGAACTGTTGATTTGTGCTCCATTTATCCAACCCCTTAATTGGAATGTTCCTTTCGAGATATTGTGTGACATAAGTGATTATGTAGTAGGGGTTATTTTGGGTCAAAAATTGAAAAAGTATCTCATGCCATTTATTATACTTTAAGAACTTTGAATGATACATAGAAAAATTATTCTACCATTGAAAAGAAACTTTAGCTATTGTTATTACCATAGACAAGTTTCAATCTTATTTTCTTGGTATTAAAGTCATTGTTTATTATGATCATGCAACTTTTTGTTATTTTATGACAAAGAAAGAGACAAAACAAAGGTTAGTAAGATGGATATTTCTCTTGAGTGAATTTGATTTGGAGATCAAAGAAAAAAGTGGCATAGAAATTTATGTTGTAGATCATTTAAGTTGTTTAATTCATATACAAGATGAACTTCATTTGTAAGAAATGTTCCCTGACAAGTAATTATTCTCTACAAGTATGACATTTCCTTGGTATGCAAATATTGTAAATTATTTGGTTACTTATATGTTACCTCGTGGTTTGTCTAAGACTCAAAGGTATGAGATCAAGAGTGATGTTAAATACTATATATGAGATAACTTATACTTATGGAACATTATGCAAATCAAATGATAAAAAGGTGTGTTCCTAAAAATGAAATCACCTTTTATCATTCTTATGCTTAAGGATGTCATTTTGGAGTAAAAAGGACAATGAGAAAAGCACAAAAGTGTGGTTTTTATTTCAAGATTTATATTATATAATCATTGTCAAAATATTGGTAATATATCCAAAGGAATAAGATGCCACAAACCCCATACTATTTTGCAAAAGTTTTTATGTTTAGGGCCTCAATTTCATGGGATAGTTCTTTGTACTTTTGGTTATGTTTATATTTTGCTTATCATTGATTATGCCTTAAAATGGGTGGAAGCTAAAGTTACCAAGACTAATGATTCTAAAGTTGTTACAAATCTTATCAAGTTTGACATATTCGCTAGGTTTGGAATTCCAATAGCTCTAATGAGTGATCAAGACACCTACTTTTGTAATTAAATTATGAAGACTTTACTAAGAAAGTACCATGTAACCCATAAGGCATGTAACGAGTGGACAAGTAAAAGTGTCAAATATAAAGATCAAGTACATTATTGGAAAGATAGTTAATCCAAATAAAAAAGATTGGACTTTGTGCTTAGGTAATGACTTGTGGGGCTATAGGACTGCATATAAGATGCTTATTGGTATGTAACCAGTCTAGGAAACCATAAGGCCTTTTAGTTAAGCTAAAATACAAGAATTGTTGAGCTATCAAGAGTTTCAATATTAAGATGGAGGAAAGTAGAGAACATAAGAGGTTATAACTATAAAAGTTAAAGGAAATTCACAATGACACCTATGAGAGTGCAAGGATTTATAAGGAAAAGAAAAATGCTTTTTATGACAAGATAATCTCTAGGAAGGAGTCTAAAGTTGGTTGAAAAGTCCTGTTATACCATTCACAAGTTCATTTATTTGTAGCTAAGTTGTGTTTTTATTGGATTAGACCTTTTGTTGTTACTAATATTTTTTCTTATACAGTAATTGAAATTCAAAGCTTTCCAACTTCCAAGTTGTTCAAGGTGAATGACCATAGACTTAAGCCTTTCTATGAAAGTTTTCAAGTAGAGAATTTGGCAAAATTAGACCTTATGGATTTGATTTATAATACTTGGAAAGGAAGCATTGAGTCACACTAACAATAATAACCAAAAGTGTTACTTAGGAGGCAACCTAAGAGGAGTTTGTTCTTTTTTTTTTCTTATTCTTCTTTTTATTTTTACATCTATATTTTGGTTATTGTTGCCTTTTCTTTGCATTTGATCTTACATTAAGGACAATATATGTTTGAAGTGTGGAGGAGGGGATTTAGACTGTGTTTTAATTTTATATTAAAAGAAAGATGAGATTTTTGCTTTTTGTTTTTGGTAGTGTACGTTATGTGCAAGATTCAATTGAGTCTAAAAAACTCATAACATGATTGAATAAGTAATATTTTAACTTAGAATTCATCAATTTAGTAATTTTCCTTGAGCATGATAATGACTAAATATGGTAGACAAAAGATAGTGAGATTTTGAGCCTTTAGATTGATATATCCATATCAGTCTCACCTTTTTCTTTATGTGAGATATTCTATTTGTTTCTCTAGAACTTACCTTTATTTTCTTCAAGTTCACACTAACACATGCATGCATGAACATGATTAAGGGCCTTTTTGTTTTAAGTTACATAAGTCTTGTAATTAAAATTTCCTTTTATTGAATTATTGGCTTATTTTGTTTATTATGAATCTATATCACTAGCTTTAAACCTAAAAAATAGTACCTTTACTCAATCCATAGAGTTAATGGAGCGTTGTTCATCATTATGATATGTATAGGTGTGTAAGAAATAAGTATAAGGGTGTCTAGATTTTTAGTATAAGTATAACTATGATTAGTGAAATGGAACATGTTTCATTTGTTCCATTGTTGATGTTTTTATTGTTAAAAAAAAGGAAAAAGAAAAAGAAAAAGAGAAAAAAGAAAGAAAGAAAGGAAGTGATAGAGAAAATTACTTTTAATACTATTAATTGTTCATATGCATAACCGTTTCTAAAATTCTAAAGGGTTTGTTTATACATGATATATATATATAAAGGTGGAAGCTATTGCAAAGGATTGTTCACCTCTATAAAGAAAAAGTGTTCCTTTTGAATAATCCCTTTTTCAATGTAGAGTTTTGCATGGTTTAAATGCTTTAAAGCCAAATTGAAGAAGTTGTTGAATAGAGTGATTGATTATACATGTCTTATATATTTGAGCTTAAGTTAATTTATTTTTACTTCACTAGTTTCAATAACTTTTGATCTACATTCCCAAATATTTCCTTTCTTGATCCTAAACTCATTACAACCCCTGAAAAGTCCTTATGATTCATGTTATGCATATGATTCCAATGGTGGAGAATGCAAAGATATGCATGCTTATGATAGTCATTTGCATTGAAATGAATTTGAACAAAACACATACCCTTTAAACACATGAAAGTCAAGTGTTTATTTTAGCAAGGATCTACACATTTATATTACTCATCTTCGAGTAAAAATGCTTACTAAGTAATTGTAAATTGCTTAAGAATGTTTGTTTATGATATGTTATGAGTTTTAAAGAGATTAGTCATTCTTTGTTGATGGCATTACAACCTTGGTATTTTTGGAAAAGTGAATTTGAGTTTTGTTTAAGGATGAGAAAAAGTTAAGTGGCATTAAGTGCAAAATAAAACTAATTGGACAATTTTAGATAGTTTTGACATTGCTTTGTAATCTAAGCATAACAATGTCATCTAACCTTTGATTAAGATGATTTAAGAAAAAGCTTTACAACTTTCATGTTTTGAGTTTTGAGAGATATTGGCTATAACAAGGTCAAATTTGACTTGAATTTGCTGCACTTGTACTACTAATATTCTGAAATGTTCCTTAGCTTGCAATTTTAATACATGGATCTGAAGTGGTCAATTTTACAGAGTTTCTAAGTCTGGTGCATGAATTTCCAACTAAAAACGCCATTTTCATAGTTATATTAGGACTATTTTACTTTTAATATTTTTCTTTAGATTTAGATATTGTTATTTTAGGATAATATTTAGAATATCTTTAAGAGATTTTGTAGGCTTCGAATATGGATAGTTGACATGTAAGGGGAGGAGGAAATAAGCTAACAATGACATGCCTTTGTCTTAATTTTCCCTCTTTTCTCTTTCAAGTTTTCATCCATAATCTTGTGTGGTTAAACTTTTATAATTGGTTGAGCAAACAAAAGTCTGAAAATGAAAAACTGTGAGATCTAATTTGTCTTTGTTGTTCATTTATATTTTGAGCATTGAATGTTCTTTCGTGTCCATTTTTATGGTTATCTCATTTAATTACTAAGAAGCCTACTAGTTTATTAATCATTATAATATACTAAAATTATTAAGATTTAATGAATTTTTACATCATAAATTATTAGATTTTAGGAAGAATACTAAAATAGATTAAACGCAACTGTTTGCGCTTATGTTGTTTAACCTCATCGATCTTTCTAATTCTTAAGACTATTACTAAATTAAACCTTTAGCACTTGTCTTGGGTTGTTTAGTAGTTAGTTTAATTAGATTGCTTATTTTCTAGTTAACTACAGCTAAGGAGGAACAGAAAAATAGTTTTAGTGGTGAATATTCAAAATATGAAGTTGTATATACTTACATCAATTATTAGTTGTAAAATTTCGATGGTGGATGTTAACTTAGACCAAGAGTTATTCTTTTGATTGAATTGGATACTTTAATTTAAATTATTTTTGTTGAATGTTGGTAAAACTTTTCTACTTGCATTATGCATTCCTATTTATTTTGCCGATTTTTTATATTGGTTATTGCCACTACCTATATTTATATCACAATAAAGACAAAAAGTCAAAGTAAAATTATAACTGAAAAAAATATTTGATAATGAAAGAATAAAAAGATAATATTAAACCTTTATTTCTTCAAAATCTCAATATTTCAACAGTTGTTTAAATTGATTTAAAATATATGAAGTGGATGATTTTTTTTAATTTTTTTTATCAGTTTCATACTTTTTATAATGCTCTTTCATTAACTTGTACTTATAAGTCTTCTAACTTGTTGCAATTGTAGTCATTACCCATTTTTTGTCTTTTTTTAAGAACCAAATACTTATCCTATAATTATTTCAAAAATGAGAAATTGTAACAAAGACATTTTCTTAGAGATAAGAAAGAAAATTTTCAATATATATTACTAGCACAAGCTTCCACAAAGCATTTGCATACTAATTCTTTTCATATATTGGCATAAATATGACATTTTTAGATAATGTCTCAAGAAATTTACTAGACTCAGATAAAGTTTGCTTATCTAGGCCTATAAGTTGATTTTCACCATTTAGGAAAATGAGTTTTTTCTGATTTTCACATCTTGCATGTATTATACTTATTATTATTGATCCTCTTCTTCTTTTTTGCACTGAAATGATATTAGTGAATATATAAAAATATTCAATCAAAAATAAAAATTTTAATGAATTATATAATTAGGAGATATATCTTTTGATCACCTTGAATATTTCCTTCATTTACTTCATATTGTTGGATCAATCCTTCCTTTATGGAAGGTTGTGTTTCCATTTGACTATAAGTTATTCCTCTTGATTGTTGATTATTAGAACTTATGTTTACTTGATGTTGTTACCCCCTTACATCAACAATACGTATTAATTGTCTACTTTCTTTTATACTTGTCTAAATCAATTGTGACCTATTACTTAGAATAGAAATACTCAATCTCACAATATTTGGTTGCCTAGTTTGCATTTCTTCTTATGCATGTTCTTATTGTGTTGATGGTTGCTGTCTTAAAATACTAAAGAATGAAGTTGTTACCTTTCTTACATTAGTCAAAGCCTTCTTTCTTCATATGAATTGTTTCTTTATGGCTAATGGCTACAAAAAATGCATAGGGATTAAAAAGTATAGAAATAGTAAAGTCATTTGTTTGTAGGTCAACTATGATATTAGGCTACTATCCACAAATTATACCAATGGCTCCCTCTTTGAAGGCTATTGCCCATAGACTAATAAACTTGTATTTTTTTATAGCCATTAACCTCTTCCCTCTTAGCTTACTGATGTTACATATTAGACAAGAGCCTGATTCACCCTTATAAGAGAAAATCTCTTGATGCCTTAAGTTGTGAACATGGTCTTAGAAAAGATAACAAAAGGCTCAAATGCTATTAACTAAAAACTACTATACTCCAAAATTCTAACTATGTGCAATGTCTTTCCTGCACTAATAGCCTAAATCACAAAAAGCTGATTGGTTAAGAGTTTGGTTACATTTAATTGATCCATCCAATGTGATAGTCTATCCATGAGCAACAAAACAAGTGCCTTCTCTCCTCCAATGTCATATACATTAATTGAACTCCTGTATTAAAGCCTTGCATTCATGCAAAACAACAAATCTAAGGAAGCACAATGACCTAACAACAAATAAACAAATTCCTTACCTTGTCTTATAATCTTTAAATTATATATGGATACTTTAGTTCCATTACTCTAAATTCAATATATATATATATATATATATATATATATATCAAAAAATGCATGCATTATATTAAGACCACTATGTAGCCATCCATTCTATAAATCAAAATGATTTAAAAACAATAGAACTAATTAGTTTGACTTATTAGGAAAGAAAAATTGATTATTCTACCTTATGTACTAGTTCTTTCCTAAACGTTTTGAAAGGCAAAGCCAATATGTGTTCTAATCTCTGGCAAAACATATAGGCCTCAAACTATTTTGCAATAAAAAACTTAAACTTGCTCAATGCCATTTCACATTGTCCTTGATAAGTATATCTTGGTGACTACTCCTTTTTCAATGAGTGATGTGACAGTTTACATGCCGAGAAAATAGAATTCATGGCTAATTTTTCTTACAAAGGCACCTTTATGAAGTTTTTACCAACTATCAATGCAAAACGTTTACTACAAATTCAATGCTCAATTAGCTAGAAAATTAATTACATATGCATTAATCAATGATGTAACGTGCTAATGAATGCATAAGTAAGATGTAGGTGAGAACCAAAAGGGTTTAACAAAAATTTTTTTCTTTCTTGATTAAGTCAAGGCTTTAAAGATTTGCATAGTCAAATCAAAGACAAATTTTATCAAGCATTTGGCATTATCTGCATATCTAGCAATTCCATAACCGAATAATATGCATAAATATAAACATAAAAGGATTCCTCACAAATATACTTCTTTTTGTGCAACAACTTTCAATTTTATATGATTATAGGAGACCCAAATCCATGCTTGATTAGAATAGTAAAAATATTGCATCTTTTGATGTTATTCTTAACATAGAAACTCATATATAAGGAAAATTGATCTTTAGTTTGGTTGTTGAGAAAACAGAAGAAAAAGGAAGAAAACAAAGGAAACAATTCCTCAAGTGTCATTAGCTTTGGGTTCAGTACCAATTAAATTGAAATGATGTTGTAGAGGACAAAAATAAGGAATCAAATAAGAAAGGGAGAGAACATTTACAAACTTGCCAATCCCATTAAAACAATGACGAAGAACAAACTAAATTTCATAGCAATTCTCACCAAAATCTTTAATTGGCCAGTCTATCAAGTTTGGGTTCACTCAATCGCACTGATTTTTGGATCTATTTATGACTTTTCTTGTCAGGGAATCAGCAAATGCACAGTAGTTCTAACCAAAATCTTTAATTAGCTAATAAATTGAGTTTAGGTTCACTTAATCACATCAATTTTTGAATTTTATGTGACTTTTCTTATTGGTGAATTGCTAAATGCACTTTGTTGAGACATTGATGGAATCTTAATAAAAATGGAACATCATAAATGGTCATAATCAGACAACTAATCACTCTTTAAAGTGAGACACATAGGATGTTTTTACATGTCTAATGAGAAAGTTCTCTGTAGTGGTTCCAACCTGTTGCATTAGAAGTCTGCATTTTATACTTGATGTTGTTGCGTATGTCATAAATCATTTTATACTCGATACTTTGTTTTAAAATTGCTTTGTATGTTATTTAAAACCACCATCTTTAACCA